>QXTE01000047.1:8708431-9018293 GCA_003942145.1 Platysternon megacephalum | reverse complement strand
CCCGCCCCCCCCGGCCACCGCACAGCCATCGCCCCGCCCCCTCACAGCCGTCTCCCTGCACCCCCGGCCACCTCACAGCCATTTCCACTCCTGGCGTATCTCCCCCAGACCTGGGGTCTTTCCACCCCCAGCAACCTCACACCTATCTCCCTCCCACCCTATCCCCGGCTGGGCCTCCATGCTTGGCCACCTCACAGCCATTTCCCTGCCACCGCCCCAGCCACCTCGCATCCTCCTGTCCCTGCTGGACCTGGGAGGCCCCTGTACCCAGGCTCCTTCACATTTACCACCCCACTGCCCCGCCTTCACATCCTCCGGCCTCTTTCCCAGACCTGGGAGGCTCCCTGCATCCCCAGCTGCCTCACATTCTCCTGCTTCCCACTCGGTCCTGTGGCCCTCCCTGGCTGCCTCACACCCTCTTCCTCTTAGCTGGTGGTGTCGCCCTTAGTTGTGTGGGTTTGGGTGTCGTTTTCACTCACCTTTCAGTTCTGCCATGCAGTGCTGTGACTTGAACACGGCACCATGGAGACCTATGTTTGTCCTTCAGGAACATCTGTGTCAGATATGTGCAGTTCACAATAAAATGTGTTTTCATAGAAGATTAGGATTGGAAGAGACCTCAGGAGGTCATCTAGTCCAACCCCTGCTTAAAGCAGGACCAACACCAACTAAATCACCCCAGCCAGGGCTTTGTCAAGCCGGGCCTTAAAAACCTCTAAGGATGGAGATTCCACCACCTCCCTAGGTAACCCATTCCAGTGCTTCACCACCCTGCTAGTGAAATAGTGTTTCCTAATTTCCAACCTAGACCTCCCCCACTGTAGCTTGAGACCATTGCTCCTTGTTCTGTCATCTGCCACCACGGAGAACAGCCTATCTCCATCCTCTTTGGAACCCCTCTTCAGATAGTTGAAGGCTGCTATCAAATCCCTCCTCACTCTTCTCTTCTGCAGACTAAATAAGCCCAATTCCCTCAGCCTCTCCTCATAAGTCATGTACTCCAGCCCCCTAATCATTTTCGTTGCCCTCCGTTGGACTCTCTCCAATTTGTCCACATCTTTTCTGTAGTGGGGGGCCCAAAACTGGATGCAGTACTCCAGATGTGGCCTCACCAGTGCCAAATAGAGGGGAATAATCACTTCCCTCGATCTGCTGGAAATGCTCCTACTAATGCAGCCCAATATGCCGTTAGCCTTCTTGGCAATAAGGGCACACTGCTGATTCATATCCAGCTTCTGATCCACTGTAAACCCCAGGTCCTTTTCTGCAGAACAGCTGCTTAGCCAGTCGGTCCCCAGCCTGTGCATGGGATTCTTCTGTCCTAAGTGCAGGACTCTGCACTTGTCCTTGTTGAACCTCATCAGATTTCTTTTGGCCCAATCCTCCAATTTGTCTAGGTCACTCTGGACCCTATCCCTACCCTCCAGCCTATATACCTCTCCCCCCAGCTTAGTGTCATCTGCGAACTTGCTGAGGGTGCAGTCCATCCCATCATCCAAATCATTAATAGGTGTTGAACAAAACTAATCCCAGGATCGACCCATGGGGCACGCCGCAGGATCGACCCTTGGGGCTGCCAACTAGACATTGAGCTGTTGATCACTACCCATTGAGTCCGACCATCTAGCCAGCTTTCCATCCACCTTATAGTCCATTCATCCAATCCATACTTTTTTAACTTGATGGCAAGAATATTGTGGGAGACCGTATCAAAAGCTTTGCTAAAGTCCAGATATATCACGTCCACTGCTTTCGCCATATCCACAAAGCTAGTTATCTCATCATAGAAGGCAATCAGGTTGGTCAGGCATGACTTGCCCTTGATGAATCCATGTTGACTGTTCCTGATCACTTTCCTCTCCTCCAAGTGCTTCAAAATGGTTTTACTTGAGGACCTGCTCCATGATTTTTCCAGGGACTGAGGTGAGGCTGTAGTTCCCCTGGTTCTCCTTCTTCCCTTTTTTAAAGATGGGCACTATATTTGCCTTTTTTCAATCACCTCCCCCGATCGCCACGAGTTTTCAAAGATAATGGCCAATGGCTCTGCAATCACATCAGCCAATTCCCTCAGCACCCTCGGATGCATTAGATCTGGACCCAGGGACTTGTGCATGTCCAGCTTTGCTAAATAGTCCTTAACCTGTTCTTTCACCACTGAGGGCTGCTCACCTCCTCCCCATACTGTGTTGCCCAGGACAGCAGTGTGGGAGCTGACCTTTTCTGTGAAAACTGAGGCAAAAAAAGCATGGAGTACTTCAGGTTTTTCCACATCATCTGTCACTAGGTTGCCTTCCCCATTCATTAAGGGTCTCACACTTTCCCTGACCTTTTTCTTGTTGATAACATACCTGTAGAAACCCTTCTTGTTACCCTTCACATCCCTTGCTAGCTGCAACTCCAGTTGTGTTTTGGCCTTCCTGATTACACCTGTGTATGCTCAAGCAATATTTTTATACTCCTCCCTAACCATTAATCTTGCTGGGTCAAGCTGGGATCTGAGAATTAAGCTGTGTTTTTTCCCTCCCATGAGCATGGTCTCTAATAAAGCTTCTGCAGGTCAGACTAGACTCCCAGTTACACTCCTTCTTTTCAGGGAGGTTACACAGGTAAAACTGAGGACAGATTTGCCCCTGCACTCGGAATTTAGTTCTGTTCATGCACAGAACCACAACAGAATCGAGCTCACTCTGTTGTAGTTGGGCTGGTGTGGAGGTTGGGAGGTTAGCAAGTAAAGAGTACTAAAACCCAATATTTGTTACTGGAGGAAGCAGAATGCACTCTGAATACAAAACAAGGAGCAGATCTGATGTGTATTCACTAGCCCACCACCACCACAGTACATGAACACTGCCTAAGTATTTAAAAAAAAAAAATGTTTCTTGCTCTCTTTCTTCCTGGCCTATAGGACGAAGAGACTGATTTGTTTATTAGGTTTTCTAATGTATAGCATACATATGAAAACTATTGTGGGACTGCTAACTTGAAGAAATTAGTTTTGCATTCTTATGGCACATAAGCACATATTCTATGCAAATCTAGGGCACCCACTTTGACACATGAAAGACCACATTGTCTACTGGCCAAATGCTTGATGTTAACGCCTATACGTGTACACAGCCATGGCATTCCTTGTTTTTCTAGTCTCTTTGATAGATAGAAATAGCTTATTGCTAGGGCCCTATCAAATTCATGGTCCATTTTGGTCAATTTCATGGTCATAGGATTTTAAAAATAATAAATTTCATGATTTCAGCTATTTAAATCTGAAATTTCATGGTGTTGTATTTGTAGGGGTCCTGACCCAAAAAGGAGTTGGGGGTGGGGGGAGGGTCGCGGTACTGCTACTCTTACTTCTGGGCGGTGCTGCCTGCAGAGCTGGGCAGCTGGAGAGCAGCGGCTGCTGGCTGGGAGTCCAGCTCTGAAGGCAGAGCTGCCTCTAGCAGCAGCACAGAAGTAAGGATGGTATGGTATTGCCACCCTTATTTCTGCACTGCTGCCTGCAAAACTGGGCCCTCAGTCAGCCACCATCGCTCTCCAGCCACCCAGCTCTGAAGGCAGCAGCGCAGAAGTAAGGATGGCATGGGTATGGTATTGCCACTCTTTTGCGCTGCTGCTGCTGGCGGGGTGCTGCCTTCAGCGCTGGGCACCTGGCCAACAGCTGCTGTTCTCCGGCCACCCAGCTCTGAAGGGCAACGTAGAAGTGAGGGTGGCAATACCATAACCCCCCTAAAATAACCCTGTGACCTCCCCCTGCAACTTCCTTTTGGGTCAGGACCCCCAATTTGAGAAATGTTGGTCTCCCCCTGTGAAATCTGTATAGTATAGAGTAAAAGCGCACACAAGACCAGATTTCACGGGGGGGAGACGAGATTTCACAGTCTGTGACGTGATTTTCATGGCCGTGAATTTAGTAGGGCCCTATTTATTGCTCAAGTTCACTGGCAACAGGAACCTAGGGTCGTGCAACTTTATTTGTACCCTCAGGTTACAGGAAAAGATCAGTCAAAGATTGAATTTTAGGACTCTGTTTTAGCCTGCATAAACCTCTGTTCTAATGCGTTCTTTGTTTTGAGTCTTCCTTGTTTAAGTCAATGTGAGAAAATTATTACTGATCAATCTGATACTAGGCAGCATCTGGTTTTACAATTTCTACAGATTCTTTTAGACTTGTGCCTGTTTTTTTTTTTAAGTAGCGTACAAATATTAAACATGAAACATCTCAAAGGATAAAATGTAAGTTTTGTTTATCAAATCAAAACAATTGCAAAGTGAGAGGCCGTTTGAAAGAATATTTGTCAGATCTTGCTTTATCTGAAGAAACTGTTTTTCTGTTCCAGCTAATATTAAGCGGTGTGTTAGAGTTTCTTTCTAGTAATTCTTAATTTCTGTTTATTACATATTTAATATAGTAATGAGTTTAACATAATGCTAAATATGAGGCAAAGTATTTAAATGCCAGGAAATTCCAAGTGACACTGTGTTTTCTAAATTCTTTCTTTTTCTAAATCTAAATTTCTAAATCTTTTTTAAAAACAGGTCTTTCTTAAACCGAAGACCAATGAAAACATGTTCATGGTTTTTAAAAAAACATTCCAATAGTAAAAATTGCCTTACAAACACTGCAGGGAATATTTGTTTGAATCTAAACATTGCTTCATTAAGAACTTCAAACAAAAATTGACAATAAATAAAAGTGAAATTGATTATAGACTAAATGCATTTTCATTGCCTAAATTCAGGAGATAAAAAGTAAACAAACAACATAAATAGTGAAACATAACTTGGATTTTCATAGTTGTTTCAGTTTCAATAATCTGTGATATTCATACAGACGCTCTCCGGGTTATACAAATCCGCACTTACAGAAAAAGTTCAGTAAGCTAGAAAGTTTGTTTGTTTTTTTGGCGTCATGGTCAGGTATACGTTCCCGACTTACACAAAATTTGAATTACGCAAGGCGTTCCGGAACGGAACGCTTGCAGAAGTCAGGGAGCGTCTGTATTAGTAACAAGAAGTTTGTTTACATATGACTTAAATTGACAGTGTCTTTTCAAAGTTTTTCTACTGCAATGTTATGGTTGCTACATTGCACTTCCTGTATATTTTACAATAAGTATTAGGAACATAGGAATTGCCATAGTGGACTAGGCCAGCAGTCCATGTAGTCCAGTATTATGTCTCTGAACAGTGATCATTCAGAGAAGAGTGTAAGAAACTCTGTGGTGGACAATTATGGAATAACATGGCCATAAGGGGAGTAGAGTTGAGAAAATAATTGATTTTTGTTGCTAGCGCCCATCATTTAGTGGTTGGTTTATGTTCAGAAGCATGAGGGTTATATCATTTTTTAAAACCTATGTAATATAACTGGACTTTCGCATTATCCATGTAAATGCCTAATCTGTAAGAGGTCGTAGTACAATATAGCTGTCATGGCAGTTCATGATCATAGAGGGAGAGACAGAGACTATGTCTTGGGAAGCTAGGGCCAACAGTATGGAGGGCTTTGACTATCAGGACAGAGACCATGAATTGGATGCTGTATTTATCAGGAGCCAGTGCAGAGTGGAGCACTAAGGTAATGTGTTCATCAGTGACTCATGTTACCTAATAGAAAGCTGCTGAATGGCCTGGTTAAATTGTCAGAATCCAACAAAATGTGTTTTAATACACCCATATGTAAGGTTATACATCTGGGAAAAAGGAATGCAAATTATTTCTACAGGATTGGAAAAGCTGTTGGAAAGCAGTGACTCAGAGAAGGTCATAGGTGTCATTGTGGATAATTGCCTCAACACGATCTCTCTGTGTAATGCTGTGGCAAAAAGAATGAATGCAATCCTTGGATGTATAAAAAGTGGACTATTAAGTAAAAATAAGGAAGTGTTCTTGCCTCTGTACTTAGCATTGCTAAGATCACTACTATTATATTGTCTAGTTTTGGTGTCCACACTTCAAGAAGGATGTGGAAATATGGGACAGAGTTCAAAGGAAGGCCATAAAAATGATCCAGGGGCTGGAAAAGAAGTCTGATGGTTTGAGGTGTAAGGAACTCAACTTCAGAGCTGAGCATTTTTTTGTTGTTGAATATTTAATTTGCTGAAAAATGCATTTGTGAGAAGCACCAAAACTTTGTGAATTTGGGTCGAATTCAGCAATTTTTTTTTTTGCCCCCCAAAACCTTGAATTTTGGCATTTTCTAAACTACCCATTTCAATATTTTTTTAAAAAATATCAACATTTTCAAAACATTTTGTTTGACCCAACCAAAATTTTTCTACTTTTTTGTTTTGCGAGAAAAACATAATTCAGTTTCAGTTTGAAATGAATATGTGGCTCATGAAGGCCAGGTCAGTGTTAATAGGATGGAGCACAATATTCTGGCTAGTCACAGAGGGAGGTGGGCATTTTTTCCTGCCATGGCTACTTGGGCATCCTGTGGTATTGAGTCCAAAAGGACCCTGAGGCTGCAAATTTAACAGTCTGGCGGTAGATGCTCTTGATAGAGGGGGATGTTATAGAGGAGGAAAGTGTTTTCAAAATGGTTCCCTTTTCCTGCCAGCACTACCTTACTCTTGCCTTGGCTGAGCTTTAAACGGCTTCTGATTTTGGGCTGAGTGCTGAGAGATGGAGCTATTTGTGTCATCCAAAAGAGCTGTAGAGCTAGGTGTCATCTGTTCACTGTTGATGCTTTGGTCTGTGTTGTCTGCCCAGCTCTCACTTCTCTATATGTCAGGGCAGAAGTCAGAGAGTATGTCTACAGAACAAAGAGAAACCCGCGGCTGGCCCATGCTAGCCGACTTGGGCTGTGGGGCTGTTTCATTGCTGTGTAGACTTCTGTGGTCGGGCGAAGAGCCTGAGCTCTGGGACCCTCTCGCCTGCAGGGCTCCAGACTGCGCCCAGAAGTCTACACAGCAATGAGACAGCCCTGCAGTCTGAGCCCCGTGAGCCTGAGTCAGCTGGCAGGGCTAGCCACAGGTTTTTTTTTCCTGTGTAAACATACCCACAGTCATATGAGGTGGCCCTCTTTGTTGTCAATTGTTCCATAACAACTACTTGTGAGAATGTGTTACATTCTTATAATGAGACTATTTCTGATTCTACTTGTCTTGTTCTTGATGGCCCACAAGACCAATTCAGGTGCTGGTGATCCTCTCTGTGAAATAAAACATAAATTTTAAAAATACCTATGCATGTAAGACAGGATGACCATAATTATGAACTGAAAGCAACTAAAATATCAAAACACTTCAGGTAACATTTTTTTAAATGACTTAAAATTGAAGCTGGAATCCCACTTTGCATTGCATTTCCCATCTTTTAAGCCGGTTGGCTAGCTACAGTAGTAAGGCAGTTTATTTCATAATTAGAATACTGATCGTCTTTACTTCCATTTACAGATGCAAATTATTTATCTGCTGCTAAACTGAACCATGAGTCTTGTGCTACATGAGCTGCTTGTTTGCTGCCGTCAACTTGAAAATGACAAAATTACAGAGCGAAGGGTAATTAAAATCCTTTTTTTGTATGTAAAACAGTGCAGTGGATGCATAATAAATAACCTTTTTCCTGAAATACATTTTCAGAAAGAAGTGGAAAAATTCAAACGTCTCATCCGTGATTCTGAAACAATTAACCAACTGGATCGTAATTCTGACTCTAAACAAGGAAAACAACTGAACTGGGATGCTGTATTTAGGTATCATTTTTGTCTAAATTGCCATCTTTCTCATTGTACAAAACAGCACTGTTTTGTTTCATAGATTATAGGGTCAACACCAATATTTGTCCTAGATCTGCAGATTGGATTCAGAATCTTATCTGTCTGTGTGTAAATAAGAAATGTCTTAAAAGATTATTTTAAATTTACATATTTTTAAAGATAGTCACAAAAAGAAAGTGAAATGACTCAGTGTAACAGTTACCAGTTGCAGAGGATACTAAGGCCTGGTCACATCATGCTTCATTGCTAGTGGAAACTTGATTAAATAAGGATGATTGCTAGTGTAGTTATTGTTAGTCACCTGTTCAGATTTTATCTTACAATAAGTACTAACTTTACGCTACTTTTTTTCTAATAAATATTTTCTATATATATATAGTATGGACTATACATATGGTGTAGATATCTTATTAGAAACCTACGTTTTTAATCAGTCCTTTGAACTAGGATAGCTGAATTGTGGCTCATGGGCCAAAGGAGTCATACTGTGTGGTCTGTGGAGGCTCTCATATTTACTATGGAATCTGTTCTCACTCCTGAAGGAATTTTGCACCAAAAAATTAAAAATTCTGTGCCAGAAAAATAAAAAGTCTGTGCACAATATTTTAAAATGCTGCACTTTTTTTGTCAATAAATAAATGTAGAGGCTCCAGCATGGCAATGGGGAGCACAGGCCTCTGGCTGCATGGAGTTGTGAGATCACCATGCAGCCCCCACCCCGGGACATGGACTTGGCAATGAGGCTGCACAACGCAAGGGCCGGGCTGCCCCAGAAACAACCTGGGGCCCTACCTCTCTGCACCAGGTGTGGGCAGGCAGGCAGGCTTAGTCTGGCAGGATCCAAGTGTAGAGGAGCTTAATGGGGGGGATCCAAGTGTGGGGTGATCTGGGTGTGTGCAGCTCAGTGGAGGGTCTGGGAGCAGGGAGGATCTAGATGCCCAGGGGCTCGTTGGGAGGGTTCTGTGTGCAGGGGCAATGGGACTCTGCAGGAGGGTCTAGGTGAAGGTAGTTGGGGCTCAGCAAGGTGTGTCTGGGTGTGGGGGGATGGGGCTCTGGGGGGGGATCTGGGTGAGGGGGCTCAGTGGGGGAGTCTGGGTGCTAGGGAGCGGGGCTTGGTGGGGTGGAAGTCTGGGTGCATATGGTTGGGGCTCAGTGGGATGGGGGTCCAGGTGCAGGCTGCTCATCGGGATGGTCCAGGTGCATAGAGGGTGGGGCTTGTCAGGGTGCCGGTTCGAGTGTGGGGAGCTCAATAGGGGGTGGTTTGGGTGAAGGGGTTGGGCCTTGGGTGGGGGTTGGGTGCGGCAGGGGCAGCCTACCTGCGGGGGGTATGGATGCACGGGGGTTGGGTGTTTGGGTGAGTAGCTCCCGTATAGTGATCCCTCCCCCCGCAGCTGAGGAGTGTTGGGGACTGGAAAGGGGTGTGTGCAGAGCTGGGGGAGATTTCTGCGGGTAGGTCTGCCTTGGCCCTGCCACTCCATGCCAAGGAAGTGCGCTTCTCCCCCACCTCCAGCCCAGCTGGGGCTAGCAGCTGAGCCCAGCACAGGGTAGGAGCCACCAGCCAGGTCATCCCCAGCCCTGGGTGGGGCTGGAGCTAGCCAGCGCGGGGCTCAGCGGGGGTGTCTCGGGGGATCTGGATGCATGGGGGTTGGGTGGACGGGGAGTGGGTCTGACCCGGCACTGGCGGGGGATCCCCAGCCACCTGTGATTTACCTCTCCACTGGCTGCTCCGGGTGCCCAAAATGATGCGCCCATGCTACTGGGAAGGGGTGCGTGATCACTCTTGTGGCTTCCTTTTGCTTCCCTGTCAGAAAATCATTTTTCTGCTGGGAAGCAAATAAATCTGTGGGGGACATGAATTCTGTGCGTGCACAGTGGTGCAGAATTCCCCTAGGACTACTGTTCTATATATTCTGCGGGTTGCATCTTAATCTTCCATTGAGAAGAAAATGGAGCATAGCATGATGTGCTTGTCATTATATATAAGTGGTACTTCCATATTAAAAATCAGTGTCTGATGTCTGCTTCTATACATACATACATACATACTTCTAAACTATACATCTAAACTAAGCTTCAGGTGTATTTCTACCATGTAATATAACAATCAAAAAGATTTTTATATTATCTTTTGTTACTTTTTCTATGACTAACACAAAAAGGGTTTACGCTAGAAGAAAAGAATGATGCAGATACTAAACCAAATAAATATTGCAGATCAGAAAATCAGTGATGTAATTATGAAAAACTTGAACATACACTTGTAGTACATCTAATACAAACTAATAGTCTATTTACACTACATATTCACTCTAAGTTATGAGACTGTTCTCAGAACAGTACATGATTAACACCTCCCCCCCCCCCCATTAAAATTAATGGAAGTCATGCATCTTTTTCAAGGAATAATTTTAAAATATTCATTCAAAAATATGCTGAGGAGTCTGATATGAAGCTCACTTATTTAGAAAGAATTCAAGTTTTTCTTCATTATGAACAATAAACAGTACTTTTTAATATTCTGTGCTATAGTAATTATACATATTTGTTGTAATATGAATAATAGATGCATATCAGTATAATTTTCTTTTTAATCACTTACTTTATGCTCAGCACTAAACAAATTTTAGAGGAAGATAGACTTCTTACCCCAGGTAGCTTAAAATCTAAATAGATAAAATAATTCAAACGCAAAATGTACTAGATAATCAGTTCTTGTCACTATCTGCTAGCTATTTCCATTAGATTTACACCAGTAATATATACCTGGGTTTATTAATTGTTTCAGAACCAAAATTACTAAACTGGTGCCTGGATTTTAAGTTTCAACAAACAATGTTTACCCATTTTATTTTAATCAGTAGCCTGGTTTTGACAAATTCCCATTTTGTATTTTTGAAGGTTTCTGCAGAAATACATCCTGAAAGAAACTGACAGTATCAGATTGGCAAAACCAAATGTATCTGCCTCAACACAAGCTTCCAGGCAGAAAAAGATGCAAGAGATCAGCGGTTTGGTCAAATACTTCATTAGATGTGCTAATAAAAGTTAGTAATTTATATATCCACATATAATTATAGATCTTTTACTGCTTTACTGTCAGGTTCAACTGTTTACTCTGAACCAGGTGTGACATGCTATTTTAAAATATTCAAGGACCACGGTTATAAATTAGTGCTTATTTTTCTTGAATGTCCCAGTGAAACTTTTTCATTGGTGTTAGAAGTTATAGATGGAAAATTTGTATTAGTTCATCTCTCCGTGGTAGTATAGAATTGTTTCTTCACCTGCAGTGTAATTGTAGTGCTTTGTATAGTCTACTTGTTTACTGAGCACTTACAGCAGGGGTCGGCAACCTTTCAGCAGTGGTGTGCCGAGTCTTCATTTATTCACTTTAATTTAAGTTTTCGCGTGCCAGTAATAAATTTTAATGTTTTTTAGAAGGTCTCTCTCTATAAGTCTATATATAATATAACTAAACTACTGTTGTATGTAAAGTAAACAAGGTTTTCAAAATGTTTAAGAAGCTTCATTTAAAATTAAATTAAAATGCTGATCTTAAGCCGCCGGCCTGCTCAGCCCGCTGCCGGCCTGGGGTTCTGTTCACCTAGGCCGGCAGCGGGCTGAACAGGGCCTGCAGCCGGAACCCCGGCTGGCAAGGGGCCGGCAGCCAGAACCCCAGACCGGCAGTGGGCTGAGCGGGGCCGGGACCCCAGACCGGCAGCGGGCCGAGCGGCTCAGCCCGCTGCCGGTCTGGGGTTCCGTCCGTTGGCTCCTGCCAGCCAGGGTCCCGGCTGCTGGCCCTGCTCAGCCCGCTGCCGGTCTGGGATTCTGGCTGCCGGCCCCTTGCCAGCTGGGGTCCCAGCCGATGGCCCCGCTCAGCCCGCTGCCAACCTGGTGCTCAGGGTGGGGATGTGGGGGGTTCAAGAGTCAGGGCATGGGGTGTGGGGGGGCTGGGTATGTGTGGGGAGTGCAGGAGTCAGGGCAGGGGGCGTGGGGGGTATGCAGGGAGCTGGGGTGCAAGGGGGGTGCAGAGGTCAGGGCAGAGGGCTGGGGGCGTGTGAGGGGGTTCAGGAGTCGGCATGGGGTGTGAGGGGGCTGGGTATGTGTGGAGGGTGCAGGAATCAGGGATGGGGTTCTGGGGTGTGTGTGCAGGGGGCTGGGATGCAAGGGGGGTGCAGGGGTCAGGGCAGAGGGCTGGGGGGATGGGCTGGGATCAGGGGGGTGCTCCCAGCCCCCTGCCCTGAGCGGCTCATGGCAGGGGGCTGGAGGGATAAGCCCCGCTCCTACCCCCCTTCCCCGCGGCCCCGCTCCTACCACCCTTCCCCGCCTCTTTACCGCTCCGAGCAGCGACGGCACTGGGGCTGCTCTTCTCCCCTCCCTCGCAAGGGCCATCGGCGGCAGGGAGGGAGAGGAGGCGGGGCTCCACGCAGCACGCTGGGGGAAGAGGCGGGGGAGGGGGAAGCTTGGCTGCTGGCGGAGCCTGCTGTACAGCAGCAGCCAGCAGGAGCAAGTTTGCTTCTGCCCCCTGCATCCGCCAGAGAGAGCGGTAGGCGGGGGGCAGAGAAGAGCGGGCTGGGTCGGGCAGGATTTTTAATGACACGCTGCTGCCTGCCGGGGTCCGGCTCAGCCCGCTGCCGGGGTTCGGCAGCAGGCTGAGCGGGACACCGGCAGGCAGCAGCATGCCATTAAAAATCGGCTCGCGTGCCGTCTTTGGCACGCGTGCCGTGCCATAGGTTGCCGACCCCTGACTTACAGTGTGGACTGTGCTTGTACAAAGCATAGAGGAAAACATGATTTGAGGCAGAATTTTCAAGTGATAAGGTTTCTGCCAATTTCCTTGGGAAGCTATTCAATAACCCAAGTACCCTCACCAGTAGAAAGGTTTTGCTGACAGCCTGAATTGTCGTTTTATGAATTCTATCCCATTTCTCCTAGTTATACCTCTGGACTGTCCTAGACAATTCCTCATCTTTCAAATACCTGTAAAAGGGTGTGTTGACCACTTAGTTATCATCTAACAAAATGATGTAGTTCTGTTCATCTTTCCTCATCAGTTAAGCTCTCCAAAGTAAAATATTTGTCTCACACTGTCTATAGTCCCTCCAATTTGTTTACATCTTTCTCGTATTGAGAAGCCCAGAACTGAACATAGTATTCAAGTACAGACTCACCAGAACCTTGTAGATGGGGACTATCACTTCTCTGCAGCCCAAAAATCACATTTAGCTTTTTGCTGCCAGGTTGCATTGGAAGCTCATCTACTTTGGTTGCATCATCATCCTTATGTTTCTTTCAGCATAACAGCTCTCCAAGTTTCTTCTCTCCATTAAATGTTGAGACTCCTATATGTGTTAGCACAGTGGTTCTCAACCAGGGGTCTGAGGCCCCCTGGGGGGCCGCAAGCAGGTTTCAAGGAGTCCGCCAAAATAAACCAGAGAGCAGGGCCAGCGTTAAGAGTCACTGGGGCCCAGGAAGAAAGGCAAAGCCAGAGCCCGAGCCCCACCATGCGGGGCTGAAGCCCGAACCCTGCCGCATGGGGCTTTAGCCAAAGTCCAAGCAACATAGCTTTGTGGGGCCCCTTGTGGCCTGGGGCCCTGGGCAATTGCCCTGCTTGCTACCTCCTAACGCCTGCCCTGGCTTTTAATCTACTCGATATGCAGAAAAACTTGTTGTGGCACAGGTGAGCCATGGAGGTTTTATAGCATGTGGTGGGGGGGCGGAAAGAAAAAGGCTGAGAACCCCTGTGTTAGCATGCATTTTTTCAGCTGAATATCACTTTTATTTCATGCTAATACTCTAAAACCTCAGAATCCCTTTGTGTTATTTCTCTGTTCATTGGTGCTTGTGAATGTAACCAATGTATGGCTTATCCCTTTTTTCAGATCACCACAGTCTTTTAGGTAAATTCATTATTAGAAAGGGTTTCTTTAAAAACAAGGGCATTAACAAAAACAGATAGAAATTGCAATGTGATCTGTCATATACCGAGAACATGCTATATGTGCGTTATTCCTAATATTTCCAAAAAAGTCTACAAGAAAAAGACTTCAAATATTTGTTGGTAGTGGAAGAATACAATGGGAGGAAATATACTGTAACTTTGAGATAAATTATGGTAATGTTCAGATTTTATGAATTCACTAATTCCAATCTTGGCTTCATTATTCAATACTTGGTTTAATTAAAAAGCCCATGTTTGTACCTCCTGCTATTTTCTGCATAGGAGCACCCAGATTAAAATGTCAGGAGCTTCTGAATTATGTCATGGACATAGTGAAAGATGCACCAAGTTGTGCTATTTATGGAGCTGACTGTAGTAGCATACTACTAAAGGATGTTCTTTCAGTGAGGAAATACTGGTGTGAGATATCTAAGCAACAGTGGTCAGGTTAGTATATAACACTTCTATTTCAATAATGTCTATTTACAAATATGTATTTCCTAGTATAGAAATGTGTTTAGGCATCTTATTGTTATTTACTGTTTTTTATTATTATTATTTATTTATTTATTTGTATTTCAGTAGCACTAAGAGGCCCTGTTGTATGAGGCACTGTACAAATATATAGTAAGAAATAGCCTCTACCCAAAGACCTTACAATTTAAATAGACTAGACAAAGGGGCAAGGGTGGATATTACAGTAGTATTCCTCTATTATTATCTGTTATTCCATGTAGGTTAACTTTGTGTACTGGGAACAATGACTCAATCAAATCAATTTTAATGTCCAGTGTATTATTGAGACTATATTGGCTGGTGTGGTTCATGTATTACCAGTGAGTATTATTACCTGTATTATGGTAATATCCAAAGATCCCAACCATGTGCAGACCCCTTTGTACTAGGCCCTGTACAGACATATAGTAAGGGACAGGCCTGAAGAACTTGCAGTCTAAGAAGACCAAAAAATTAAAAAAAAGGCTGAAGGGATGTGGAATGTGATAGAACATAAAAGCAGTGCTCCATGACATTTGACACATGAAAGATGGAGGAGGGGGACATCATAATTTCTGAATTAATACAAAAGTGCTGCACATGGCAGCCCCTCAACCTGCTCATTATCAGTTGGCAGATATATTATAAGCACCACAGAAGAAGTGGGACTTGAAAGATTTGAAGAGGAGGATGGGGGTGGATATTGCATGCATAAATGTAGAATAAAGTGCAGAAACAATTGCACTACTGGGAAAGTGCCTTGGGGTTGGAGATGTCATACTTGAGAAAAGCACTACGTAAAATCATATTCTGAGCTGTAGCTTGAAGGAAATTGGTATAATTTGAGACAAAAAAGACAAAACAAAGACTTGGGATTGCTGATATACTCCATCCAACAGATGCTTTTGGTCTTGTTTTGGTTAAAAATATCCACACATAGATATTGAACATAAGAACCTAAGAGCTGCCATACTGCATCAGACCTGTGGTCCATCTAGACCAGTATCCTATCTCCAACCAGAGGCGGATTAACACACGGACCCACGCCAATTTGGGGGCCCTGTAAAATTGGGCACCCCAGAAACAGGTGGCAGAAGCTGTTTGTGGGGGAGGGCTGAAAGCCCCGAGCCCCGGCAGAAGCCATGGGGTGGGCGGAAGCCCTGAGCACTGGCAGAAATTGTGGGACAGGCAGGGGGAAGCCCCTAGCCCTGGCAGATGCCGCTGGGCAGAAGCCCCGAGGTCAGGTGCCCCAGCCACCTTGGTGGCAGAAGCCATGGGGCTGAAGCCCCAAGTCCCACCCTCCTCCCCCACCCTCATGGTACAGTTTTTAATACCAAGGGACCCAATGCCAGGTCTCCAGTTTTCGACCGGAAAGTCCAGTTGAAAAGGAGGCCTGGCAGTGTCCGGTCAGCAATGCTGACCGGACGCTAAAAGTCTGGTTACTGGAGTAACTGAAAACAGCCTCCCCACCGAGAGGGTGGGAAGAGCAGCAGCTGCTGCTGAAGCCTGGAGGAGCTGCTCAGCTGCTGACAGAAAGAACTGTCTGGCTCCCGGATCCAGTTCCAGACATTCCGGCGGAGAGGTAGGTACCAACTTCCAGGCCACAGGCAGGAAATCCTGTCCGCCCTGCTGTTGCCCGATTTGCCCAGCCCCTCGCTCCACGGACCAACACCACCGCCCGCCCTGCTGTGCCCTGATTTGAGGAAGGTGCACTTATGGGGTTTTGAAATGGGAGCGACAGAGGTTGACTCATGTCCCAAACCATGAAGGTTCATAACCTTTTAAATATCCCCTCCACCAGGCTCTCACACATGTACAGATTCTTGGCACTCCACCAAGATGAACAGGGTAAAATTGTCACTCATCTCCAACATGGCCAGGTCCCCACATGATGCAGGAGAGTGGAGCATGCTTTGAAGATGCGACTGAGGATATCATTACGGCAACAAACCTAAGAAATTAAAAAGTCCAAGAACCCCCTCCCCCCAATCCATTTATCTCACTAATTACATCAGGAACATTTAACAGAAGTTTGTCTTTTCAAATAATACCTGTTGCAACATGCAAATGACTTGCTGTATGATTGGTTAGGTGCCAACCGTGTCCATTAGAATTGATAGTAAAAAAAACTTACCGCCACTAAATTTGCTTATGAAATCCACAGTATGGATCAGCATTAAGCAGGAGTGCTAAGAGAAAGCTGAAACAAGCAAAGGAGGTTAAAGAAGTTGCTTTGATACAAAAAATACTGACAATAAATCAATACTTCAAGGAGAGAGTGAAAGGAGAAACAGTGGACAAAGCTGACAAGGTTTGTTCAGCAGACACTCTTGCTGGCAATGGAGGCCTTGGCCTTCAAGAAGAGGAAAGTACAGGTCAGGATCTGCGGGAGGCAGGCAAGCCGGGACTGAGTTCTGCTGATGAGACAAATTCAATACAAGCAGATGAATTTAGCAGTGATCCTGCATTGTGGAATAACATTGATGAAAGTTTCAGGAATTTTTGGATTGCTGAGTTCAGCTGCCTGTCAAAAAAAAAATATTAAAAAATTTTCTGCTTCTGCTTGGGTGATTGGAGGGAAGACACATTTGCTGTCTGAAGATCTGTTCTCTTTTCAGCTGCACAATGGTGAATCTGTTATGTGGCACTGGCTTATTTACTCACTGTCTCCTGGAAATGTTTACTGCTTTGTCTGCAAACTTCTTTCAACCAAAACGCATGCCTTTATCGAAGGTTTCAGAAATTGGAAACACCCTGAATGTCTTTCTGAAAATGAGAAAAACTTGGACCACCAAAATTGTATCCTCACATAGATATGGCATGCAAAAGCAGCTGATGAGGACTAGTTCAGCAGTTTCAGGCAGAGTGTCAGTACTGGAGAGATGTCCTTAAGCGTGTTGTAGTAATTATTAAGTTCTTAAGTGAGTGCGGACTCGCATTCCATGGCCACAACGAACTGTTAGGGTCACCACATAATGGTAACTATTTGGGGATTTTGCAGCTGATTGCTCATTTGATTCATTTTTGGCAGATCATATTGCTAAATTGGGACAGAAAGGTAAAGACAGTACCTATTATTTGCCATCAACTACTTGTGAAGAATTCATTGATTAGATGGGCCAGAAAGTTAAAATAACAATAACTGCAGAACTTCCAACAAGCCAAATATTTTTCAGTTATTGTGGATTCAACACCAGATTTATTGCATGTTGATCAGCTCATTTTTGTATGCAGATTTGTCAATTCAGAGGGGAAAATTGTAGAACAATTCATTGGATTTGAGCCACTAGACCAGCGGTGGCTGGTCCGGCCCAAGCAGCTACTCGCAGGAGCCGGAGCCAGCGCCCAGCCCAGGCAGCTACTCTGGCGTGGCTGTACTGCCCCCAGCCCTGTCAGGCTCACCAGCAACTGTCCCTGGTCGTGTTAGTGTGTACAAGTGGCTTGCACACTCCCGGACAGGAGTCCCTTCCATGCAGCAGTATCTTTGCAGTCAGCTTTGGAGTTAACAATTTTGAATAATTTTTTATCATCTGCAAACTTTGCCTTTCAATGTTCACTCCTTTTTCCAGATCATTAGTGAATATGTTGAACAGCACTGATCCCAGAACAAATTGTTGGGGAACCCTGCTGTTTCTCTCTCTCTGTTGTGAAAACTGACCATTTATTTATATGCTTTGTTTCCTATCTTTTAACCAGTTAGTGATCCATGAGAGGACCTTCCCTTTCCATAAGAGCCTTTGGTGAGGGACCCTGTCAAAGGCTTTTGGAAGATCAAAGTACACTGTATCAACTGAATTTTAGTGCTGGTGGAAAATGAATTTGCAATTTTAACACTGAACAGAAAAATAGCCCAGCTGTACCACTAGGAGATAAATTCAATTTTAATAGCAGCAAAGAATCCTGTGGCACCTTATAGACTAACAGACGTTTTGCAGCATGAGCTTTCGTGGGGGAATACCCACTTCTTCGGATTCTAGAAGTGGGTATTCTTGCATCCGAAGAAGTGGGTATTCACCCACGAAAGCTCATGCGGCAAAACGTCTGTTAGTCTATAAGGTGCCACAGGATTCTTTGCTGCTTTTACAGATCCAGACTAACACGGCTACCCCTCTGATACTTGACATAATTTTAATAAATATCGCAGCAATTTTTTTAATTATAACTGGGCCTGGTCATGCTGCTTGTTATTAAGGTTGTTCAACATTTTTCATTATAAGACACGATTGTTAATCGCTGATAACTTTGCCAAACTTTAATTGTTTGGACTGAAATTTTCCAGGCTGGATGTCTGTAGGCTTAATTTTTTTGGAAAATGTCAGCCAAAATAGTTCAGCTGTTTCTGAGAATGAGGCTGAGAGAAAAATACATTCTTTTGTCCATGTTAGAAAATTCTGGTCACCTTTTCTTTGAACAGCTATAGTTCCCCCCATATTTTGGAGCAAGGAGTTGGGCAGTGGGAGGGATGTGGCCTTTGCATCAGGCATGTGCCTTTTTTGCTGTCCCTGTGAAAATCTACTCAAATTTGGCCAAGATATAACCCCTTGAAAAATCACAATTTGCACATGCTCAGTAGAGACTTCTTTGATTTTAGTAGCTAAAATCTCTGAAGAGTTCATCCTCACTGAGCATGCTCGAGCCTCTGACAGCCCCTAGTGCAGTCTGGACTGTGAATGTGCCATCTCCACAGAGCAACTGAGCATGTGCCATCTTCTCACAGGTCCTGATTCTGACCAGACAGTACACATGCTGTCCCTACAGAGCTGTTGTGCATACTCATTACCAGACTACAAGGGTGAAGCCAGACTTTCCCTGTAACACTGCTCTACAGCCAAAATGCTTCTGAAATAAATGTAGTCAAACTTTACTAATTCTGGGTCACTGAGAATGAAAATGATGCTTAAAATTGTTGATTGGCTCTAGTTTTCAAGATATGCTATTGGGTCAGTATATACGACCCTTGACTTGGGAATGGCGGAGGATAAGTGAGTTATAAAGGGAAGGGATCTCAATTTAAACCAGAAATGACTAAAATACATCTTTGACTGGATCTATGAATAAATCTATGACTGGGTTTGGACAGTACTTGCTTTTTAGGCAAAACAATGAATGATGCAATCTGAAGCTGGTATTGCGTCATACAGGATATGAATTGCATCATGTTATTCCTAGAAGTCATGGATAATGCAATCATAACGAAGCTTACATCACTCTGCTGAACAAATTGCCCTATATCAGCTCTAGAAAACATACAGTGTCGTGCTCTCTTATTTGTCAGTGTTTGATTTTGCAAAGGGACACATTTCTGTTTAGCCAAAGTGAGCAGAGATGCCTCGTACTTGTGTGAACAGTGCAGATAACTTCTGCTATGTTTGTGGTGAAGTGACTTTTGCATCACAAAAGCGCAGTATAACCACTATGGTTAAGAAAGCCTATCACCTTTATTTTGGCTGCAAAATTGGAGATCAGGACAAGAGGTGGGCCCCACACATATGCTGCAACACTTGTGCAACAAATCTTCGCCAGTGGTTGAACAGGAAAAGGAAATCTATGCCTTTTGCAGTGCCAATGATTTGGAGAGAGCCAACAGATCATACCAGCAATTGTTACTTCTGCATGGTGCCTCCAGTTGGGAAAGGTGTGTCAAAGAAGAAAAAGTGGACTGTGCATTATCCAAACATTCCATCAGCTATACGCCCAGTACCCCACGGAGAAGGACTGCCGGTTCCTGATGCACCAGAATCATTCTCACTTGAGTCAGACGAGGAAGAGGAAGAGGATGAAACTTCTGGTCCTGAACCATCAATGTCACAGGACCCACATTTTCTCCCATCCTCCTCCTCTGAACCACACCTCATAACACAAGGTGAACTGAATGACCTTGTCAGGGATTTGGAACTACCCAAGAGTAAGGCAGAGCTGTTGGGCTCCAGACTACAGCAGTGGAATCTCCTGGCAGGTGATGTTAGGGTTTCCATGTTCCGTGACCGTCAAAAGGATCTTGTCCCATTCTTCTTCATGGAAGGTGATCTTGTAGCCTGCAACAACATCGATGGTGTGATGGCAGCCCTCAACATCGTTCACGATCCAGATGAGTGGAGACTGTTCATTGATTCATCGAAGACGAGTCTTAAAGCTGTTTTACTGCATAATGGCAATGTTTTGCCATCAATTCCAGTTGGTCATGCAGTCCATATGAAGGAAACCTATGACAACATGAAACAACTTTTGAGGTGCATAAACTATGACCAACATCAGTGGCAGCTTTGTGGCGATTTGAAGGTTGTTGCTCTCTTGCTTGGTCTGCAGGCTGGATACACAAAGTACTGCTGTTTTCTCTGCGAATGGGATAGTCGTGCAAGAGATTCCCACTACATCAAGAAAGATTGGCCACTCCGACAGTCATTGGAGCCTGGGAGGAAAAGTGTTCAGCATCCACCACTTGTTGAATCAAGGAAGATTTTGTTACCACCCTTACACATCAAGCTGGGTCTGATGAAGAACTTTGTCAAGGCCATTGACAAAACACAAGCAGCTTTCAAGTACCTCCGTGGAAAATTTCCAAGGTTAAGTGAAGCTAAGATAAAGGAAGGTGTCTTTGTTGGTCCTCAGATTCGTGAACTTCTTCGAGATGATGCATTTGACCATGCACTGCGTGGCAAGGAAAAGACGGCATGGAAAGCCTTCCAGTTAGTGGCAATAAATTTTCTCGGAAACAACAAGGCACACAACTACAGGTTGTTGGTGGAAAACCTCCTCAAGGCATACAAAAGCCTTGGTTGCAACATGTCACTAAAGATACATTTTTTGCACTCTCATCTAGATTTTTTTCCACCGAACTGCGGAGCAGTGAGCGACGAGCACGGCGAGCGATTTCACCAGGACATTGCAACAATGGAGAAACGCTATCAGGGCAAATGGAGCCCATCAATGCTTGCAGACTATTGCTGGACAGTGACAAGAGATGCTCCATTTAATGAATACAAGAGACAAGCCAAGAAGCGCCGAGTAGACACTGAATAGGACTAAACTATGTACATAATAGTTTTTTGCCTTTTGTTTCATAATAAATTTTATTTATATAACCCTTTTGCTGATTTTTAAAGTGTTACATAAACAGGACAGGTGAAATATTATCATGTAAAGCAACCATAAACACATGNAATAGCTGTTCCAGGCCAGGATGGGGCTGGAACTGAGAGCAGGGAATCTTGTGACCCCTCTCCTGGCATTCTGGCAGCATAGAGGAGAAAGCGCTTGGTTTGAATGCAGAGGGGACAAAATTTGACTAGGAGGGAAAAAAGGAGCAGATTGAGTGAAGGACTCTGATGAGACTGGGACTGGGTGGACAGAAAGAATGGCACTGGAACTAGGAACCAGGGTGGAGAAGAGACAGGTTGGAGGAGGAATCACTCTTGAAAGGGAATGGGCAAAAGAGTCTATGCCCACTAGAGAATATTCCCCTCCAGAGGTGAGAATGGAGTTGAAGATTCCCAAGTCCCACTATTCTTTTGCTGTCAGATAGCTGTGAAATCCACTGGCAAAATTTGTGTCTCATTCCCTCCCACCCTCCGTGCTGATCCACAGAAGGGGCAACACCCTACTAACTCTATCAGTTACTCCATTAGCTCGGGTGGCAGAGGTCTGTGCTATATATCCTGCTCTGGCCGGTTGGGGACCATTGCCCGGGGTCGCAGACCGTGGCTGCTCTGGCTGGGGACCAGGGCCAGTGGGGACTGCTGCCCGGGGCCACGGACCACGGCTGCTCCAGCTGGCCAGGGACCACTGCTCCAGCTGGTTGGGGACCGCGGACCATGCCTGGCCCGGCTGGCGCCCCCAGGGACTGCTGCCTGGGGTGGTGGACCACGGCTGTTCCTGCCTCCCTGGGATCACTGCTGGGGGCCGCCGAAGCAGCGGCTGGTGTGGCTGACCTGGGGGCCACTTGAACAGCTGATCCCGGAGCCAGCTGCTTGGGTAGCCCTGGGATCAGCCACACTGGCCCCTACAGAAGTCACGGAAAGTCACGGAATCCGTGACTTCCACCACCTCTGTGACAGACACGGATCTCTAATTATAATGTGTATGCACAAGAGGGCTGAATTAAAGGTGCACAGGCAACCTTAATTCTGGCATTTCCTAACTTTGAGTTCTAGACTTTGCAACTTTAATAATATCTGTTGTTCAGATGCTACTGGTATGGTGCTCTGCTTTCTCCTGTTGATATCACTCGGCTGCGTGCGTATGTTCCCTCTGTGTGCTGCCCCAGCTCTGCAGATCGCTGGCACAGCAGACCCGACGAGAACCCCCAATAACCACAGAGTCCAGTAAGATGCAAAGTCACGTCGACTAGGTTTATTGCGATCTTGGACACAATTGCAGTTCCCTGTAGGTTTCTTAGCCTAACTCAGGGCATACTACGAGAAAGTGCCTCTTGGCAAGGACCCGGCTTAGTGGCGGGACTTTCCACTCCCCCTACGGCCGGACAAAGACACTGCCCCAGGGATACATTCTTATACACAGGTACAAACAAATTACACATCACTCCTGACGTATTAAGGTGCAACCCTTCTACACAGCAAGGTACAACCCCTCTACGTAGTAAGGTGCCGCCTCTCACCTTGTACAGATTGGTTCGATCAAAACAACTCTATTCATCATTTTACCCTTTTGCCCCCGTCATTGGGATGGGTCGGCCTGTTCCATGTTATCTGTGTGGAATGTATACATGATATCTAGTGTTCTGTACCTTTTAGGTATGTATCTTCTTGCAGCATCAGCCCTTTCCTTGCCAGCTTCTGTGAGCAGGGCCTGCCTCTGGCTCACAGCTTAACTTTGCTTTATGCTAGCAAAGTCTTGACCATTACTTCAGTTCAGGCCTCAGGCCTCATACTGGGCCTTTATCAGGGCCTTCACTTACTACAATATCCTTTTAAGATATTTTATATGTATAATAATATAATTGTGATTTCTTTAGCAGGCTCTTGAAGTTGCTATTCTGCAGTTGCCAAATTCCAGTTAGTGCTGAGATGTAGAGCCTTGCACAGATACAAAATTCATATCTGCAGAGCTGCAGGGCTCCACCAGGAACTGCAGCGGCAAAAGCAGCATGATTGTACCACCCCCATGCTTGTCCCCAGCCCCAGGACACACAGACCGCTGCATGGAAGGGACTCCTGACCGGGAGAGTGTGAGCCACTAGCACACACTAGCGTGACCAGGGACAGCTGCCAGTGAGCCTGGTACTCGCCCCAGTGGGTGGGGCTGGGGGTGGTACAGCCACGCCAGAGGAGCTGCCTGCGCGGGGCGCTGGCTCTGGTAGAGCCTGCAGCTCCGCGGATATCCACATCCACGGATATAAATTTTGTGTCTGCGCAGGGTACTACTGAGATGTCCCTGTAGGTTTTAGTACTGATCTCTAAAGCTCTTTTTATATATCCTCTCCTACAAGATATAAAAATAATGCTTATACAGTGTAACACTGCATCTTCAAAGCTCTATGAAGTATTAGTTTAATAATTACCTATTAAATAAAAATATTAGAAAATGGAGAAAAACAAATTTTAATAGTACCTAATACACCTTTTACATTTTTCTGCTGGTACTCATTGGAACATTACACTCTGGCATATCATAGTACAAGTGAAAATTTTGACTGGTGATATGCTAAAAGGGAGTGAAATTATTCTCTGTAAGAATTAGCTGAAATGTTAGTAGTCTTTAGGGTTTTTTTTTTGTTTGTTTGTTTGTTTTTGCAGTTTTTTTGTTTTTTGTGGCATTCAGCTACCTGTGGTATGTTTAGATAATATTTTCTTAATGTTTCTGTGTGCAGTTAAGTTGCAAAACAGGGAATTAACTTTTGTGAATAATGATCCAAGTGTCTATGATGTTAATAGCAAGTGGATATTTTCATAACTCAGGCAAAATATTTTAATTTTACTGTTTAAGTGGTGTTTTTTCCTTCCTGTGTAACTTCTGCATTTAATCAGCTTGTTAGAATTGTATGTTCTGGTCTCTTAAATCACTGTTTTACCCAGGCTAAGGAGACAGTTATACCTTTATATGATTTTTGATTCTTTGGATTATGTTTACAGAACTGCTGACCCTGTACTGCAAATTGTATCTCAAACCTTCCAGAGATATTAACAGAGTTTTGGTGGCTAGAATAATTCATACACTGATCAGAGGATGCTGCTTCCAAACTGATGAACTAAATTCCAATCTTTTTTGCTTCTTTGAAAAAGCACTACAGTGTGCAAGGTAATTTTCAGCTTTTTGTTTTGTGTGTCAAAATTGTATTTCAGAGGATAATTTGTCCTAGGTAATTGGGGTTGGACTTGATGGTCTGTGGAGGCTCATCGATCCCTGACTTCTGTGATTCTGACCTTCAACAACTTTCTGTTTACTCAGAGCTCTTTGAAATGTGAATCTTTTCTGCATTTATATGTATTCTGGAAATTTTTTGCATTATCTGTAAGTATTCAGAGGTGAGGTCTTTTGAGTATCCTTGCCTTATTTATTAAGTTAGGTTTGTTGAGTGCTCAATTTAGAGTTCAACGAATAGATTTAAAAAAAATCCAGACAAGTCATTCTTTATTTGTTAATACTGCTTATCAACAGAAAGTTGGCTATTTTTGCTGTAGATGAAGGGCTTGGTTTATATTCCAGGCAGGAGAACGCCTCTGCAGGTCTGGATCATATTCTTCCAGCAATTAATGTCTTCTTCAGTGTGTATGCTGTGAACTGTCGTATGCGGATTTGTAAGCTAGGAGAAGAAATTCTTCCTACGGTTCTTTATATATGGACTCAGTATAGACCAAAAGAGTCTGTAAAGGAGTTAATAATTCAGTTACTTCAACTGCAGGTTCGTGTTCATCATCCAAAGGGAGCCAAAACACAGGAGAAAGGTACACAATAAAAAGCTTCTTTTGTTTTTTTGCTTTTCTAATTTTAGCAAATTTTTGCTATATGTGAGAGTTCAAGTTGCACGAGCACAGAAGTTCTGGATGTCACTGGTAAACTTGGAGAATAATCACAGGAGTAACTATTTCTTCTCTATAGTTTTACACTGTGCATTAAAGCTGATTGAATTGTGGAATATGTGTTTTTAACTATTATTGTATTATAACAACACTCAAAATATGCTAGGTGCTGAATGGGAACACCCAGCATCTGGTCAAAGACTTTAGAATTTAAAAAGAAAAGGGGGAGGGGGGAAAAGGCTGGGGGGAATGGATACAACATACAGGAGTGAGCAAAGTGCAGATTGGCACACATGTTCACATCTTGTTAATTTTATAGATACGAAGACCAGGAGTGACCATTATGGTCATCTAGTCCAGAGGTGGGCAAACTATGGCCTGCGGGCCACATCCGGCCCACGGGACCCTCCTGCCCGGCCCCTGAGCTCCTGCCCCGGGAGGCTAGCCCCCGGGCCCTCCCCTGCTGTTCCCCCTCCCCCGCAGCCTCAGCTCGCCCCACTGCCAGCGCAATGCTCTGGGCAGCGGGGCTGCGAGCTCCTGGGGCAGTACAGCTGCAGAGCCCAGCCTGACCCGGTGCTCTGCACTGCGCCTTGGCGTGGCTGGCTTCAGCCAGGCAGCATGGCTGTAGCGCCGCCAGCCACTGGTGCTCCAGGCAGCGCGGTAAGGGGGCAGGGAGCAGGGGCGGGGGTTGGATAGAGGGCAGGGGAGTTCGGGGTGGTGGTCAGGGGGCGGGGGTGTGGATAGGGGTCGGGGTGGTCAGAGGGCGGGGAACGGGGGTTGAATGGGGGCAGGGGTCGCGGGCAGTCAGGAAGGAGAGGTGGTTGAATGGGGTGGCGGGGGACAGTCAAGGGACAGGGAGAAGGGGTGGTTGGATGGGGCAGGGGTCCCAAGGGGGCAGTCAGGAAGGAGGGGGGGTTGGATGGGGCGGCGGGGGGGCAGTCAGGGGCAGGGGTTCCAGGGGCAGTCAGGGGACAGGGAGAAAGGGTGTTTGGATGAGGCAGGGGTCCCGGGGGAGCCGTCAGGAATGAGAGGAGGTGTTGGATGTGGCGGCAGGGGGAAGTCAGGGTCAGGGGGGGCGGTCAGGAGACAGGGAGTGGGGTGTGTGTGGCTGGGGCAGGGGTCCCGGGGGGGTGTGTGGATAGAGGGTGGGGGCCGGGCCACGACCCCCTCCCCTAACCAGCCCTCCATACAATTTCCGAAACCCGATGCGGCCCTCAGGCCAAAAAGTTTGCCCGCCCCTGATCTAGTCTGACTTCCTGGAAAACATAGGCCGAAGAACCTCACCCAGTAATTTCTGCATCAACGCATAATTTCTATCTGAGCTATATCATGTCTTTTAGAAGATGTCTATTCTTGATTTAAAGACTGCAAGTGATGGACAATCCACCATGCCTTGGGCAAATTTTTCCAGTGGTTAATTACCCTAATTAAAAATATATCTTATTTCTAATCTGAATTTGTCTAGCTTCAGTTTCCAGCCCTTGCATCTTGATTAAGAGCCATCTCTTTCCCATGTAGGTATTTGCAGACTGCAATCAAGTCACCTTTATTACCTTCTCTTTGATAAATGAAATAAAGCTTCTTTAGTTACTTACTATAAGGCATGTTTTCTAGACCAGCGTTTCTCAAACTTTAGCAACCCGAGGACCCCCATTTTGATTTAAAATTTTTCGCAAGCCCCCACACTCAGTCCCGGCCCCGCCCCCACTCCACCCCTTCTCCCAAGGCCCCACCCACACCCCACCTCCTCCTTCTCCCCTCCTCTTCCCCACTTCTTTCTGCCCTCTCCCCCGAATGCGCCCCATCCCCGCTCCTTCCCCTTCCTCCCAGCACCTTCTGCACACCGCTGAACAGCTGTTCCCCAGCGTGCAGGAGGCGCTGGGGAGGGAGGGGGAGGAGTTGATCAGCAGGGCCCATGGACCCCCTGGAGTACCCTCGCAGACCCCCATTTCAGAAACGCTGTTCTAGACCTTTGATTAGTCTTGCCTCTCATTTAAGAACCTTCTGTAATTTTCAACATCCTTTTTGAAGAGTAGAAACCAAAATTGGACACAATATTCTAGTAATGATCTCACTATAAACATATACAAAGGAAATACTACCTCCCTCTAGTTCATATTCTCCGCCTTATACATCCAGGGATCCTGTTTGCCATTTCAGTGACATCATCTCCTTGAAAGCACATATTCAACTGGTTATCTACCATGACCCCAAGTCCTTATCAGAGTCACTGCTTTCCAGGATACGGTCCCCCATCTTATTAATGCAACTTATGTTCTTTGTACCTAGATGTTGTATGACCTTGCATTTGGCTGTGTTAAAACATATGATGTTCAAGTGAGCCCCCTTACAAAGCAGTCCATGTTGGTCTATATAACTGACCTGTCCCCATCATTATTTAATACTCCACCAATTTTCATATCATTTGCAAACTTTAGCAGCAATGATTTTATATTTTCTTCCAGATCATTCTTAAAGATATTGAATAGCAATGGGCTGAGAATAGATACCTGCGGGAACTCATTAGAAACACTCCCTTTGGATGATGATGCCCCATTTACAGTTACTTTATGTGATATATGAGTTAATATCGTCTACATAGATTTTGTGTAGTGGTAATTCTTTATCAGAATGTCATGTGGGACCAAGTTAAATACCTTGCAAAAGTCTAAGTCCATTATGTCAACATTTACCTTTATTAACCAAACTCATCAAAAAATACCAAGTTTGTTTGACAAGCCCCTTTATCCATAAAACCATGTTGATTGGCATTAATTATGCTACTATTTTACTGATTGCTGGGCCATATCAGCATTTCCATGATTTTTGCCCTGTATTGATGTCAGGCTAATTGGTCTATAATTTCCCTGCCATCCCATTCACCCTTTTTTAAATATTGGCACAACATTAGGTTTGTTTTTTTTCCTAGTCCTCGAACATTTCCAGTATTCCAAGATTTGTTAAATCAATATTAATGGTTCAGAGATCTCCTCGGTTAATTAATTTAATACTCTTGGGTACAAGTTATCAGGTCCTGTAGATTTTAAAATGTTTAACTTAATAGTTGCTCTTTAACATCCTCCCTAGTTTTTGATGGGAAGAAAGTATTTCATTATCATTGCAAGACATGAATACATCACCCTGCTTCCTTCGGAATACAGAACAGAAATATTTATTGAATACTTCCGCCTTTTCTGCAACATAACTGATAATTTTACCATCCTTGTCTAGTATTGGACCCATACCATCACTAGGGTTTTGTTTGTTTCTAATACATGTAAAAAATTCCTTTTTATTGTTCTTAGCGCTACATAAGAACATAAGAACAGCCGTACCGGGTCAGACCAAAGGTCCATCTAGCCCAGTATCCTGTCCACCGACAGTGGCCAATGCCAGGTGCCCCAGAGGGAGTGAATTTAACAGGCAATGATCAAGTGATCTCTTTCCTGCCATCCATCTCCACCCTCTGACAAACAGGCTAGGGACACCATTTCTTACCCATCCTGGCTAATAGCCATTAATGGACTTAACCACCNATCTACCAGGCATAGATTTTTGTTCGATACCTTTAGCTTCCCCTGTCAACTCTGTTTCCTAACTACTGATTTGTATTTACTACTATCCAACCCATTGTAGTGTTTTTTTAACGCGTTCAATTTTTTTATTAATCCCTTGTTAACCATTAATCCCCAGTTATACTGAAGTCCCTCTTAGACCATATTCCCCTGCATTCTCTTAGAATCTGCTCCCAAACCCCAACATATAGGGTCCCTGGCCTTCACTGTCTATGCTTGCATCTTGCCTGTATCCAACAACAAAAAAATCTATGTAAGGCCATCTTCACACCAGGGTTCTTCTTTTGCGCAGGGGATGCTGGAGATGGATGCTCCTGCTATATCTGCTGCTTTGGAAGGGCAAGGAGGATAGGGCAGGGCCAAATCAGAGTATGTTGGGTATTAACATTCTGCAATGTAATCTGTGACACCTGTTGTGTCCTTGGGTTGAGAAGACACACGGGTCAGTTGTTCCTGGCTGCTGCTGGGGTAGTATTTTAGCCCCTCCCCGAGACAAGTGGCAGGGTGGCTGTATTGGGGATCTTGATTCTCTGGGGGTGGAAGCTGCTTAGTTCTGGATGTTTAGGTTGGAACAGATGAGGGTGGGATTCTTGATTTTTTTTTTCTCCCTCTTATTTTGCATCCAGACTTTATCCTCTCTTCCCGTGTCTTTGCAAATGTTCGAACATTTTTTGTTTTAAATAGCAAATGTTTGCATTACAAAACCTGAAAAATACAACTAATTGCTGTTAAGCATTCTCTGCTCATCTGCGAACATAGAATGCTATATTGTATAGTCAGATTATTTAGTCAGATTATGGCAAATAAACTGCATATATAACTTAAATTTTATCTTTTCACATACAGGTGCATATGACTCAGCAAAATGGCAAAGAATCTTATACAACTTGTATGATCTGCTGGTGAATGAGTTGAGTCTCATTGGCAGTAGAGGAAAGTATTCTTCAGGATCACGCAACATTGCTGTAAAGGAAAACTTGATTGAATTAATGGCTGATATTTGTCATCAAGTAAATGACATTTCTACACATAGTTCCAAGTGAATGTAAAGTTGATGTGTATACTGTACTATGCTATTCACACACTTCAATTTTCCACTAATGTCTTGCAGATTTTTTTCATAATTGTTTACTTATATTTCAATATCTTTAGTCTCTGGTCTAGAGACATGTTCTTTTTGGCCTCAATTAAATGACAGTCTTGAGATCCTAATACTCAGGTCTAATAGAGGCATCACAGACTGCAGAAGGAGCCCTCCTGTTCAGTTTATATAAAGAAGTTTAATTGCTCTAGTGACATTTTGGATTAACTTTCCCCAAAATATTTCCATGTGTAAGGTACAGATGGAAGCAGACATTTTCTGTTTGCTGCTGAAAGTGTTTACATTTTTTTTATTTGAAAGTTTAACATGGTTACAGGTTTGTAAGGGAGAAGCGTCCTTATATTTCTGGTACACTTTTATAATATCAAGGAATTCTAAATAGAGCAAAACTATTTGTTATTGCAGAAGTTCATATTTAGTTAGTACTTTTATTCTGTATGCAGTTGAAAGAATGGGTAATTGATATTTTTATATGACTGATTATGTGACTTGGAAGCACAAGTTTCATTGAAAGTCAATGGTACTTTGTGCTCCTAAATCACTTTGGGCTCTTGTGAAAATCCTACCCGTATCAATTAATTACTGGAGAGTGTAAGTACTCTAATAATACTTAGGTCTCATAGTTCCAAGCCTTGCTTTTGAAGGAAGATCCCAAGCTAGGCTTCTTGCTTTTCAGATGACAGAGGCAGTAGGACACTTTGCTTCTGGAGAGCAGGAAGCAAATCTCTGATCAAATCCTAATGGCTGACAGGCATAGCATTGATAGGTGCTGGAGACAGCAGCATCCTTGTGCCCTCTGCCAGTATCTGGGTTGTTGCCATGTGTGGTCGTTGAAGGTTGTGAAGCAAGCTAAAAGGGAAATGAGAATTCTCTGAAGTGCTTTATAGATGGTAAATAATTATTAACTTCAGGTATGTCTACCTTGTAAGCTGGTGATGTGATTCCCAGCTGGAGGAGACATATTCACACGAGCTCTGATTGAGCTAGCTCAGTAAAAATAGTGTAGACCCAGAAGTGCAAGCAATGGGAGGGGCTAGCTGCCCCGAGTGCATGCCCATAAGAGATGCTATGTACTACACGGGGCAGCTAACCCCTCCTGTCACTGGGCCACTGATGTTATACTCTATTTTTAGTGCATTAGCTCAGTTAGAACTAGTACGAGCATGTCTCCTCAAGCTCAGAATCACACTCCCAACTCAAAATATAGACATACCCTTAGTTTGAAACATCTCATGGCCTTTAATAGAGGGTGAGAGTGACAAGGTCCCTCACCAAAGGCTCTTACGCAAAGTAAGCTGCCACGGGATAAGAGGGAAGGTGCTCTCATGAATTGGTAACTGGTTAAAAGATAGGAAACAAAGGGTAGGTATAAATAGTCAGTTTTCAGAATGGAGAGGGGTAAATAGTGGTATCCCGCAGGGGTCTGTTCTGGGACCAGTCCTATTCAACATATTCATAAATGATCTGGAAAACGGGGTAAACAGTGAGGTGGCAAAATTTGCAGATGATACAAAATTACTAAAGATCGTTAAGACCCAGGCAGACTGCGAAGAGCTACAAAAGGATCTCTCAAAACTGGGTGACTGGGCAACAAAATGGCAGATGAAATTTAATGTTTATAAATGCAAAGTAATGCACACTGGAAAGCATAATCCCAACTATACATATAAAATTATGGGGTCTAAATTAGCTTTTACCACTCAAGAAAGAGATCTTGGAGTCATTGTGGATAGTTCTCTGAAATCATCCACTCAATGTGCAGCAGCAGTCAAAAAAGCGAACAGAATGCTGGGAATAATTAAGAAAGGATAGATAATAGGACAGAAAATATCATGTTGCCTCTATATAAATCCATGGTACGCCCACATTTTGAATACTGTGTGCAGATGTGGTCGCCCCATGTCAAAAAAGATATATGGAATTGGAAAAGGTTCAGAAAAGGGCAACAAAAATTATTAGGGGTATGGAACGGCTTCCGTATGAGGAGAGATTAATAAGACTGGGACTTTTCAGCTTGGAAAAGAGACAGCTAAGGGGAGATATGATTGAGGTCTGTAAAATCATGACTGGTGTAGGGAAAGTAGATAAGGAAGTGTTGTTTACTACTTCTCATAACACAAGAACTAGGGGTCACCAAATGAAATTAATAGAAGGTTTAAAACAAAAGGAAGTATTTCTTCATACAACGCACAGTCAACCTGTGGAACTCCTTGCCAGAGGATGTTGTGAAGGCCAAGACTATAACAGGGTTCAAAAAAGAACTAGATAAATTCATGGAGGATAAGTCCATCAGTGGCTATTAGCCAGGATAGGCAGGAATAGTGTCCCTAGCCTCTGTTTGCCAGAAGCTGGGACTGAGCGACAGGGGATGGATAACTTGATGATTACCTGTTCTGTTCATTCCTTCTGGGGCACCTGGCACTGGCCACTGTCAGAAGACAGGATACTGGGCTAGATGGACCTTTGGTCTGACCCAGTAGGGCTATTCTTATGTTCTTATGTGAGTACTTGAATACTTTTATTGATGGGTTCTCTTTTTACTATATCTTTGGAAAGGTCTTTACTGAAGACACCAAAGTCCTGGAGATAACCCAGTCATACACTGTTACACAAAAAGAGTCTGGAGATGAAGCTGCACCAAGCAAGCGTAGGAGGATCGAATTGGGCTGGGAAATAATTCGAGACAACCTGCAAATATCACAGAATGATTTTGATGTCATACCTTGGTAAAAACACCTTTATTCTTTTACCTTGGAACTGAAATCAGTACAAATAACTTAACAGGTTTTAGTTTCACATTCAATTATTTCATTATCTGTGGACTCCTACATTTTATACTCAGTTGTCTCCCAAATGCCTTGTGCTGCGAAGTAAGGTGCCCAGATACAGAACATACAGGGAGGCTGTCATGGAATCAGCCTAGCTTTTCCCAGCTCTTGAAAAATCATGAGGAATGTTCTTGAAATTCTTGTTATAAAAGCTTCTAAGTCAAATACCACATAATAGTTAGAAGTCATAACTTTCACATTGCTGACTTGGATAACTGACATGATATATGAAAGAGACAAGGTGGGTGAGGTAATATCTTTTATTGAACCAACTTCTGTTGGTGACAGAGATAAGCTTTTGAGCTATACAGTGGTCTTCTTCAGGTCTGACATGATATATGACTAACGTATGACAATGAAACGATGGCGAATGAAAATACCAGCTTTTATGCGGGGCTGTGGAGTTGCAATAAGAATAATGCCCTGGGGTGAGAACCTCATCTCTATTCTCTCCATTTTATGCTGGGTAAACTGGCTTGAGGAGTATAATAAAATGTAATCTTTGACATAGCAGATAAAGGTATAACAAGATCCAGTGGTTGGAAGTTGAAGCTAGACAAACTCAGGCTGCAAATAAGGGGCACATTTTTAAACAGCGAAAGAAATTAATTGTTGGAACAGTTTACAAAGGGCTGAGGTGGATTCTCCACTGGAAGATTTTTTAAATCAAGATTAGATTTTTTTCTACAAGAGATGCTTTAGTTCAAACAGGAATTAATTCAGGGAAATCATATGGCCTGTTTTATACAGGAGGCAGGCTAGATAATCAGAGTTGTTCCTTCCAGCTTTATAATCTATGAGTAAAGCTAAGATTTTTGTCACGGAAGTCACGGAATCCGTGGCTTCCAGAGAGCTCGGTGACATTTTCTGCTTCAGCCCCAGGGCAGCGTGGCTGGAGGTGTCAGCTGGGGGGTTGGGAGTCCAGCAGCTCTTAGCTGCCAGGTAGCAGGGACCTCACAGCTCCCAGGCTCTGCGGGTGGCAGGGGACATCCTGCAGCACTGAGCCCAGCTGCAAACCGCCCTGGGCGGCAGGGGGCCCCCCACAGCTCCAAGTCGCCGTGGGGGGGGGGCCCCCGACAGCTCCCAGCCGCTGTGAGTGGCAGGGAGACCCCACAGCTCCCAGCCACTATGGGCCACAGGGGGGGTGCCCCCGCAGCTCCCAGCCACTGTGGGGAGCGGGTTGGACCCCGGAACTCCAGCAGCCGTGGGTGCTGGACTCTCCTCTCCACATTTTGTCACGGTTATTTTTAGTAAAAGTCACGGACAGGTCATGGGCGTTGGTGAATTTTTGGTTATTGCGTGTGACCTGTCCGTGACTTTTACTAAAAATAACCATAACAAAATCTTTGTCTTATCTGTGAGAAATAAGATTACAGACAAGAAAATTAATTTTCTGTTTGCTTCACTGATATCTGACAATCAACTTGTAAAACAGCATTTGTGTGGCTGAGGCTGAACATACTTAATTGCTTCAAAATGACAGAATAATTGGTGATTGAACAAGCTATCCTGAACACTTAAACAATCACAGTTAAATATACAACAATAGAAGTGTAAAATGATTCTCTGAAACTGCTTATATTATATTTTACTGTTTTTCAACACATGATGAATTTATGTACATTTCAAGTTAATTGCCTTCACTTTCTGTTTTTAAGGTTACAGATTACAGCCCGATTAATATCAAAGTATCCTATGAGTCTTCCTAACCGTGAATTATCTCCCTTACTCACTATACTACACCAGCTACTACATCAGCAGAGAAAAGGGGAAAGGACCCCATATGTGCTAAGGTGCCTTACAGAGGTTGCTGTTTGTCAGAGCAAAAAATTAGATTTGGAAAGCACACAAAAGTTGGAGCTGCAGAGAATCTGGGCAAAAGTTTGGTCTCTTACAGTTCGCAGCATAAGTTTTCAGCAAGTTGAAATAGAAAGCTTTGGGTTACTTGGAGCCATAATTCAAGGAAACCTTACTGTAATAGACAAAGAACTCTGGAAGATATTTTCAGGGTCTGCGTACAAGCCTTTGAGGTAAGATGGGAACCAGGGATAGTGTATCTTGTGTCTTTGACTCTATATAGCTGTTTTTCCTCCATGAACAGAAATACTAAATTTGTTCTTGTAGCATTTTAATTAAGTACTGTACATATTTGTGTTAAAACCTGTTTTTCAGACATTTATAACTCAGCCATAAAAACTCGCTCCAGTCTGAAAGTTGACATGGAAGAGAAATGACCAGGGCAAGCTTCTTAAAAACAAATTTTGGCCAAAATAGATTCATTCTACTTTTGTTGAAACAAAGTAAAGCATATTTTTTGTTCTTTTAAAATTAATCTAATTTCAAAAGACTGGATCCAAATAGTTTTAAAATAGACAAGTGGAATCTATAATGTTTAAAATATGGGTTTGAAAACGCATGCAGAGTGAGTATTCTTATAAAGGAATTTTTAATATGCATGCTTATTAAGTATTTTATTTATGCATTTGACAATATTCTTAGAGCTGTCCAAGATCCAGAAATAAAGACTTTGCCTCATAATGATAGTAGTCGAATATACATTTAATTATGATTTCCCACAAGCTGTTCTTTGCTCTATTTTGTTGTAGTCCTGCTGCACGTTGTTTGGCATTAGCAATGACTGCCTATGTAGTACCAGAAACTTTGAAAGTAGGAATGGTGCAGAATAATTGTGAAGGAAATACAGGGTACGTGTTAAAAGAAGCAATAATGAAATGGCTACTTTTCTGGCATTTGGAAGAGAAGATGGAAGAATGTATTGAGTTACCCCCTGTGCTATGCAGGTAACAATTTGGAGTATAATCCGCTCTGTGTATAAACACAAAACATAACATAAAAAAAGCAGGCGGGAAAAAATGAATTATTGAAGTCTTCATATGTTGCTAATATTTTGGTAGAGTTTATAAATCTGTGTGTTAACTTTCTGTAGGGTATCATAAAACGTTTGTTTTGGAAATCGTTAATTTTTCCTTACTCGAATGTAAAAAAAAAAATACTTGTTTTATAAAACTGCTGTTAGGTGAAAATTACCTGTACTACTTATACCTGAAGCTTTCTGGCTTGATGTTTAGTTTTTAGGAATGACTGGAATCAAACTATTTAGCAGGTGATAATGTTAACCCTGCTGCTGCTTGGTATAACTGATGTGCTATTATAATCCAAGTTTTTAGTTGTTCAAGTGTTAGCTTCAGACAGTGCATGCATTTTATGGTTTCTTGCTTTTTAAAACATTAGGTTAATACATGGGTTTTTTTGGTAAATAACTAATATTACTGTACATTTAGCGCCTTTTATGAGAGGATCACCAAATGTTTTACAACCATAATTAAACTTATCAATACCACTTTTGGGGAGGGAGGTAGATAAGTAGTATATCCATTTTTACAAACGGATAAACTGAGACAGAGATGGTGACTTCCATAAGGTCACACAGCGAGTCTGGCATAGATGTGTTACTCCTGGGGGAAATTCTGCGCCACTGCATGCTCACAGAATTCATGTCCCCTGCAGATTTCTTTGCTTCCACACAGAAAAATGACTTTCTGACTGGGAAGCAAAGCTCCAGTAGCGTGGGTGCGCCATTTTAGGCACCCAGAGCAGCTGGCAGAGAGGCAGAGCACTGTGGGGCAGGAGGCGGGACTGAGGAAGACCCATCTGGTGGCTCCTGCCCTGCGCCAGGCTCAGCTGCTAGTCCTGGCTGGGCTGGGGGTGGGAGAGGACGGGACTTGATCTTCCCTTGCAAGGAGTGGCCATGTCCGGGTCAGACCCAGCCCCAGAAATCTCCCCTGGCTGCAGGAAACTCCACCCCATCCCGCTTTCTGCCCCCATCACTCCTCAGCCGTGGGGGGAAGGGTCACTGTATGGGGGAGCTGCTTCCCCGATCACCCAACCCCCATGCATCCAGACCCCCCAGACCCCTGCTGAGCCTCAGCCCCCCCTCACCCAGAACCCCCCCACGTGTTCCCCACACCCTAACTCCCACCCCGCTGAGCCTCAGCCCCCCTCACCCAGAACCCCCCCACGAGTTCCCCACACCCTAACTTCCACCCCACTGAGCCTCACTCCCTGCATCCGGAGCCCCCCTGCTGAGCCCCGCCCCAGCCCCAAGACCGCACCCTGACAAGCCATACCCCCGTTGCACCCAGACCACCCCAACGAGCCCCCTGGACTCCCATCCTACTGAGCTTCAGCCAGCTGTACCTGGACCCCAGAACCCCCACTGAGCCCCGCATGTGCAGAGCCCCACGCCCAGACCCACCCTGCTGAGCCCCAAGCACCTTCACCTAGACCCCGCTGCAGAGTCCCATTGCTCCTGTGCATCCAGATCCCAACTGCACCTGGACCTCCCACTGATCCACCCGCATCCAGATTGCCCCACACAGGACCCTCTCACCCCACACCTGGATCCCCCGACACTAAGCCCTTCCACACTAGGGATCCTGCCAAGCTGAGCCTACCTGCCTGACCTGGTGCGGAGGGGCAGGGCCTCAGCGTGTTTCTGGGGCAGACCCAGCCCTTGCACTGTGTCAGGGTTGGGTGCAGCCTCACCGCCGAGTCCGTGTCCTGAGGGGGAGCTGCAGGGTGATCTCCCACCTCTGTGCAGCCAGTGGCCTGTGCTCCCCACTGCTATGCTGGAGCCTCCACATTTATTTATTGTCAAATAAAGTTTGCATAACTTTAAAATATTGTGCACATCATTTTTTTGGCACGGAAGTTTTAATTTTTTGGTGCAGAATTCCCTCAGGAGTAATGTATATAGAACTCAGGAGTCCTGATACCTAGTCCTGTTCTAATGTACAAAATTAAGGTTAGATCTGAGATTTGAAGTTCGGAGTCATAATCAACTAATAAGTATAGATGTTTCTCACCTAAATTTTAGCTCTGGGTTTAAAAAAAAAAAAAAATTTCTTTACAGTGATTTTCCTCATCTAGTGCTGCAGAAAATTCTTGTGAGCCTGACTATGAAGAACTGCAGAGCTGCAATGAACTTTTTCCAAAATGCTACTGAGTGGTATGTTTAAAATTAATCAACATAGGTAGTATGTTCCTCATATTTAGGGGCAGTATTTTTAGGGTTGAACCAGGTTTTTTTTAGTAGTAGTCCATATCCTCACTGATATTATGTATTCCCCCTACTTGGCTCAGGTAGCATTACAGGTTTTTGCCATTCCAGCAAGCACTGAAGAACACATGTTTTCCTGTCTCTCTCATATCTTTTAATGTTCATTTCTAGTATTTAGCACACTTTTGGGCATTGTAAAAAGAGAGCATCTACAGTCTGGTTAGGTGCTTTAGACAGGTATGAAGACATCATCTCCTCCCTGAAGAGGTTACATAACATCTCTCTTACCAGTAATATATCTTAGTAAAGCAATTGCCAAAAAAAAAAAAAAAAATCCTTTAAAAAAGCCCCCAACTAATTAGAAATTATTCTCATGGATCCACATTACCCACCCGTCTTCCCCATTACTTTACAGTCTTAAATCTTGATTTAGTGGAAGGAGTTGGACACAGCTCCAAATGCTTCCCCTTTGTATGTCCTTGGGTGTTGTGAGGGGGACATAAGGAGGTGGCACACACTGCCTTGATGAACACTGCTTTCCAGAATGCTCCAAGGTCACACACCAAAGTTGTGAGCACATTGCATCTACAGTAGGAGTTCTCAACCTTTTTCTTTCTGAGGCCACCCCCCCCCCCGCATGTTATAAAAACTCCACGGCCCACCTGTGCCACAACAACTATTTTCTGCATATAAAAGACAGAGCTGTCATTAGGGAGTAGCAAGCAGAGCTGTTGCTCAGGGCCCCACACCACAGGGGCCCCCGCAAAGCTAAGTTGCTCAGGCTTTGACTTCAGCCCCAGGTGGCAGGGTTCAGGGCCCTGGGCTTCAGTTCCACATGGCGGGACTTCGGCTTTCTGCCCTGGGCCCCAGCCAGGGCCGGCTCCAGGCACCAGCCCAGCAAGCAGGTGCTTGGGGAGGCCAACGGAGAGGGGCGGCATGTCCGGGTCTTCGGCGGCAGTTCGCCAGCGGGTCCTTCACTCCCTCTCGGAGCGAAGGACCTGCTGCGGAATTGCCGCCGAGGAATGAAGTGGCGGTGGTAGGGCTGCTGCTGCAGATCGCAGCCTTTTTTTTTTGCGCTGCTTGGGGCGGCAAAAACCCTGGAGCCGGCCCTGGCCCCAGCGATTCTAACACTGGCCCCCCTGAAACCTATTCGTGGCCCCCCAGGGGGGCCCTGGACCCCTGATTGAGAACCACTGATCTACAGTATAGATTCATCTTGATAATCACCTCAGACTGATTAAAATAGTAAGTAACCATTCCTTAGTGAGATTCACCTGAGAAATGAGAGAGCACAAGAAATGACTAGAAGCACAAATAAAAATTTCATTTGATTTCTGCTTATGTTTCTTGTGTTTAAATAATGGTTTTAAAGGTACAGGTAGTAAAACAGGATGTCACAATGAGAGTAATGTGTTTTTCTTCAAGTGTGCAACACACACAAGACAAAGGAGAAGTCAGTTTTTTGGAAATTGAAGAGCTGTATCTACAAACAACTTTTGATGAAATGGCTATTTTCACCAGCCTTGCAGTGAACATTGCAGATAAAAATCTGTCTGGTTCAGGACTTGCTGTCATCCAAAACCATAGGGAAACATTGGAGCACTGTCTGTTAGTGGTGTCAGAACAGCTTTTAAACAGTTACTCTTCTGAGGTGAGTTAGAAATGAGCATTGAAGTCCACGTTTGTTCTGCTTATTTCTGTATGTATTTCTATAGAGCATGTTTTTTTCCTTGAACTTTAGCAGTTTTCCTGTTAAAATTGAATTGCAGACAATTTTTAGTATTTCCTACAAAATGAAGTAGACAAATGTTTGTTTCCCTATAATGCTCTTCAGAATACCCCAAACAAGTTACATGGGAAATAGTTACATGATCTGCAAACTGAGAAGTATACATAAAATTACACGTTTGGCCATTTTTCTCCTTCCATACAATTTCTGCCCTCCATAATTCAGAGTTTTGTTGAGGTACCTAATTAAACACCTCAGGTGAAGTCCTGGCCCAATTCAGTAAATGTTAGAGCTCTCATTGATGGGAGTGGAGCCAGGATTTCACCTTAGTGGTGACTATCAGCTTGTGCCTGGGAAGAAAAATAATTGTAATTTTTGAATGTTCCAATTCCTTAGACAAGGTTGCACTGTTGTTAGTATATTACTGTTCTTCTTGAACTGGCTTATTCCTGGATGTGCCAATGGTCTTGAGCAAATCACATAACTTCTGTGCCTACATCTGCCCATCTTTAAATTACAGATAAAAATACTTACCTATTTTACAGGAGTGTAATGAAGCTATTTGTAAAGTTCTTTGTGATCCTTTATTGAAAGGCTGTACAGTATAGAAGAGAAGTATTAATGTAATAAACATTAAAGCATTAAAAGAACCATTAATAGCTCTGTAAGCTGCTGAAGCACCATTTAATATAAAATTTATGATGTATTTATATTATGTATTAGATTTATTCCAAGTCTACTACTGCAGAACACCTAGTCCGATGTGTCAGTCTCTTGACTGGTGTTCTTAGCTGCTATTGCTATGCTGGCACATTAACTGAAGAGGATGCATGTAAATCAGAATTGTTCCATAAAGCTAAGGTTAGTAATAATGTGTTTGATAACTGTAAAGAAAACAATATTCAATTATTTTAAAATGATTAATAATTATTAAAAATGAGTATTTTCATATTTTCAAAACATAAAACACTCGTTTTTGCTGGTTTCTGCTTAACAAATCACAGTAGGTGACAGAATTCAATGCATATTTAATTTATAGGGACTAGTTTTCTCACTATTAGTAAAAACAATTTATAGAATTTTCTTTTTTAAACTGTAATGGAAACTAGACATAACTAAAATTACATATACACTACTAAAACTACAATTATTTTGCAATTGAAGATATTCTAGTTATTAAAATTTTGCCTACTTGCTTTTGGGAAAATATAAAAAATCAAAATGATCAGGGTCCAGATAGCTAAGGGGTTTGTTAATAAGCTAATGCCACCCTTCACCTCTAGGTCACTTGTGCAGATCTATCCATATTGGTAGTGAATTAGTCACTGAGAGAAGTTTGACTATCTGAATTTATTTGGTAGTCCCGCTCTAATTCCCTAGTAGCCATGTATATATAAAGCCACCATCACTAATAAAACTGTTTAACTTCTTTGTTGGGAATCTGAGAAAGTAGGTCAAAGACTGAACGCACATGGAGATTGAATTATCTTTTCATGACTAGAGGTGATGCCTTGCTTCAGAGTTGAAGCACAATATCAGAGCAATATGGAGTAATGCCATGTTTTTCTTTGGTGATTAGAAAATTTGAATTTCCATCAGGTCTGTGTGGTCAGTTAATCACTTCTAGAGAGCAATGAATGTTTAAAATGGAGAAAAAAAGCAAACCTTCCACCCCAAAACTACTAACTCATGACCTGAATAGTGAAGCTTAAATGTGCAGCAGAACCACATATGTTTGTGTGTACGTGCGTGCATGCACTCAAATAAGGGAAATATGTGATAGGAAGATTTTCACTACATTGTATTTGTATTTCTGTTTTTAATAGTCTCTCATGCATTATGTTGGAGAAAGCATTTCTCAGTCTAAAAGTAAACTAAATGAAGACTCTAGGATCATCTTGTTGAGGACTTTGATAACACAATGTACCAACTGCTTATGTAATTGTACCAAGGTAGGATATTTAAAATAATGTTTGTCCATTATTTTTATTCTGTAATATATATCTAACTTAATTGTAACTTTCAAAAAGCAATAATAATGTATTTTGCAAGCTTCTGAGATGTTTATCTCTTTCATATTTACTGAATTATGTATTGCATAGGGGAAAAAACCTGTTAGAACATTAAAATTGCACAGTTATATCAGGAAATGCCAAAGTTAAGGCAATAATATGCAACGTCAACTCTACCTCCTTATGAGCATGCTTTACAGTAGTCTTCAATTGCATGCTATTTCTCAAATACAGTACAATATAAAATACTTTTTTCCATAATCTTAAATCCTTATCATTTTAAGCTTACATGAATTTCATTATCATAATCAATCAGTTTCTTTTTGACTAATTTTTTTTTTTTAACATAAGTTCTCTACTCACTAAGGTATGTACTTTTTACTCTCTTCTCTCTCCAACCAGCAGAACATTCTTTCTTAGATACAATTAAGAGGATCAGGCAGTTGGCTATGAATTGTGAATTTAGGAGGCCTGTATGTGCTAATAAATATTCAGTATTCTTCCGATGCAAAACCATGCTCTGAAGTTCCTAGCCTCTGTTTGCCAGAAGCTGGGAATGGGCGACGGGATGGATCACTTGATGATTACCTGTTCTGTTCATTCCCTCTGGGGCACCTGGCATTGGCCACTGTCGGAAGACAGGATACTGGGCTAAATGGACCTTTGGTCTGACCCAGTATGGCCATTCTTATGTTCTTATACTTAATCTGTAGTAAGTACAGTACTATATATATCTGATAGAGTATATTATAATCATTCCTGTCTGGCATATGCAGAGTAGTACATGTTACTGCAAGGGCCTACACCTATATCTAAAGCAGGGGTCGGCAACCTCTGGCACGCGGCTCGCCAGGGTAAGCACCCTGGCNTAGAAAAATTGTATGGTGTAATATTTGAGAAATAATGAACCAGATCTTCAGCTGGTATAAATTGATGATGCTCCATTAAGTCAGCTACAAGCTCTGTTGAAGTCAGCATTAGGGGGGAAAAATCTATTGTTGTTGAAAATCATATACAAGTATGTAATTAAAGGCTGTATTGTAAAGTCATTGAAGTCAGCAAAGCTATGCTGATTTGATTCAGCTGAGGGTGTGGCCTAGTGTTTTATCATGAAATTAAATACTGTATTGTAGAGCATGCACACAAGAGGGCAGAGTGCAGAATGAATTTAGAACCTCAACCATGCAACCTTAACCCATAGCATTTCCTGAATTTCAGATGCTTATTTATGCAATTTTAACATTCTCTTCACTTACAGGGAGATTTTCAAATGGCTGTTAGGCTCCCAACTCCCATTTGACCCTTTGAAAATTTCCCTCATAGTTTATGTGGAATTTCCAAGGCAAAAAAGAGGGAATAAAACATAAAAAAGATCTAGAAATTCAAAGATCTTTTAGGTAGCAATAAATAGACAATGGTGAGAATAAATGTAATAATTAAATCAGTATTTGGTGAGACATGACTAGTGTTTATAAAAGGGAGTCCCTCGTCTATCCACCTTAGTTGGCACTCAGTTTTGCACCTTACCCAGCTTCAGATATCCTGAGGTGCATCAGAAATGAGGCTCCCTCCTGCACACCTTACAAAGTTTTCAGGAACCTTTATTTAGCCCTTTCATTGCTTACATGATCAGCAAAAGATGAGGTAAAAATTCAGTGTGCACTTGACCCAGCCTGATTATAGGGACTATAATGTCTGATCCAAAGCCCATTGAAGTCAATGAGAGTCTTTCTGGCAACTTCATTTCGATGAGGACTTTAGTATGTTCTTAACACATTTGTATGTACATCCCAGCATCTTCTAATATATGCAGGAAGGAACCCCTCTCCTTCACCTTAGCAGCTGTGCCACAGTCTACAGAGCCAGGCTAGGCAATGGCAGTGTTAGCATAAGCCCACTCCCCACTGTATTTTCCTATTTGCAATATTCTATTTAATTGGACTTCTCAACTTGTCACTATGCAGCTAAGTTAGCTATGCATGCATGTGAAGCAAACCGCTCCTTAGCTGATCAAAAAAAGTTTCAGAAAGTTATGAGAGACTGAAATGGGGCTAGAATGCAGGCTGCCAACCTTAGCTATAATATTTACTGCCGCAGCTATCATTCAGTAAAAAAAGTTTAATGCAACATAAGGTGCACTGTGTTGCATTAGTGTAAAGGTTAAAGTTGTAGCCACTCCTTGCAACAGCTCCTGGAATGAATATTTGTACCCAAAAAAACCCTTGAAAATAAAGATTTTATATTGAAATCCTCCTCAGCTTTAACTATAGCATCACTAGGATGCAGCTGCTGCTTACAGATACATTAGTAGAATGTTTTCTTTTTTTACATATCTTTGAGGCTTCTACTCATTCCATGACTGTTCCTCAAGATAATGCAGTAAATAGGTATATAAGAGGAATACATTTTAAAGAAATCGTGATTTTTTTTTAAACTTCGATTTATATTAAAAAAATTTGTTTTCTCATTGGAGTTTAAAAAAAGTGACTTATCCAAAATGACAGATAAGAGAGATTACAGTACCTCTCTCTGACAAAAAAAACCAGCCAAACTGATGACAACATTTTAGAGAAAAAACTTTTCTACTTGATTAGTAATATATTTGAACTTGCTTACAGACATGTTCCATTTTGGATTTTTCAAGATAAATTGTAGTGCATGAGAGATTGGAATCTGGACCTGTATTTTTAATATTATCTGTTTACTTTAATGAATTCACAGTATGGAATAAATCCAGTTCCTTTCTAAGAACAGAGTATGTTATGTGTACTGTGATAACTGGTCTATATACTTTGCTTTCTGACAGAGCAGTCCAAGTAAGATCTTATCAGGCTTATTCCTGAGTTCGTTAACATCAAAGATGATGAATGATCTTGTAGATATTTGCAAACATCTGGTAAGTATGTTTCTCTAAATGCTATGTTTCTTTGCATGAGGATTATTTATACAATATAAATAACTCAGAGACAAACTGAATGTGATTTTTATTACAGAAAGCAAATTAGGCAGTAAAAATATATCAGACTTAAGGGCCTTTCTAACTAGTAGTGTTTGTGTGGACCATTCCTACATGTGTGAACAATGAAAAAACATTGACCGAAGAACTGTACTAATCTTGCATCCAAAATTTAGTAATATCATTTAAGCCTTGTTTTGATACTATGTGAATGAAAAGTGCACACTGATAAAGCTATAGAAATAATAATTATAACCCCCACTTTCATTAAGTGAATGAAAAATAGAAACACATTTTAAAATTTACGTAAGTAGTTATGGCTTTTTGATCAGTTATTTTAACATCCACAAACAGCTTAATTTATTCTTAAGATAGTCCAAACGCACATCTTACTACTCAGCCATTCATCTTACAGCATCACCTGTTGCACTAGCTTGTACCTGTGCTTTCTTGGTAATTGATTTGATAATAAATGCCAGAAATACTTGTCCATGTAACAGATCTGAATCAAGACCAAATCTGGGAGCTGCAAGCACATAAGAATTTGCTTCCATTTCTTTTTCATTGTATTAAGCTCATCTGTTTTTTAATGTTAAATGTTTTTTTGCGTTTGGAAAAGATGAAGGATTTTTCTGCTGTGAAAGTAACTCTTTAAAGGTGCTTGAAAAATACATATTCATGCTGAATTCTTCAAATATGTACACTTCTGTCCTACACTTAGTAGCAAGGTAATAGAATGTGGCATCACTAAGTTTTCTAAAAACCTTGAAACTGTATCCTCATCCACTTCCAATGCACCTTGAGGTGGGTGTCCAGTCCAAATAAATAACATACTTAGTATTTTGTGTGAGGAGAAGCTGACAGTCTCACCACTGTTAGCTTGTCAGCCAGTTGGTTGAACGGTAATTATTTGGGGAGTTCTTATGTCATGCTCTGGTTTCTTTCTAATCAGAAGTTTGCCAGTTTCTAAAGTAACGTTGATGTTTAAGTGCTAACAATGCAGTCGGCATTCTATGAAACCCAGAAAAGAAAGCAGTCTCTGTCCCAAAGAGCTTACCATCTAAAGAAAAGAGTTCAAATCACACACAGTGCACCAGCTAACTAGAAGATGGGTTTATCGCAGAAGGCTGAAGTAAATATGATGCTTCATAGTTGATGACTTTTAGTTGGTAGGTTGCACAGAAGTGCAAAGAGGAATTTCAATGAGATTAACTACAATTATAATTATTATTTATTGTGTGTATTACAATACTGCTGAAGGGGCCCTGTCAAGGATTAGGACCCTACTGTGTGCTAGGCAATATACAAACAAGTAACAGGAAGACACCCTTTGACCCAAAGAACTAGATTTAGGACATGATGGAACAGGTAGAGGAAATAGAGAAGTGGAAAAATGTGAGGACAGGTAACAGCAAAATGAACACATTTTGTATAGCAGAAAGTATTAATTTTAAAAAACTCATTCACCCACAAGGTGTGCACACTACTAAAGTGAGTAAATTCATGATCTTAGCATCCCATGTCCTTTCTCACCCTGTTTGGTTCACAAGGAAATGATGGTCTGTTTCCATGTTCTGTTACCTATATGGCATCTTCAGCCACCAAAAATAAAATTTACAAGAATGTGATGCTTTTGTTAGATGGTCTTTACTGGCAAACCAAGTGATGCTGGAGAAGTAGACCTAATGGAAGATGATATTGAGGAGAGTGCAATCGAAGTAGATAACCATGTAGCCATGGACCGATTTGATGATCACTGTATCACTGACTTCGGTGATGCAAATGAGTCTGGGGAGATGCAAAACGTAACTGGTAAGTGAAAGTCTGCTTTCTGTCCAGAATTGTTTGCATAAGTGTAGGGCACATGCTTTTTTCAGTCTTACACTGCCCACTTGTCTCACATCACAGTTAGGCAATACATTGGACCATTACAGTAGCTGGGATTGTAGCTGAGCCATTTGCCTCCAGAACAATAATAGTGTCTTAGCAATTCAGTAGAGTTGTACAAACATTAACTAAAGCCTTGGGAGAAAACTACTATTCTTCATTTACAGTTGGTAAAACTGAAGCAAATAAAGTAAATAACTTGCTCAGGGTCATACAGTGAGTCTGTGGCAGAGCAGGGAGTAGAGCTCAGGTCTGCAGACTCCCACTCCAGTGGTCTAATCACTAGTCCATGCATCCCTTCATACCCAGTACCAGGATATTTTCTTGTGCATTGTAGTTGATTCTATTTTAATTGTCTCTCTTTTCTTGCAGAGTAGGTCTATCACCTCTTTGGCAAGGTCAGCTTTCTCACATATCCAGACTTGCAAAAGAGTTGGCACTTTCCTTATCCATGACACAGATTTTTTTCCTACCAGGCTGGTTTGGCACCAGCAGTGGTATCATGTTTTGTTTTGAAATCTGATCTGAATTCTTGCTTAAGATGATCACCTTATGCCTTAGTCAGGACTATGATTTCTATTTTATTTTGGAGGGGAGAGATCATTTTGTTATGCTAATACTTCAAACTGTTCTTTGTCTGCTTATTCCACTGTGTTGAATGAGCACCTCTGGAATTAGTTCCTCCAGGCCATTCGATAAATAATAGTAAACACTGCGGTTGGTGGCAGTGTCAGCAGCTCTGGACATCAGAGAAAATGGACATGTATTCTCTCTAGGTCACAAATTTGGACTCGGTCAGTAGTATAGAGTCAGTTGTCATCACCTTAGGTTTGTTGGGTGAGCTTTGTAAAAATTGTGGACATTTGTTTGTGGTCTCAACCAAATTCTGAATGGGCAAGTGTCCACAAAAAAACACATAACGAATGGTTCTATTGATACCCTGGTTGCCAGTTTTCGCACAGAGGCCTAGGGTATGTCTGGATATAGAGAGTGAAAAATACCCTTCTGTTTCTAGAGGTGGTCACTCTTGAACAGCGGCCTCACTCCAGATAGAGAAAGCTTGAGCTAGTGCTGTCCATACTGTACCTATTCTGTAGCTAAGAGACTTCAAGGCTGCCAGTCTTACATTTTTTTGAGAACATAATTTAACTTGATAAATGCACATAACTCTATCATGTTTTTAATATAACTTTTATTTTCCTAGAAGAAGCATTTTTTTGTACTTGACGAGAAACTTTTTTTTTTAGGTGCTATGAGCCCATTAGCTGAAGAACATTTGACAAAGCAGGATTTACTCCTCCTTGAAATTCTGAGGCTCTTGTGTCTATGTGTAACTACAGCACAAATCCATACAGTCTGCTTCAGAGCACCTGACATACGGCGGAAGCTGTTAATGCTAATTGATAAAAGTATTTTTGATGCTGCTAAATCACTGCATCTACAAGTGGTGAGTGTGATATTGAGAAACTTCTTGATTCAGCAGATCTCTGTACATAAACACTGTCTCTTAAAGTTATACACACATTCTGTGGCCATTCTCTTGGACTCAGTCCACTCAGAAGAACTTCTAGTGTCTGCTTCTGAAGTTTTAATTTTTTTTTACATAGCTTATAGGATTTGTCAGAAACCAGACACTAGATTGCTGGGCCATATGGTATCTGCCTTCAGTATTCACCATTAGCAGGTGTCTTTGGGTATGTCTACACTATGAAATTAGGTTGAATTTATAGAAGTCGGTTTTATACAGTCGATTGTGTGTCCCCCCCACACAAAATGCTCTAAGTGCATTAAGTCGGCGGACTTCGTCCACAGTACCGAGGCTAGCGTCGACTTCCGGAGCGTTGCACTGTGGGTAGCTATCCCACAGTTCCCGCAGTGTCCGCCACCCATTGGAATTCTGGGTTGAGATCCCAATGCCTGATGGGGCAAAAACAGTGTCGCGGGTGATTCTGGGTACATGTCGTCAGGCCCCAACTCCCTCCCTCCCTCCCTCCGTGAAAGCAACAGCAGACAATTGTTTTGCGCCTTTTTTCAGCCCAGACGCCATAGCACTGGGATCATGGAGCCCGCTCAGATCACCGCGGCAATTATGGGCACTATAACCACCACGCGCATTATCCTGGAGTATATGCAGAGCCGGAACCTGGCAAAGCAAAACCAGGCGAGGAGGCGACAGCAGCGCGGTGACGAGAGTGATGAGGAAATAGACATGGACATAGACTTCTCACAAAGTACGGGCCCCAGCAATGTGCAAATCATGGTGTTAATGGGGCAGGTTCATGCCGTGGAACGCCGATTCTGGGCCCGGGAAACAAGCACAGACTGGTGGGACCGCATAGTGTTGCAGGTGTGGGACGATTCCCAGTGGCTGCGAAACTTTCGCATGCGTAAGGGCACTTTCATGGAACTTTGTGACTTGCTTTCCCCTGCCCTGAAGCGCCAGAATACCAAGATGAGAGCAGCCCTCACAGTTGAGAAGCGAGTGGCCATAGCCCTGTGGAAGCTTGCAACGCCAGACAGCTACCGGTCAGTCGGACATCAATTTGGAGTGGGCAAATCTACTGTGGGGGCTGCTGTGATTCAAGTAGCCCACGCAATCAAAGACCTGCTGATATCAAGGGTAGTGACTCTGGGAAATGTGCAGGTCATAGTGGATGGCTTTGCTGCAATGGGATTCCCTAACTGTGGTGGGGCGATAGATGGAACCCATATCCCTATCTTGGCACCGGAGCACCAAGCCAGCGAGTACATAAACCGAAAGGGGTACTTTTCAATGCTGCTGCAAGCACTGGTGGATCACAAGGGACGTTTCACCAACATCAACGTGGGATGGCCAGGAAAGGTACATGACGCTCGCGTCTTCAGGAACTCTGGTCTGTTTCAAAAGCTGCAGGAAGGGACTTTCTTCCCAGACCAGAAAATAACCGTTGGGGATGTTGAAATGCCTATAGTTATCCTTGGGGACCCAGCCTACCCCTTAATGCCATGGCTCATGAAGCCATACACAGGCAGCCTGGACAGTAGTCAGGACCTGTTCAACTACAGGCTGAGCAAGTGCAGAATGGTGGTAGAATGTGCATTTGGACGTTTAAAAGCGCGCTGGCGCAGTTTACTGACTCGGTTAGACCTCAGCGAAAACAATATTCCCATTGTTATTACTGCTTGTTGTGCGCTCCACAATATCTGTGAGAGTAAGGGGGAGACGTTTATGGCGGGGTGGGAGGCTGAGGCAAATCGCCTGGCCGCTAATTACGCGCAGCCAGACACCAGGGCGATTAGAAGAGTACAGCAGGGTGCGGTGCGCATCAGAGAAGCTTTGAAAACCAGTTTCATGACTGGCCAGGCTACGGTGTGAAAGTTCTGTTTGTTTCTCCTTGATGAACACACCTCCCCCCCCCACCCCCCCGGTTCACTCTACTTCCCTGTAAGCTAGCCACCCTTCCCTCCCCCCTTCGATCACCGCTTGCAGAGGTAATAAAATCATTGTTACTTCACATTCATGCATTCTTTATTAATTATTCACACAAATAGGGGGATAACTGCCAAGGTAGCCAGGGAGGGGTGGGGGAGGAGGGAAGGACAAGGACACACTGCACTTTAAAACTTTAAAAATTAAAAACTTTAAAACTTATTGAAGGCCAGCCTTCTGTTGCTTGGGCAATCCTCTGGGGTGGAGTGGCTGGGTGGCCGGAGGCCCCCCCACCACGTTCTTGGGCGTCTGGGTGAGGAGGCTATGGAACTTGGGGAGGAGGGCTGTTGGTTACACAGGGGCTCTAGCGGCGCTCTGTGCTCCTGCTGCCTTTCCTGCAGCTCAGCCATACGCTGGAGCATATCAGTTTGATGCTCCAGCAGTCAGAGCATCGACTCTTGCCTTCTGTGTTCAATCTGACGCCACCTCTCCTCTTCAGCCCGCGATTCAGCCCGCCACCTCTCCTCGCGTTCATATTGTGCTTTTCTGCACTCGGACATTGTCTGCCTCCAAGCATTCTGCTGTGCTCTGTCAGCGTGGGAGGACGTCTGGAGCTCCGAGAACATCTCATCCCGAGTCCTCTTTTTTCTCCTTCTAATCTTCGCTAGCCTCTGCGAAGGAGAAACATTTGCAGCTGGTGGGGGAAAAGGGAGATTGGTAGTTAAAAAGACACATTTTAGAGAACAATAGGATCACTCTTTCCCGTTAAACCTTGCTGTTCACATTACACAGCACATATGCTTTCGTTACAAGGTCGCATTTTGCCTCTATTTATATTGAGGGCCTGCCGGTTTGGTGTGAGAGATCACTCACGCAGTGCCAGGCAACAGAATTCGGCTTGCAGGCAGCCATGGTAAGCCACAGTCTTTTGGCTTCTTTAACCTTCATAACATGTGGGAANACTCTGAATGTCCCCTTAATAAAAGCACCCTATTTCAACCAGGTGACCATGAATGATATCACTCTCCTGAGGATAACACAGAGAGATAAGGAATGGATGTTGTCTGAATGCCAGCAAACACCGGGACCATACGCTGCCATGCTTTGCTATGCAATGATTCCAGACTACGTGCTACTGGCCTGGCGTGGTAAAGTGTCCTACCATGGCGGACGGAATAAGGCAGCCCTCCCCAGAAACCTTTTGCAAAGGCTTTGGGAGTACATCCAGGAGAGCTTTCTGGAGATGTCCCTGGAGGATTTCCGCTCCATCCCCATACACGTTAACAGACTTTTCCAGTAGCTGTCCTGGCCGCGAATGCCAGGGCAAATTAATCATTAAACACGCTTGCTTTTAAACCATGTGTAATATTTACAAAGGTACACTCACCAGAGGTCCCTTGTCCGCCCTCAGGGTCTGCGAGTACGCTTTGGGTTTGGGTGGGTTCGGGGTTTACTGCCTCCAGGTCCAGGGTGATAAACATATCCTGGCTGTTGGGGAAAACGGTTTCTCTGCTTCCTTGCTGTGAGCCATCTTCAATCTCTTCATCATCATCGTCTTCCTCGTCCCCAGAACCCGCTTCTGTGTTGCGTGAGTCTCCATTGACGGAGTCAAAGCACGAGGTTGGGCTACTGGTGGCTGCACCCCCTAGCATGGCATGCAGCTCGGCGTAGAAGCGGCATGTCTGCGGCTGTGCCCCGGACCTTCCGTTTGCCTCTCTGGTTTTGTGGTAGGCTTGCCTTAGCTCCTTAATTTTCACGCAGCACTGCTGTGCGTCCCTGTTATGGCCTCTGTTCTTCATGTTCTTTGAGACTTTTTCTAATGTTTTGGCATTTCGTTTACTGCAACGGAGTTCCGCTAGCACGGATTCGTCTCCCCATATGGTGAGCAGATCCCGTACCTCCCGTTTGGTCCATGCTGGAGCTCTTTTGCGATCCTGGGACTCCATCGTGGTTACCTGTGCTGATGAGCTCTGCGTGGTCACCTGTGCTCTCCACGCTGGGCAAACAGGAAATGAAATTCAAAAGTTCGCGGGGCTTTTCCTGTGTACCTGGCCAGTGCATCGAGTTCAGATTGATGTCCAGAGCGGTCACAATGGTGCACTCTGGGATAGCTCCCGGAGGCCAATGCCATCGAATTGCGTCAATACCCCAAATTTGACCCGGCAAAGCCGATTTCAGCACTAATCCCCTTGTCAGAGGTGGTGTAAAGAAATAGATTTAAAGAGCCCTTTAAGTCGAAAAAAAGGGCTTCATCGTGTGGACGGGTCCAGGCTTAAATCGAGGTAACGCTGCTAAATTCGACCTAAAATCGTAGTGTAGACCAGGCCTTGGAGGTTGTGCAGTCTTATTCTCTGGGACAGAGTGTAGGAACTCCTTTCCAACTACTAGAACTGATATGTTTATATGCCAAAATATAAGATTTAATTACCCATATTATTGTGCATCAAATAATTCATTTGCATGAAACAAATGTTAAATTATCTAACCATGTAAAAACTGACATAAATATTGTCAATAATGCTTTGTCATAAATATTGACATAAATATTTGACATAAAGCATTTAACAGCCATTGAAAATGCTTATCCTTATTATTTTGTTTTTGTGTGTATATAAAAATATTACTAATGTGTTCTATTTTTAATTATACCTTAGTATTTAGTCCTTTTGAAGGAACTCCCAACTGAAGAAAATTTGTTGCCAGAAGATGATCTTCTCATGCTTCTCAAGCCTCTTTCGTAAGAAATAACATCAATTATATATTAATAAAAATATTTTATTCAGCAACTATCTGGTTTTTCGACTGTTTGGCTTCTAAAGCTATCTCTTTTTTCTTTCCCAGTGACGTGTGTTCCTTGTATCGTCGAGATCAAGAAGTTTGTAAAGCAATTCTAAATAATCTACTTCCTGCAGCAGTGGGGTTGGGCCAAGTCAACCCAAATGTTGAAGAAACAGGGGAAGTCCAAGGACAATTTTTAACTGTTGTGGGAGCATTTTGGTACGTTTTATTTATTTTATGCAGTAATCTATTTCTTGGCTTGATGGCTGATGACCTATTCGAAGGTTGTGATGCTGCTGTGGGGCCAGCTGTCAGTAGTGCCGTGAGTTTATCTAGTCTGTACACTTCTCCCACATGAATCTTTTCGGGTACCTGTTCTATATTAAAATTAGATCACTGATCCTCATAGCCACTAAGTGATAGTTTAAAGGCACGTTGAAAGGTAAACTTAGACCCAAACATCAATTTGATGGGGCAGTGATTTCTGAATTCTGAGTTGTTTTTTAAATTCCTTAGTCCATTGCCAAGGTAATTTAAATAGAATTCACTGAGAGAAAAAAGAGACAGTTCTCCCTGCTGGCTTTATGGCAATAATTAACAAATGCTCTTCCAAGCAGTATTTATGATATTGATACACAAAGTCCTTTAAAACTGGGGGAAAAGATGCTGGCTAATCAGGTCAGAAGGATAACTTAAAAGCATCTAAGAATGAATTACAAAGAGCAGAGAGTAATGTCTTAAGACTTTTTTCCTGACATTAAGCTTGTAATAGGTATTTAAATGGCTTCTGTTTCAGGCACTTGACAAAGGAAGGGAGATGTACGGCTCCAGTAAGAGTGGCCCTACTGAACTGCATGAAAGCCCTACTTGAGGTGAGCCATATTTTCCTATCTGATGATAGTTTAGTACAGTGACACTCAGATCTTAGTGGTTCAGGAGCCAAATTAGCGATCAACATTTTCCAAAAGAGCCACAGTAGTATGAATAATTCATTGTTTCATTTACTATAAGTACTATTCATATTTAAACAGTATGACGGTGAAATATTTAGTTTATATTTATATTAATTATATATATATGTTATTCTCACAGTAAGTAAGTTAATAACTTAGTGCAAATAAATAACTTAATTGGTTAATAACATAGTAAAAGCATCCAGATAGATTAATAACTTTAATGTCATGTGCTGCAAGGAGCCACAGGTAACATATTAAAGAGCCACATTTGGCTCTTGAGCCTCGGTCTGAGTATTACTGATGTAGTAAGTGTAATACTCAATGTTTGCTTGAAAGTAGTGTAGAAAGAGCTACTGCATACATCAGTATAACAAGTACATCCAGTGTTCATTTCTGTATAAATTCCATACATATTTTACAAGAGATGTTCATTTTCTTCAGGCTGATCCTCATTCAAATTGGGCTGTGCTTAATGTAAAAGGTAAAGATCTGCCTGTGAGTGATGCTTTCCCACATTTCCTCGCAGATAGCCACCATCAAGTTTGCATGCTCGCTGCAAAGTCAATAACCAGGTGATAACCTAGACCTTTTTGTAGTTTGTTTAGATAATTAAATCAGTGTATTTAAGGATAATAGACAATTTTTCTCTTTTGCATGTTATGTAGCTACCCAAAGTTCTTAAAGCTATAAAAACACCTGGATGTCTTAAGGCAATGTGGCACCTTCCATTTATATTGACTGAGGCCTTCAAAACTTGTGTACATTTGCAGTACTATATGTTATAGTAAAGATTTGTGTAAAACCCATTATGTGTAGACCCTTCATGTAGATATATTTATCTTCATGGAAAAAATAGACTAAGCACTGTAAATAATGTGATGCCTTGTGCTAGACAAGCAATGATTTTGTCCTTTGCCTAAATAAGGGAGCTTCTGAGGAACTCTTCACAAATATTAATGAATTTATCTTTGCAATGCTCCATGAGGTAAAGACAACAGTGATAGAGGATCAGAGTTTGGGTCCATTGCTCCCTGGTTAACAGGGGCTTGGACACTTTCAAATGATTCCTCTCCCTGCCACCCAGCAAATGCTCATACTTCCATCTGAACATTTTTGGATGGAGGGAGGGTTGACTCAATACAAGGCCTTTGAAAAATGGGGACTCCAGACACCACCTTCTGCCCCTCAAAACAAAGAAATCCTAATATTTACCATGTAAAATATACACCAATTCTGAAGTTTAATTGTTAGGTTAAATAATTGTTGTCCGTGTTTTATTTTAAGTTTGTTCCAAGATGTGAAACAGAGAGATTCTTCTGGATTACCAAAACCTCTTCCTTTGAAGTTCCAGCAAAAGGCCTTTGAGAATGTATACCTCAGAGTTCAAGAAGGAATGAGAGATCTGGTAATAAGATCTAATTGTTAGCCATGTGTTAAATGTTCAGGGCCATATGCTTCATTTTCTTAGAACTTTGTCATTGCTACAAGACTGTCATTTTTCAGGACTAGTGAAACAAGGGGCAAAATATTTTCCTAGGCACCTCCCTTGTCACTCTCCTGTCCGTGCTACAAATGGTTAAACCCTTTTAATGCTGCCATTTTCCAGACTGCTAGCCCTCTGAACAGGGCCGGCTCCAGGCACTAGCAAAGGAAGCAGGTGCTTGGGGCAGCCAATGGAAAGGGGCGGCACGTCCGGGTCTTCGGCGGCAATTCGGCGGCGGGTCCCTCAGTCCCTCTCTTCCTCTTTGAGCTGCTGCCGAAGTGCCGCCGAAGAATGGAGCGGCACGATTGAGCTGCCGCCGAAGAATGGAGTGGCACGATTGAGCTGCTGCCTAAGTGCTGCTGCCTAAGTGCTGAAGAGGAAGAGAGGGAGGACCCGCCGCCGAACTGCCGCCGAAGAATGGAGCGGCACGATTGAGCTGCCGCCGAAGAATGGAGTGGCACGATTGGGCTGCTGCCTAAGTGCCGCGGACCGGCTTTCTCTTTTTTTTTTTTTTCTGCTTCGCCACTTGGGGCAGCAAAAAAGCTGGAGCCGGCCCTGCCTCTGAATACTTATTAATCATAATAATCATGATTACAGTAGTCTAAGGATCAACCAAAAATGGAGTTTCATTGTGCTAGGCACTGTACAGACATTCATAGTAGACAGTCTCACCTCAAAGAACTTACAGTCTAAATATTTATGTGCCTATAGATGTCCATAGCATTTGATTACTAAATTTGGTACACTTTAGATCTTCCTTTTATCTATCACTGACTGATTTAATATTTTATTATTAATAAGAAACATTATATAAACATGTAGACAATTTTCTGTCTCTGTTTCCTTGGTGCACAGCCACTATTATGTGAAACATCATCTGGGATAAAAGCAGGTTTTCCATAAGGCAGCACTGTCAACTACTATCGGCCTCTACAAGCTTTTCTAAAGACATTACCAGTGAATAGTTCCTGAGAAATGAGATCGTGGTCTTAGTATAGTTACTACTAGACAGGTGCTCCCTTCAAAATGCACCACCACAATTGGCATACATTGGCACCCATGTGGGCTGTTTCAGAGGTCACTGTTTTGAATAAACAGTGAGGTTGAAATACTCTGTCATCTCCTGAGGTAGTTTCTTGAAGTCAGGGTTTAAGTTTATGGTATATGTGGTCTAGGGAAGCCTGCATTGCAGCTTTAGGCACTGTCGTAGGTATATATAAAAATAATAAAAAGCTTTGACAGTGGATGCAGGAGTGAGAATGCATGATTGTTCTTCGAGTGCTGGTCCCTATATATATTCCACATGTGGGTAAGCCTGCATACCATGCACCTTAGTTTGGAGATTTCTAGCAAGTAGTGTCCATTGGTCTCCACATGAGCAGTTGTTACCGTGTTCTGAACTGAAGGCTTAAAGGGCAGTGTGAACTAATACCTCTCCAGTTCTTTCTTATCACCACATGGCCTGAGTTGGAATCCTCTGTCCACAGATTTCTTTTTGCTTCTTTCTCTTAATGAGCCTGTAAATATATTGTGAATAGGTTTAGTATTTTATTGTAATATTTTAGTCTTAGCATAGTTAGTATAGCTTAGTTTTCTCCTTGCCTCATGTCTCTCCCCATGCACAAAGACTGTGCCCAGAGTCCTTGAGTTAAAGAACTATGTCTCCTGCCCCCACTCCTTCACCAGTGCTGCCCCTACTGTCTGGAAAAGGCACATACCTCAGCCAAGTGCAGCATTTGCTGCTTGTTTCCCCCACCTGCAAAGCTCATGGACTCCAACTGAGAAAACATATGATGGAGACGGCTAGGAGACCTCAGTCTAATCCAGGCCAGGGAGACCCCTTTTTACATCGGCCTCAACCAATTACTAGTGCCCCTCTGAGCATTAACTCAGGAATGGAAGCCAGAGGTGCTAAGCCCAAGGAGTTGTCATCCAGGGTTTCTCATGAGAGTAAGGAGCACTCACAAGCATAAGGACAGATCTCCTTCCAGATCTGCTTCCAGGAGAAGGGATCCCTCCCCAACTGTGTCCAAGTCGGGTGAGTCCCCATGTGTTGGTCCTAAGGAATTAGGCTTACTTAACCCTCTGGCCATGAGGGCAAGGCATGAAGGAAAAAGGTTACACTGACAGGTAAGGATTCAAAATGACTTGATCTGGGGAGGAAGACTCTACAAGTTTTCAGTTCCATATTGCTAACTATCAAGCTTTGCTAGCAAAATATTATTTCAATAATTATTTGTGGATTTTGGACTTTAAGAACAAACTCTCTCAAGAAGACAGAGCCCAATTCCAGGCCCTCATTGAGGAAGACTAACTAGTGGCCAGAATGTCCCTTCAAGCTGCAGTGGATGAAGTTGATACTGCGTCTAGAGGGATAGCCACAGGCATAGCCATGAGGCATGAGTCTTGGCTGCACTCCTTGAGGTTTCTAATGGAGGTTCAAAATACCATAAAGGATTTGCCTTTTGAAGAGTCTAGCTTATTCAGCAAGAAGATGGATGAGTTCCTACACTTGTTGTAGAACAGCCCTTCACTTCTTGGGAATTTACAACCCAGCTACCTGGAGCTCCATCCATACATTCACAAAGCATTACACATTAGTTCAAGCCTCTTCTGCATATGCAGCTGTTGGGACTGCAGTATTAGAAGCATCTATACCAACTACATCTTTGACACTCCTCCCTGTCCCCCCCCCCCCTTTAAATACTGCTTGTTAATCACCCATGTGTGGAATACACATAGGGACCAGCACTTGAAGAAGAAATGTAGGTTGGTTACTGGTAACCGGAGATTCTTCCAAGGTATGTGGTCCCTATCTGTATTCCACTAGCTGCCCTCCTTCCCCTCTGCTTCAGATCTTATCTAATTTGCGGTAAGAAGAGGAACCAGAGAGACATCAATCCACACTACCCCTTATGCCCTCAGTTCTTAGCATGAAGAAAACAACTGCACATGTGTAGACCAACGGACACTACTTGCTAGAGATCTCCAAACTCAGGTGCATGCAGTGGCGTAGCCAGGTGGAGGGAACAGGGGGAGTGATAAAAAAAAAAAGGCTCCACCCGCTGCGGCGCTTTTACTCACCCGGCAGCGCTCCGGGTCTCTTCGGCGGCGGGCCCTTCACGCGCTCCGGGTCTCTTCGGCGGCGGGCCCTTCATGCGCTCCGGGTCTCTTCGGCGGCACTGAAGGACCCGCCGCCGAAATGTCGCCGAAGACCCGCGGAGTGAGTGAAGGTCGTGCCTCCAAAGAGCGGCCGGAGCACTGCCGGGTGAGTAAACTAAAAGCGCTGCAGCGGGTGGCGCCTTTTTTTTTTTATCGCTCCCTCGGGTGAGTACAAAGGCACCAGGAAATTGACAAGGCGCCACTTGTGCTCAGTGGGGGAGCAGCCGCTGCCCCGCTCCCCCCCCAGCTACACTACTGGGTGCATGGTGCACATGTGTGGCCATCTGTGGAATACAAATAGGGACCACACATCTCAAAGAACCTCCAGTTACAGGTAAGTAACCTCAATTTTATGCAGCTGCTTTGAGAGGTACATAGATGATAAAAGAGAGAACATTTTTCTCTCTTTCTTTCCAGAGATTGTGCCCATGAATGCTGTATTTGTGTAGTGTAAAAACAAAGGGCTTAAATTTTCATAAGAGAAATATTTCCAGTGTTCAGTGTAGTAACTTTCACAAACCCAAAATTTGCTTTTAAAAATTACAAGACGGGGAGAATTAGAGAAAGGGATAAGCTGCATTCATGTTGTAGGATAATTGGAATTCTGTTGAGGGATATCCATGCAGTTTTCTCCCTCGCATCCTTCATTTTTTCGTCTTCTTTCCCACCACATGATGGCTTCTTGACTTTCCTTCCAATTTTTAAGGATCCTTTCATGTTTTTATTTGTTTTAGCATGTATTCCCAAGCTCAAATTACAGTCACCAGCCTTCCAAGTAAGGTGATTGCATAAGACTGAATTGATAGCTCAGCAGCGCTGTTCCATAGGAGGGGAGAGGTGGCAGTTGAATTGCTAAGCCATCCATTCCCTTCCCTATATGCATCTCAGGAGCTCAACATACTGCCTCCTTTGTTATAAAGGGTGTTTTTAGTTTAAAAAGTTTTAGCTCATGTAAGAGTTCAGAGGCTCCCATTTAACATTCTTAACAATTATTTAATTCTTAATTGATGAAGGCACGTGGTGGCATGAGCCCTGAAGACCTGTTGGATGAGCAGTGTAATAGAAGAGCAGTTCTGCTGATGCTGATAACCATGGTTTTATGTTGCAGTCCTGTGTGTGAAAAGCAGGCTTTGTTTGCTATTTGCCAGTCTGTGAAAGAAAATGGATTAGAGCCTCACCTTATAAAAAAGGCAAGTATACAAGAGAAATGCTTCTTACAGTTAGGTTATAAATTATACAAGTAAAGCAGAGTTGTAGTGTGTACCCTTTATTTTAAATTAAATTGACTGATAGTTCTGTGTTACCTCACTCTGAGTTCGGCTCCTGTGCGACCACAGTTTTTCAGATTAATATGGTGAAAATTATCTTTTATGGTTCTTTTAGATTGGGAGACTCTTAGGAGCACACGAAAAACGAATACAGTGACCACAAACACAGTGACCTGTAAACAGTCTTGGTTGTATTATAACTTATAATCATATGTTACACTCATATAATGTCTACACAACCTGAGAGATCCCAAGCAATAGCCCCAGATATTGTAGAGTCTGATGGATCTCTCAAATGGTGGTCATTGATAGAGGGGGTCTTTCATCTGTGTCTTCCCACTTTTACCTAACCAAGGAACCTCATTTATATTTTTGTTCTGACCACACCTAACACCTTATTCATATGCATAAGGTTTCCAACCTCTTTTTCCTTATCTGTACTTCCATATCCCATAAATTTTGGGGTGCCTCACTTTCCATAGGTTGTTCTCTTAGTTCCCCTTTTCCTTGTTAGCATCCTATTAACGTTTACATCAACCTGTTTCCAGGGTAACCTGCGGTCAGAACAGAACTTTGTGTGATGTTACAGCCAGGTGTCTTGCAGTCTACTGCAGTCTGTTTTTCCTTAACATCATTTATTGGCACATCTTTTACAGTAATCTTGTGGTCTTATTGGCATAGAGTCAATCTTAGATCACCCACTCATGGCAAGTCTCCTTATGCCTGCAGCCTCGTGTGGCTAAGCTAAAATCATATAGGCCCCAGCCTGTAGGCCTTGTATTACAACAATGCCTTGCTTATATACCTAATATGCATTCATCAATCCTAAATACTTGTCAATCTTATAATTCTAAAATCCTATATTATATCTATACCTACAACTGAAATCTGTTTAGCACACATTAATGATATATGAAATAACAAATGAATTGACCATAACACTAGATAACACAATGATAAATAAACTAATTGGCAACAAGTGCTATAAAGGGTATTTAGTTAATGCTGAAAATTTTTTCAGCTCTTTCATTGTACGCAAACAGACTGGCTGATGTATTTTTTTTACTTACTAAAATATCTCAGTGATGTTTTTAACAGTTTCTAGTTTTAAAATAAAGAATATGCAATAATTCTAAGGTTAACATTTTTGTGATAACTCCTGTATTTTCATGGACATCTCTAAACTATAATCAGGATCACGCACTGTAAATATTTTTGCCAGGGATGGTGGAACCAGGCGGGTAAGGGAAGCTAGGGCCCCCGCAGTAGAAATATTGTGGGGGCTCTTTCCCTGCATAAATTCACACATGCCCAGGGGGCCAGGGAGGAGGTGAGAGCAGAATCCAGAGGTGCTGGAGCTGCTTCCACAAAGCCTAAGATTGTTCTGGGGAGCAGGGACAGGGACCTTCTGGGGCTCAAGCAGCTTCTATGGTGCCTGGGATCTGGCCAGGATGCAGTGAGTAGCACCCAGAGGGGCTGGAGCCACTGCCATGGTGCCCTGGATCAGGCCAGGCATCAGGGAATGGGACACAGAGGGGCTGGAACAGGCCTGGAAAGGATCTGGCTTGCCTCCCTGACCCCATCAGCTGAGTCTCACTGCCTCGCCTCATTCCCTCTCCATTCCCCACCCCTCTTTGCAGGGGCTGTCTGCGTCCCCCCACCCTAGATTTTAGACCCAATTAAAGATGCTCACAACCAAACAAAGTAAAGTCAGGTTTTCCATACGCAAAACATGTAAAATGATAAGAGCTGTCTACTGAAAAATGCACACTATATACTAATTAGAAGTTGGAACTATATAAATACTATTAAAAGAGCAAAAAGATGTTAGAAGGGGAGGCTTGGAGACGTAACTGCCCAGTGTGCTGCAGCACAACATATATACTGCATATAATCTCACAGTCTTACTTATTGCACAGGTTTTAGAGAGAGTATCGGACATTTTTGGCTATAAAAGTATAGAAGACTTCATGACTTCCCAATTAGACTATCTGATGCTGGAGTGGCTGAGAATGAAAGATAGTGGATATAGCCTATCTGCTTTTCCTTACATTGTTTTGAACTACTCTAGCCTTGAGGAGTTCTACAGGTAGGTTTATATATAAAATTTATGTGAAATCAGTTTAAACTAGATTTATTTAAAATCATGAAACATGCTATCTCAAGTATCAAAATAATGTAATTTTGCTTCTTGTACTGTAAGATTTTGCTTTAGAAGGCATGTTGTTAAGTCTTTAAAATTAATTCCAGGTATCATGTCTATTACCTGCTATAATGCTGGAGATTTATTTTATAGTTGTAACTAGACAGTCATACAACAGATCAACTATATCTACTATATTATATTTAAAAGGTAGGGTATTTCAAAAATCCCATTGTAATTCAAGGACAATTTGGAAATATATTTGCTTACCTGTAGGTCTTGTTATAAAGTTTTGGTTCCACACCTGGTGATAAGAAGTCAGTTTGAAGATGTGAAATCTATTGCTAACATGATTGAAAAAGACTGGCGGCAGCTTCTAGCAGATTGCTTTCCAAAGATTCTTGTAAATATCCTTCCCTATTTTGCCTATGAAAGCCATGGAGATAGTGAAATAGCACAACAGAGAGATACAGCTTATAAAGTCTACGACATGCTTAAGGATGAAAGCTGCTTAGGAAAACAGGTACCTATTTTAATGTACTTTGTTTATTTTATAAATGCATAAACAGTGGTGGATGACTTGTAATGAACTTGAGAAGAAAATAGTAAGTAATAGGTCAGATAATTCAGGTCTTCAAATAAGGATATTTTGTAATAAGGTAAGTCAAAGTTTGATATTTTTATTCTGAATCTTTCAAGTAAGGTCAACTGTGCTGTCTTAAAGCCACACTGTCAACTGGAAATCTAATACATTTCAAAATATGAATTAAAAGTTGTTATGCTTTTGCAGTCACATTTGCCTATTTTTTAAACGTTTTTTCTCTCTGATTCTCCGTGAAGCCTTCTCCCATCCCCCCCAACAGGAGCACTGACTATTCATTGGAACCAATGACTATACATAATGTTATGTCAAATGCAGAATGTAAAGAAACTGAAAATATAGAGAAACATTTAATTTGTGGTGAATCTTAGGTGTTGTAATTACAGTTGGTAAAACATTTCTTGAAAGAATTGTGATTTCTAAGTTGATTGTGTCCCTTTAATTTTAAGATGGACAACTCAAAGGATAAGTAGGTAGCCCAGACAGAAGAAAAAGAAGTTACCTCAGAAAAACACAAATTGAAATTGAGACCTTCAGAGTTAAAATATTTCTTTATTCAAGCTGTTCATATGAAAACATTAAATGTATATAATGTTGTTTTCTAGCAGATTGACAATTTATCTCACAGTAACTTGCCAGAGATTGTGGTGGAGCTGCTGATGACCCTGCATGAGCCAGTCAACACCAAGGCAGGAGAAGGAGCTGATCTAAGTAAATTTACAGGGTATGTAGATACAGATTTTTAGAAGATGTATTTCATACCTTTTTACTTATGTACAACATTTTGCATATGTGTGGGGTGTGTGCATCCCAGCATATGCTCTCAAAATTTCTTCTAGGATTTCAAGAGAGCAAAACAGAAGAGTGGGTATCTCAGTTCAGAGAGATGTATTACCCATCTCTTTCCATAGTCTCAGTGAGGGTGGAAGACACACCTCTGTCAAGGGTTTGGCTGGATCCAAATAACTTTTGACTCAGCTCTTGCATGGGATGGTCTTAGCATCTTCAGCTCATGAATATATAATCTTGTGTATGCATCTTCAACAGGGTTGTAAATCTTCAACTTTGTGGTTATATTGTTTTTGTCTTTGGAGCAGGAAATTCTCAGAACATCTCTAAACTTGATTTTAACTTTTTTTTATTCATTGTATTTTCTGAGATTCCTTTAATTCATCAGTGTTTAATAAGAGATGAAATGTTCTTTCTCAAATGAGTCCAAACACTCCTATTTTCTATATGAAAATCAGATTTTAAAATAATCTTTTTAAACTTAAATTATTCTTAGAGAATTTTTAAATACAAGTGGTCATCTTTTGCGATCCTAGAAAAAAAGTTTCTTCCCATCCTTTAATAAGGGGGAGAGGTTCCATTCTTTGAGAAGACACTTATTGGTGTTCAAACTGTTCTCAAGATTACAATCTAGAGTCACAATTAAAGACTCCTACCAAACACACTATGCAAATCAAATATCACAATAACATTTAGATACATTTTTCTAACATGGTATAGAATATTAAGGCAAAATAGAAGTTATAAAGCTTCATTCCAGAGTCTGTACAACGTGACCTGGAGGTGCTGAGTACAATTTTATGGCCATCATTCTTCATGATGCTTTTCGTACCTGTCACTTACTGAGAAAAAGCAGAGATTTTGTGGAAGTTTCTGTAGTGAGACTGAACATTTTATTTAATAAACTCAAGCATGTAAGCTATTATTCTCCAAGCATCGTGTATGTGTATAAAGTTACTGTATCTTCTGAAATTCAGCAAAGGCAAAGAGCAGTTTGTAATAAATTATATTTTATTAATTGCCATTTTTGCATCAGTATTGAGGTTTATTTCCCCCCCCCCCCCAATTTCTAACATTCTGTGTAGTTTAGGCACTGAATATTTGAATGAGACTGCCATTTGCCATATTTCTCCCTGACAAGCATGGGTTAGTTCTCTTAGTTCTTTATTTCATTCAGGACTGGACTGGGAGCAGGGCTGTCATTTTAGAGGATTTTCAGCTATAAAACTCTCTTGTGTACAGGTGGTCTGCTAAAATTCCTCATTGGCTGACTTCAGGGCATGCTGAAAGATTTATTTATTTCATTTGACCTGCTTTTCCATGTTGACTGTTTCTGGGCCACCCAGCCCTTTGCTTTTGAATCTGCTACCCTTCTGTTTTCTTTATTCTTACCAATTTGTGTTTGACCCCTTTATGATTGGGGTAACATACATGATGACTGTGATTTATTCTTGTGAATTACATTTTTACAAGGTCTGGGAGTGGATTTGGCTGATTGGCTTGTATTTAATTTAATGTTTTTGTATTTTGGTGTTTGGTGCTTCGATAACATGCAAAAGGCATCCTACCATTGGATTAAACAAAACAAGTGCAAGTATTTCCCTATAGAAAGGAAGTCTTTATGTTATATTTGGGGATTACATCTCGTTTTATTTGCAGTTGTTAGTTTGCTGGGAAATATAACTAATTCTCCACTTACTGCTGAAAATATTACTGTTATGTAAGAAGAATTTGTACTTTGCTATATTTATTCACACTAGTTACTGTATAGCAGTTTTTTCTTGCCTGATCAGGGTGAAACCAAATCAGCAATGCAACATGTTATATATGCATCCATTTAAAGCATCCATAACCTTGATCTCTGAACAAGTTTTTGAAATTCTTGTCTTACTGTATTTTTTAATTCATTCAGGGAACTGGACCCTGCTCCTAATCCTCCTCATTTTCCATCTTATGTGATCAAGGCAACCTTGGATTATATTAGCAGTTGTCATAAAACCAAGTTAAAAAGTATTGTAGCTGTACTTTCTAAAAATCCTGTAAGTATGTGATTTTGCCTTTTTGTTCATTGTTAGAAGATTTCCTTTTAATTTTTTTTTTTTAATTTGTAAATTGTCAGTGCATGCCAACACAGAAAAAACTTTCCAATATAACTTTAGGGAATCTCCTTATGTTTCTATTAGCAGCAGAAAAAAGACAAATGTCCCTAAATTAAAGGCCACGGTAACTTTATGAATGTTACATGCATGAAAGATTAGTTTAAAAAAAAAAGTGAAAGAAAGACAGGGCCACAGTTTTAAAAATAAATCAAGTTGGGGGGGATTTACATACACTAAATAAAACTTTATAGGTTAGATTCACATTATTTCTGTCACATACTAGCTAAAGAATTACATCAGATCATGATATATTTAAGTATAAATAATTACTCCCCCTGCTGACAGTGTGGACTTCTACATCCTTATGCTTAGACATGTTTGCTTCACACGAAGTATGACTTTTCTCCTTTATGTTGTTTATAGATTGGAGAAAAACATACTAATATTTAGTTGTTTTATAACTAAATGGGGGAATATATGTTTCCAGAATGTAGCATAGCCATGCACAAATTCACAAAAGCTCTGCATATATTGTTTTTTTTGTGCCTATTTACTTTTGACTATATGTATGTGTTCTGTTAAAACAATCTTGCATTTTTACATTTTTACACTTGTTTTTTTTTTTTTAAATCAATGATGAAAACTGCCTTCAGTGCTTTGTTTTCAGGAAAACAAAAAGCAGTTTTTTGCACAAAGTCATGGAAACTAAAAATAGAAGGAACCTGTAGGGATATCCAGTCTGCACCCCCCATTCCTTGTACGACTGGTCTCTACAGTGCATTTTCTAGCATTTGAAATAAACGTGCATTTATATATGACTCGGAAATACAAAACTTGTCTTATGTTTACATTTTTTCCTAAAGTTAAAATAACTTAATTTTGCTGTTATGATATGAGAGGCGGCTTTTCACTTGGTGTTTTCATTCATTTTCAGGATTCATTCCAGAAAATCCTACTAGCCATTTGCAAACAGGCAGCTGATACAAACAATATTTACAAAAAACACAGGATTCTTATAATTTATTACTTATTTGTTAATTTGTTACTTAAAGAGATAAAGGATGGTTTAGGAGGAGCATGGGCTTTTGTTCTTCGAGATATAATATATACCCTGATTCACTACATCAACAGCAGGTAAATACATGATTGTCTTCTAGTCCTTCCTTTTTTACCTTCTCACTGTTATCCACATATTTTAGAATCATAGAATATCAGGGTTGGAAGGGACCTCAGGAGGTCATCTAGTCCAACCCCCTGCTCAAAGCAGGACCAGTCCCCAACTAAATCATCCCAGCCAGGGCTTTGTCCAGCCTGACCTTAAAAACCTCTAAATAAATTATGGAGATATACCTATCTCATAGAGCTGGAAGGGACCCCGAAGGGTCATCGAGGCCGGCCCCCTGCCTTCACTAGCAGGACCAGTTTTGCCCCAGATCCCTAAGTGGCCCCCTCAAGGATTGAACTCACAACCCTGGGTTTAGCAGGCCAATGCTCAAACCACTGAGCTATCCCTCCCCCCTCTAAGGAAGGAGATTCCACCACCTCCCTAGGTAACCCATTGCAGTGCTGTAACCCATTCCAGTGCTAGTACCACTAGTAGCTGTTATACCATCTATGTAGAAGCTAGTGTAAAACTGATGTTAGTGTCACACTAGGGATTGATTATAGGTAGGGTGACCATATTTCCCTATGCTGAATATGGGACACCTGATAAAATTACTTGTATTCAAGCGAGTTCAATGGCAATCAATCAGAACTATGCAGTACAAATGTTCAAATTAACATCAGGTTGACTGAGTCCCTGTTAAAAAGAAATACTGCATAGTTGGGTTCTTTTCATTTATCTTCTTATCTTTAAGGCTTTAGGGTTCACACGGGGAGAGGTGAGACACACACTCCCGTACGCCTCTCTCACATGGGCGGAGGTGTGTGTGTGTGTGTGTGTCACTAACCAACCTGACCCTCCCTGCCTGGCGCTCTCCACGCTCCATACCTGGCTGAGCTCCCGGGATGGACCCGGCTCTCCTGATACCTGTTGCTGCGTCTTCCCGAGGCAACACGTGCTGGGGGGGGTGGGGGTGGGGAGTCCATGAAGGGTCACATGCCTCCCCTCCCCAGTTTTTTGTCAGGGTTCACACCAGAATGTGGCCAGCAGCAGCCTTTTGGCCCTGTGCAGGAGAGAAGGGACGGGAGCTGCTTCCAGCCTGAACAGTGTTGAAAGGCAGCTAACACCTCCACGCTGCTGCTGGCCACTGAAATAACCCAGTTGCCTCCTATCCCCTGGCTACAGCGCAGGCTGGAAGGGGTTAAGCCCTTTAGGATGCATTGTGCACCAGGGCCCAGGGAACCTGACTGCAGGGGCTTTAGCGAACCCGGCGGCTCAGCAGGAAAATGTGCCTACGGGACGGAGCAGCCCCACGCTACCTGGGGGCAGGACCTGGGGGGGGTGGGCAGGTGAAGAGGGTGCTAAGCCCCTGCCCGGGGAGCTGCTGTGGAGCCTCTAGGGTCAGGGCATGACCAGGCTGGAAATCACTTCCCCCGCTCCACTCCAGAGCTTAGCTGAGGGGCAGAGAGGCTTCCCCATGACAATGCTGCATGGGGCTTTGGCACATGCAGGTCTTGGCTCCTCCTGGCCAGCGTCCTGGGCTGGAGGGTCTTGGACTTTCCCGGGGTGCCAGCCCAGCCAGAGGCAGTGGGGGAAGGAAGGAGCCTGCTGGCCAGGCTGTTGGTGAACTGAGCACTCTGTCCAGGGGCTGGTTCTCCTCACAGCACTGGGAGCAGGATGGGCCCCGGCTAGGAAGATATGGAGGAGCAGCAGGGTTGCGGGGGTGAAGGGACAAAGCAGGGAGAGGACAGCAAGAGGGGAAGCACATAAAGGGCCAATGGGTGGGCAACAGAGGCAACATGTAGCCAGCCGCTACCTGGCGCCTGCCCGCACTCACCAGCCACCGCAGCTCGCAGCATGCAGCCAGTGCCAGCCAGAAACAGGGTGGGGGACGGAGCCCTGCTGGCCGAGAGCTGGTGCACAGCGGGGGCTGCGCTGAGGGACCAGTAGGGGGAGCGGCCGCCCCCACACACAGCAGCTTTGCCCCGCCACCAGCCTTGCACACCCACCCCTATCATTAGCCACTGGGCCCACCGCTCAGGTGGCTGGCGAGCAGGGATCCGGCCAGCAGCAGGACCTGCCAGTACTGATGCGGGGGAGACAGAAAATACGGGACAATTTGCCTGTTTTTAAGAAAAAGTTGGACACGTGCAGGAGGGCCTAAATACGGGACTGTCCCTTTAAAAACGGGACGTCTGGTCACGCTAGTTATAGGTCTTCTTCCCTGAGCACAGCTCTATTTACTGGACTATGGAAGATGGGTCTTTTTGTTGAAGTTCAGTCTCTTGTAGGCTGACTTTCCTGGACATTTTGATCATTTAAATGTTAATAAATGTGTTGAGTATATGGCTCGAAATGACACGTAACTTCACAACAAAAACTAAAATTTGCTACTTGATACCAAAGCAAAGTTAATCAAAGTTCAGCCAGTATTATGCAAGCACCTTCATTGTGAACATAACATTTGGTAAATCTCCTCTTCTGCCTTTTTCTGTAAAGCTTCCAATGTTGTTACTCCAAGGAATGTTTGAGATTGCAATGCTGTCTGCTAATATAACAAAGTATAAGGGTATTTCAGTAACCCAGAATATTATTCAGAGCATTGACATTTTTTATAGTCTAGTCTTCAACAAACCCTGCTTTCTTACTCATTTGTCTGTGAATTCTTCCTCTGCCCACCATTTGCCCTGTTTAAACAGTACTCTCCCTTTCCCCATGATGTCAGTCTATTAACTTCCCTTCTGTCGACTTCTCAACTTTTACTCTGCCTTCTTTTCTTCACCCACTAACTCTCTTCTGCCACCACGTTAGCTTCTTTAATGCCCGGTCTTTACCTCTACTCCTGCACCCCAACAGCCTTTGGAGAAAGCTCTGTGACTATGATAACTTCTGTTTCGTTTATTCTCTCTGTCTGCCCTCTTCCTTGATAAATAACACGATTTCTTCTCCCTCATGAACTCCTGCACTGCTAACTCGCACAAGTTTGCAAGCTTGGACCTAAATTCTATGACAAGGTCCCTGCAGTCTGCTGCACAGCTTCCATTACATTTAAAAATAGAGAGTATTAACAAGTTAATTCTGAAAGTGAATAAATTATCAGTACAGTAGCCCATAATATTTATTTTACTCTTTTCCCACATTTTCAATTTTTAATATCTGCAGATTTTTGTGTTGACAACATATAACTTCATTGTAGAGACTAAGGGTTAAGCAGGAGGTTTTAATAGGTGAGTAGGGAACAGCTGATGCTTTTGGCAACTGAGGAGGTGAGGAAAGCAATTTGGTATTGTGGGACTAAACACATCATTTGAATGTTTCAGCTAAAATGGTCAGCAGTGCAATAATTTAAATTGCTATCTTTAGATTTTAGAGGGAACAATCCGTAGTGATGAATGAGTCAATTAACATTGGTTTGGGTTGTCTGCCCACTCAGAAAACCATCACCATGTCAGCTTAAATTCAGTTTACATTTGGCATGATTATCTTCAAATCTATAAAGGCTAGAAGCATATATATTTGTATTTAGTGATAGCTTTGTCTGGAATTTTCAAAGGACCCTAAGAATTTCAGTGAGAGTTGGGTGCCTTAACTCCCATAGACTGTCTAGATTCTAGAGTATGGTTCTGTGATGTGACAAATTCAATGTATTGTGGCAGATTCCACAGAAATACAGGGGCTGTTATAACAGCACATCCACTGCACAAAAGGGAGGATGTAATCAGAGAATTCCCCACTCAAGTGCTCCTTACAACAAAATCCATTACCTTTAATGTGTGGCAGCCTATATACTTTTTTTCCTCCCTAGAGGAAATGATCTGTTTCTTTTTCACTCTTGTTTGACTCTGTTGAATTAACCATATTGACAGTGGCTAAATTTGGCATATGTAACAATGATGGAAGGACTTGGGGATTTGGTACTATTCAATCCAGAAATCTAAATCCCTGTGATGATTGGGTCAACCATTTTAAGACTGAAATCACTGCCTTTTAAATATGATGTTTATATGCTCCCTCCCCTTATTTCTCCCTGTCATGCAAAGGGTTAGTACTTTGACAATGGAAATATTTGTTTTTTTAATTTAATTCCTCAAACTTGTTTTTTCCCCCTCCCTGTGGCAGACCCAGTCTTGGCAGAGACATATCCATGCGCAGCTTTTCCCTCTGCTGTGACCTTCTAAATCATGTTTGCCACGCCGCAGTCACATATTGTAAGGATGCCCTAGAGAATCACCTTCATGTTGTTGTTGGAACGCTAATACCTCTCGTCAGGGACCAGCCTGAAATTCAGAAGCAGGTAGCTTTTCAGAAGATGCACTTGTTGCTTTTCTTTATTATATGCCTCCTGGCTTTTGTAGTTAGGTCAAGTCAACATTTTTATAACTAATACTTCTATCTGTGTTTTAAACATAATGTTTAGTCACCTTTTTCTATATTCTTTAGGGTTACATCACAGATTTTTTCATTTGTTACCAGTTGTCAGTTATTTCATAAGATTTTTTTTTTAAATGGCCTTTTTCAGGAAGAAAAGTACCGTTTTTACTACATTTCTGCTTCTTAGACATCTTTTGTTTAGCCTTGTAGCACAAACCACTATTGAAGGGGAATATATGGATAGAACTTTACTTCAGATATAGATGTGTATAGACTGCATTTTTCTATGTAGATATGTTGTTAGCGTAGGTCAGGGGTAGTCAGTTATTTTTTGCCAAGTTCCACATTTCTTGGTCAAGGTCCAGACTCCAGAGAAAATAATAACAATAATAAGTAAATAAAAAGATTTCAGGGTCCGTTCAAAAGTGTCTGGTGGTCCAGATTTGGCCCGCCGTCCACCTACTGACTACCCCATGTCTAGATATTTCAGATTGGCAAATATTCAGTTCTGTGTTTTGGTTGCTTAGTGGCTTTAAAGCAAACTATCAGTAGAGGTGCATTTGCATCTCCATAGTTATGGTTATTGCAGCACTTCTGCTCTCAAAACCCTGTATACTAGGTTTGTGCCTTCCTGTAAAATTGTGCTTTTTGCTGAAATTTAGCATACAAGTTCTTGGTCAACGGAGAGAGCAGTATTATTGTTGTCTGCACAGTTTTGTTTATATTTAAGGATTGTCATGGCAATAAATTGGGAAAATTACAGCTTTGTCATGGCAAAAAATACAGCCCATGATTTAGCTGAAAAAAAAATGCCTAAGACAACAGCACAATTTTTTTTCAAATATAATATGTGGTTATTTAATTAAAATGTACCAAAACCACAATAAATTCATTCAAATAGGAAAATCCCCAATATAGTACACATAGAATGTTAACAAAACTCATATAAATAATTCTAGGTCTTACTATAATAAAGCATATTATAAATTCCTAAATTACATGGCTTTACAGCTCTCCTGTCGTCTTATATCTTTATATAAAATACAGGAACCTCTGCAGAAGCACTGTATATTGGTAAGTTTTAGGCTAACGGCACCAAATTTGTTACACTTGGGTCACTTTTGGAAGAATTTCTTTGCACTTAGAGAGCTAGCAACTTAATTTTAAAAAATATTTAAAGGAGTTCTGCAGTGGACTTTTAAGCAGCCGAGCAGCCAAACTTAAATAAAAACAGCAAAAACTGCAGAATCTGTGATAGCATGACATATACCAGCCTTATTAATATTTAATTTATTCTAGTAACACTATTAGGCATTCAGATTAACAGCAAAGTAAGTCAACCAAATCATGCAAAATATTATAGCTTTCAACAGTAAGAAAATCAAATAAATTGTTAAATTATAGAATTTCTGTATCAGTTACTTCACTATTATCCTATCTCTATTTTTAAGCCTCAATGAATTACAAATATTACATTAGAAAGACAAGGTGTGTGAGGTAATATCTTTTATTGGACTAACTTCCATTGGACTAACTTCCATTTCTGCAGAAAAGGACCTAGGGGTTACGGTGGACGAAAAGCTGAATATGAGTCAACAGTGTGCCCTTGTTGCCAAGAAGGCTAATGGCATTTTGGGTTGTATAAGTAGGGGCATTTCCAGCAGATCGAGGGATGTGATCATTCCCCTCTACTCAGCACTGGTGAGGCCTCATTTGGAGTACTGTGTCCAGTTTTGGGCCCCACACTACAAGAAGGATGTGGATAAATTGGAGAGAGTCCAGCGGAGGGCAACAAAAATGATTAGGGGGCTGGAGCACATGACTTACGAGGAGAGGCTGAGGGAACTGGGATTGTTTAGTCTGCAGAAGAGAAGAATGAGGGGCGATTTGATAGCTGCTTTCAACTACCTGAAAGGGGGTTCCAAAGAGGATGGATCTAGACTGTTCTCAGTGATAGAAGATGACAGAACAAGGAGTAATGGTCTCAAGTTGCAGAGGGGGAGGTTTAGGTTGGACATTAGGAAAAACTTTTTCACTAGTAGGGTGGTGAAGAACTGGAATGGGTTACCTAGGGAGGTAGTGGAATCTCCTTCCTTAGAGGTTTTTAAGGTCAGGCTTGACAAAGCCCTGGCTGGGCTGATTTAGTTGGGTTTGGTCCTGCTTTGAGCAGGGGGTTGGACTAGATGACCTCCTGAGGTCCCTTCCAACCCTGAGATTCTATGATTCTATGATTCTATGGTGAGAGACACAAGTTTTCAAGCTTACACAGAGCTCTTCTTCAGATCTGGGAAACATACTTAGACCTGAAGAAGAGCTCTGTGTAAGCTCAAAAACTTGTCTCTGTCACCAGCAGAACTTGGTCTAATAAAAGATTTACCTCATCCACCTTGTTTCTCTAGCATCCTGGGACCGACATGGCTACAGTAACACTGCAAACAAATATTATATTGTCCGTGAATGTGCCAATGCCTTTTTAAACACTTTAAAACATGCAATAATGTAAAACACATCGTTTATGAATTTTTGGTTATATTCAATTATCAGTTTGGAAGAATTTAGTCTGTATAGAATGCATAAATGTTATTTCATAGAATATTGTGCTTGGCTTGAGGAGTCTTTTTTCTTATTAAGCTGTTCTTTTTTTCTTTTTTTAATTAATTAATTTATTTAATATTCAGGTCCTAGGCTTGTTGAAGTACCTAGTGATAGATAACAAGGACAATGAAAACTTGTACCAAACAATCAAACATTTAGATCCTTTTCCTGAGCATCCTGCTTTTAAAGATTTGCGTGCTACTCAGCAGAAAATCAAATACAGTAAAGGAGCATTTTCACTTTTGGAGGTAATAAACTATTTCATTTGGGCTACATGGCACAGTCATAGGTCCCTTTCAACTGAGGCAAATGTACTGACTGTATGATAGAAAATAGAAAGATTATTTCCACTTAAATTAGACATGTTGATTTTTTTAATCTATCCCTAGTTTCAGGAGCTAATCAATTTGTTTGTCTTTCAATTCTTGTGTACATTTCATATCTGTTGGTGTTCACATTGCAGTGAAATATCTTTGAGAACCATTTCTCCACTTAAAACATAGTACAGGGGTTGGCAACCTATGGCACGCGTGCCAAAGATGGCACGCAAGCCAATTTTTAATGGCACGCTGCTGCCTGCCGGAGCAGCGTGCCATTAAAAATCCTGCCCAGCACAGCAAGCCGCCGGCTCCTCCCCCGCCTTCCCCCCTCCCCTGGAGCTATGCTGCCGCGCGCACAGCACTCTGGGGGCCGGGGCTGCGCGCTCCCGCGGGGCAGTGTTTGGCTCTGTAGGGAGGCAGACACGCTCCCCTCTCCCCTGGAGCCATGCCGCCCCGTGTGCAGTGCTCTGAGGGGCGGGGGTGCCTGCTCCCGCGGGGCAGCACTAGGAGCCTCATGGTAAGGGGGCCGGGGCCGGGGGGGTTGGATAAGGGGTCGGGGCAGTCAGAGGACAGGGAGAAGGGTGGGTTGGATAGGGGGTGGGATCCCGGGGGGTGGTTAGGGGCAGGGGGGTCTCTGGAGGGGGCAGTCAGGGAGCAGGGGGGGTTGGATGGGGCATGGGAGAAGAAGCGGGGGCAGGGCCTTGGGGAAGGGGTGGGNCACACACCCCAGCCCTGACCCCTGACCCCCCCTCACACACACCCCAGCCCTGACCCCCCCCTCACACACAGCCAGCCCTCTGTCCTCAGCCCCGCACCCTCCCCAGGCCTCTACCCTGAGCCCGGTACCCCCCTCATACACACCCAGCCCTCTGCTTGACTCCTTCACCCCCCCCCCACGACCCTAGCCCTGACTCTGGCACCCCCACACATACCCAGCCCTCCACCCCCTGCCCTGACACCTGCACACCCCTCACATGCCCCCAGCCCTCTGCCCTGACTCTTGCACACCCCCACATACGCAGCCCCCCCACACCCATGCACCCCCCCCACATCCTGACTCTTGCACCCCCCACATCCCCACCCCCACCCTGAGCACCAAATGGGAGCTCCTGCACACCCCCACCCCCCACATTCCCACCTGCACCCCTCGCACCAAATGGGAGCTGCCCAGGTAAGTGCCCCACACCTAAACCTCCTGCCCCAACCCTTAGCCCCCTCCCTCATTCTAGCTCCTGGCCAGACCCTTCACCCCCAGCCCTGTGCTCAGTGCACTCCCACCCTCAGCTCAGTGCAGAGAGAGGAAGAGAATGGGCCAGAACCAGGGAGAAGGTAGGTACCCACTGTATGTGGGCAGGGCCGGGACCCCAGACCGGCAGCGGGCTGAGCGGGTCCGGCAGCCGGGATCCCGGCTGGCAGGAGCTGGCGGATGGAACTCCTGAGTGGCAGTGGGCTGAGCCGCTCAGCCCACTGCCGGTCTGGGGTCCCAGCCGCCGGCCCCGCACAGCCCGCTGCCGGTCTGGAGTTCTGGCTGCCGGACCCTTGCCAGCCGGGGTCCCGGCCGCAGGCCCCGCTCAGCCTGCTGCCGGCCTAGGTGAACAGAACCCCAGACCAGCAGCGGGCTGAGTGGGCCGGCGGCGTAAGATCAACATTTTAATTTAATTTTAAATGAAGCTTCTTAAACATTTTGAAAACCTTGTTTATTTTACAATACAACACTAGTTTAGTTATATAATATATAGACTTATAGAGAGAGACCTTCTAAAAAACATTAAAATGTATTACTGGCACGCGAAACCTTAAATTAAAGTGAATAAATGAAGACTCGGCACACCACTACTGAAAGGTTGCTGACCCCTGACATAGTATTTGCAGTGTATACTTATTACAAAAATGTTATTTTACAGGAAATTAACCATTTCTTATCAGTAAGTTTCTGTGACTCACTGCCATTTGCAAGACTTGAAGGATTAAATGATTTATGCAAACAACTGGAACAACATAAAGATCAGATGAAGGATCTCATGAAACATTTCCAGGGTACAAACTCCTGATAGCATGCTTCATTTATTCCTCTACATGCTGTATTCTTTTGATTAGTAAAATAACACTGCTGTAATTTCACACATACACCAGACTGATATGTATTATACAAATTATGATGCAAACTGTGAAATTTCTCTTAGGTGAGTATTATACAATACATAATGCCATATGAGTGATATAACTACACCTCCTTTTTTGTAGGTATATTTGTATATATGAGCAGAATACATTCACTATCATCTCACCAGGCTTCTTGTCCCAGTCTTCTCCTTTCCCTTGACTCAGTCCAGCTGTTTTCCCCTCTAAATTAAAATCAGGCACCTTCTTCTTCCACGCTCTCTGGACGCCAGAAGCGGGGAGCCAAAGAGCCCAGCAGAGACAGACTCAGTTCTGGTGCCCACCTTAGCCCAGAGCAGCAATTCACTGCTGGAGTGTGCTCAGTCACTCTGGGGGCATGGTGTATGCGCAATCCGATCACACGTAAGAACTGTGAACAGCTCGAGCATGCTCTTTGAAGATGGAATCTTTACAGATTTTAGCTACTAAAATAGAAATCACCACTGATCATGTGTGAACCTGCAATTGTTCAAAGGCTTATAATTTGGCCAAATTCGGGTGAATTTTCACAGAGAGAGCAAAAAAGACATCACTGAGACAGAGGTCACCCCCTTGCCAAAGTTCCTGACTCCAAAGCATGTGGGATGCTAGAGCTGTTCATAAAAAGGTTGCCAAATTTTTTTTTACATGGACTAGACATTGACATTTCCCCTAGCCTCGTTCTTGGAAATGACTGAACTATTATGGGTGAAATTTTCCCAAACCCCCCCCCCCCCCGGGGGGGGGGGGGGGGGGGGGGGGGGAAACATTCAGCCTGAGGCAGACACCTGACATGGAAAATTACAGCCCAAACAGCTAAGTTTGGCAAAGTTATGAGTGATTGAAAATAGGATCTTATAATGGGAAATGTCAGACAGCCTTTATAATAGGTAGTGCTAACAGTTCTGCCTATAATAGTTTGATACAATTTATAAGAGATACTATGAAATATTAAAACTTCAAAGAGACTGTTTGTGTTTGTGGGCTGTATAAGATTTCCTGTGGACATTGTCAACTTTGGTGTGGTTAGTACAGATTTCACAAGGTCTGCAAAACAGAGTTTAAAATATATGGATTCATTTATAAAAATATTGGAATTCCTTAAGATTAAACAAGACCTAACACTTAGTTTTCAGAGGTCATCATGAGTGTGTCATTCAAGTGTGAAATCTTAGAGCCCAAGCCTTTCCTGAATTATGAATGTTAAAACACGTTTTTAAAGTCCTGTAAGGTAACCATGGCTTGTCCCATTAGCCTCCAGTGTTTGTTTGTTTTAAATCCTCTAGCCTAAAATGAGGCTATGAAATTGCAGGCTGATAGCAGATTTTTTTGTGCAAGTTACAAGAGATCAGGGATAAACTGGAAACTGGCTTACTACCTTAATTATTGTCACTGGGGTTATTATTGAAGGTTTTTAAGAACAAGTTAGACAAACACCTGTCAGGGATGATCTAGGTTCACTTGATCCTGCCTCAGCATGGGGGAATGGATGACTTCTCAAGACCCTTCCAGCCCTACATTTCTGTAGTGATGATTATTTATTATTAATTTGTTTGTGTTACAGAAGCACATTGAGACTTCAGCTTAGTTGAAGGCCCTGTTGTGTTAGGCACTTTGCAGTTCCATAATAAAATTTACTGCATACCCACAACTAGCTATAACAACTTAATAAAACCACTACTGTAATGTAAAAACACTACTGTTAAGTTTGAAATATGAATCAACCAACTGTCCTTTTATGAGCAGAAATGTGGACTGGACATTTTGGTAGTTTGTCCATAGCTACTTTGAATTTTAAAAACTGAATTGTGATCTTTAACAATTTTAAATTAATGCTTTTTTAAGCGAGGAAACAGCTGAATGTGTCTTTGTACCATGGATTCAGTTTTTTATTAAAAATAAAAAAGATTCAAGAAGTAAAATAACTTTAAAAATTCCTCTCCCTTATCTATACCACTTTCTCCCTGATTGATGTTTCAGCCATCCCCTTCCTCCTCCCTACCTTCCTCTTTAATTCTTTGGGCCATTAACATGTTTTAAGTCTCTCCAAAAGTAACAAAAAAGGGTGCTGGAAATGCGAAGAGGTGAGGGAAGAGAAGCAGTTTGAATTGCTGTAGGTTTTCAATATTTTTGGCCAGACCATATTTCTGTATCTGGCCCTGATTTCCAATATGTTTTCCATGGTTAGATAAATTCCTCTTTTTCCTCCCTCTTTGAGTCACTCTTGCCTCAATACAAAATCAATAAATTGTTTAAAAAACATGAAAAGTTTCAGACAAATCTAATAGAGAAAGGGCTGACTGTAGAGGAAGGTAATCAGTACCAGAAGATCCCAGACCTTGACTATATTTTCTTGCAGTAAAATATGATGAGTCAGTTGTTATGACATCATGCTATGCTGCAAATACCAATTTGGTTATCTCATGATAATGTTTAATGTATGCAGCTATCAAAGGTAAAATTGGAAGTCTGTTTGCATCTCCATTATAAAATCCTGGAAATAATATATATATACATTTTAGTTTCGGTGAATCCTATGACTAAATAAGTAACATACAAGAGTTGGTTCAAGAAGTGATGATTTTAAAAAATATGGAAACATTTCTATTTGTGTTACGTTTTATAAAAGCTTTTATGTACCAAATTTGACCCGATAACTATCCCCTTTAATGTTCAGAATGCATTTTGAGATCTTAGTTGAAATAGAATTACAAGTAGTGTAATTTGTGTGTTACAAATACACATGGAATAGATATTAATGCTTTCCTTTTTTCTTCTAAATGGTAGAAAACCCCCAGGACTATGTCATAGTAAAGTTGGTGGTGAGCTTGCTACAACTGTCCAAGACAGCAGTTAATCATACAGGTGAAAAGGTAGTTTTAGGTAAGTAATTTTGCTCGTGAGTGTGTACATCTTCTACACTAGCACTAGTATCTCTAAATGACAATTATTTTAATCTTTGACAATTGCAAAATGTTTCCTATGATGCTGAAATTAGTGCTGTTCACTTAAACATCTAGTATGTAGTGGTAAACCAGGCGTTTAGATCTTCCTCATCTGAAAAACTAAAAACCTGGTATTCAGAGCTGATGAGCACCCACAACTGCAATAGCTGTTATGGGAGCTGGCATTGCTCAGCACTTCTGAAAACAAAACTATACATTTGTCATTCCTGCAATATATTTCCATTAAGAATTTGCTAAATTTGCACCAAAGCCCACCCCTTATGTCTGCAGCATGTCTCTTCTCATCTTGGTGATGGTAAAAGAAATGTTATACAATATATTTTAGAAGATCTAGAATTTTCATAGCTACAGCTGAATGTGGACATGTCAAAACTTGAAAGCCAAAATCTGTTCTCACAAATACGGATTGTATGAATGCAGCAAGGAAATTGACATATGTCTGTCTGTTTCCTACTGTTTGAAACAGTGCATGTCCTGGAGCTGTGAAATTGAGAAGAAAGCTGAGCAGCCACTCCATGGCGAGTAGGGGGCTCCAGCTAAATCCCAGCTGCCCCTGGGTTCCTGGCTCCCAGCTGTGCCGCTGCCCAGTTTCCCCGCTCTGAGACAGACTGTGCACACCCAGCTCCCCACTTGTTTCCTGATTGCCCTCTGCCTCCCAGCTGGGCTGCTGCCTGGGTTCCCCGTGGGAAGCCCAGGTCCACCGAGGCTCCCTGCCAGGAGTCGGCATTGCACCGAGGCTTGGCAGTGCCAAGATTTTCTGGGCTCAACTAACATCGAAACTTACAGAGAAATTTAAGTTTGTAGTGTAGACATGCCCTTAGTTTCTACTAACATGAGATGTTGAAAGGGCAACACGGCTCACATAAAACTGTATGTAATATGTATGCATATACACACACACGTATACACAGCTTTTAAAAAAAAAAAAAAAGTGCTCTTTCCTCTACTATTTGGAGACTATAAAAGTAATATTTGCATTTTCAGAGGCTGTTGGAAGTTGCTTGGGAGAACTGGGTCCTATAGATTTCTCCACCATAACTCTGCAACATAGTAAAAATGCAGTCTATTCTAAGGCAGCTGACTTATTTGAAGATAGAGAACTTCAGTGGGTCTTCATAATGCTGACTCTAATAAATAATGCTTTAATAGATGATTGGTAAGTGTACATTTGATTCGGTGATTAAATGAGCACCAATGAAAAAAAGTAGCTATTGTTGTAAAAAGGTTTTCTAGTCAATATTTGAGTTTTTCTGCCTTCTGTCTCATAATTTTATTTAATACCAGCACACAAACAACAATCTGTTAACTCTCTACTAATGATCCACTTTGAGATTCAAATTACTCATATTCCAATCAATCTGTGGTGTTCTACAATGCCTGTAGTCAGGGGCTGGATGTGGATTCTAGCTAAATGATCTTGTTGCCCAATGCCAGTTGGGGCCTTTTTATGTTAGAGTAAATATTTGCAGTCTCTTTTGTAACACTCATCCTTAATTCACGTCCTATGGCTCATCAGTGTCAGGTGCCTTTAGAATTATCTTTGATGTACATACTTTTTTAACATAAACTTCATAAGGTTATGTTAAATTATTAAAGAATCTGTTACTCAGATATGCTTATCTTTCAGTATTGGTGTTCGATCTGCTGCTGCTGCCTGTTTGAAAAACATTTTAGCCACCAAGGCTGGTAACGAATTTTGGGAGGTTTACAAAAACAAAGCTGATCCCATGTTAATATATCTACATCCTTTCAGAATGTCTAGAAAGAAGGTATTTCTTTTATTTATTTTTGTGCAGTTCAGGGTAATGAGAACAGAAAATATAAAAACAAATATAGATCTGTAAACATTTCTGAAGCCCAGTGTTACAGAATCTAGAGATGGAAAAGATCCTTAAGATAGTCCCGCTCTTCCTGCCAGTACAGTATTAGTTCCTTTTGTACATCTTTCCTAGCTCTTGTACTTTCTCGGGGGACTGATTTTTGCAAACGCTTATTTTTGTACCTTATGTTTACTACAGTGAGTCATCCCATTAACTAAAAGACCTGATATTAAGTGAAATGTTTACAGGATCCAGTTTAGTTCCAAATATACCAAGCTGTGGGGCTCCCATTACCTTTTTTGTGAAAGTACTCCACAGCCTTGCTATCAGGAAGTTCTGTATGTATGTGTTATGATAATAGTCCTTATTTACTTGATCACATACTATTTTTTCCACAAGACTGCTGCCTAATTCAGTGCACGTGATGGAAGTACAAAGGGGCAGAAATAAGGTTGCATGAGCAACTGTAAATCAAGCATTTCCTAGAGTTCAAGCACTTGACTTTGCAGCCTAAAATATGATGTGTAGTGGGGCCTTGATCTTGCTGGAGAAACTTTACCATTACTATTTCCAGATTTCTTTGGTTTTAACTATAACCATGCATTATATAGCATATTACATTTATTTTATAATATAAACTAAGCCTGATTAAATGTTTTCAGCCAGACAGACTCTGCATTGTGTGTGTTTAATTTTGTTGTTCATCTAAATTTTTGGACCAAGTTGTGTGTATGCTGGTTATTTTTTAGAAGAAGAACACATCCTTGCATTTTTTTTATTTAATTTTTGTTTCTGTCTAGTTTTTGGAAGTACCAAATAATGAAAGAGAGAGTCCTTCAGAAAACCTGGATGATGCAAATGTGTGGATTCCTCAGAGTGTAAGTCATGATACCTGGATCAAGAACCTGACTTGTTCATTACTGGACAGTGGAGGTGTGAGAAATGAAGTTCTTCAGTTACTGAAACCAATGTGTGAGGTGAGCTCAGTTTATATATAGCTTCCGTGTACAGCCGCCACAGATAATTGTGGCAAACTTAGTCATAACTCCAGTTAATATCAGATAATTTCTGTTATAAAATCACCATTTTTTCAAATAGAAACAAATATTCAAAGCACTCTTTTAGTAGGCATTCAGATACTATATTAATATGCATGAGTTGATAAAGCTTATTTTATTTGTTGTACAGTAAAAGAGTCATATTGGCCAGTGGACCTTGACTATAGTTAGTAGCTGAGAAATATGTTTTCCAGCAGCTGACTGTGTGTGCTTGTGGGTTCCAGGTGAAAACAGACTTTTGTCAGACTTTGCTCCTGTACCTGATTCATGATATCCTGCTTCATGATTCAAATGAATCTTGGCGAAATCTTCTGTCCATGAATATACAGAGGTTTTTCACAGCTTGTTGCAGATACTCCTCATCATCCAGCAGATCAACTACACCTGCAAATTCCAATTCAGGTAATGACATGAAATTGGCATGGAAAAGAATGATGATTTCCTCCTCTTTTTCTAAGGGTGCGTCTGCACAGCACATTTCTTACGGCAGACATGTAGTGTACATACCTGAGTAGCATCCCTAGCACTGGTATAAATAGCAGTGTAGACAGTGAGGCGGTGCATAGGCATGTGGAGTAAATACACGCCTGAAAGGTGTGGGTATGTACTCGATTGTGTACATGGCTCTCTACTCGCCCAAGCCATGCCTCCCTGTCGGCACGGCTGTTTTTACCTGTGTAGTGTCCTGCTGCATCAGCCATTCCCTGCCACAGTGAAAGACTCCAGGAGTAGGAAAAGATTCTGCCAGCTCCCAGCTGCTAGAGCCCTTCCACACCACAAGAAAAGACTCCAGTAATGGGGAAAGGCTCTCGCAGAGGGAAAAATTCTGGCAGCTCCTCACCACTGGAGCCTTTCCTCGCCACAGGGAAAGATTCTAGAAGCTCCCTGCTTCTGGAGTCTTTCCTCACTGCAGTGAAAGGCTCTAGCAACAAGGCAGCTGAAGCCTTTCCCTGCTGCCTCCCCTCCGCAGAGCCTTTCACTGAGGTGTAGCTACACGTCGCAGTGTGGACGCGGTGTGCTTTTCACTGCAGCATGTAGCTACATGAACACTACATGGTGTGTAGTGTAGATGTAGCCTATGTTTCTAACACTAGATATATAACATACACCAGTTTTAGCCAGACAGCATTTAGAAAATCTTGTCTGTGCAATTATTCACTGTTTAATCATTCACCTTAATGTAAACAACACCTTTTTTTACCATCAGACATTTTATGATGTGTATTCACACTTCTCTCTCTTTTCATATAAATTGTAGAACCAGAAACCTTTATTTGTGGAGGTTTAGATAAAATATCTCGACGAACAATGCTTGATGTTGTTGATTACTTGAGAAGTCAAAAGAGGTGAGTTGTATCTATTTTTAAAATTAGCTTTGATTTAAGATTACTTTTTTTCTCTATACTAAAAGTTGGTGATGCCTTGGAGAGAGTTACAATGTACATGGACACCACCTAAATAATTGTAATAAGAAAACAAACCATTCAAAGTAATAGATACACATTGTGTATTTATATGATAACATAATATATGTCACACTAGTGACATTTTATTGCATATATACCTGGAAATTGCACTCTGATTACCCTGGAAAATAGGGGTCCTCAGAAGGGTTGTTGTAGATTAAACTAAATGCAGTTTCCAAAAACCTTTTGTCTGGAAATATTTTACAAGGTATAGGTATGTTTCTTTTTAGAGATAAAACAGTACCTGTTGGCATAGGCTTTACTGTTACAGTGTATTTTTTTTGTTTAGCTTTATGTTACAGGGCAGGCCTCGTATTATTACATTAGTATTAATGCTGTATTTAACTAGATCTCTTTCAGGTACAGTTTTTGATGACAGTTTCTGGCTGGAGTTGAATTACCTTGAGGTTGCTATGGTAGCACAGTCTTGTGCTGCTCACTTCACAGCTTTGCTCTACACAGAAATCTACGCAGACAAGATAAACTTAGACAAACAACAAAAAAGGTACTATACTTGAGGAATACAGATTCTTCACATTTCAGTCAAAACAGGCCATGTTGTGGGTGTTTGTACAATGGTGTTTTGTTGGAAAAGTAAAAGTGAATTATATATCAGGAAGACAAATCTTCCTTTTTTAAGCTCAAAAAAATGTAATGGCCCTAAAAGTACTTGTACTGGAACACCGAAGTGTCTCCAGCCCTGACAGAATGGTAGCTATCAGATGTTAAAATCATATCATTCTGATTACCTACCAGAACACTTTCTTATCACTTCAGTTCCAGCATGATTTTAGTGGCTGGTATCTTGCAAACAACTAGAGCTAAAAACTAATACATTCTATCATCCAAAAGTCTTAAATCTCACCTTCCAAATAGGAGAGTGTATTAAACTTTAGCTCTAGCAGTTCAGGACAAATTACCTGCTTAAATTATATCAGAAATGGGGGAGTGGGGTGGGAAATTTAAACAGAATGGTACCCAGAATTACGTGGTTTTAATGTTCAGCATCTCATAATATACTGAGTGTAGACATGAATGATATATACGAGCATATAGCTTTCCTATGTAATACATTATTTTTACTTTTTTTACACTGATACAATACTGAATGTAGTGAATTGTTTATTTTGGCTCAGAATAACTTCACAGAATTAAAGCAGTGAGCAAACCGCGGCCACTGGGAGCTGTGGGCGGCCATGCCTGCGGACGGTCAATGTAAATACCGTCTCGCGGCTCACCAATGGATTACCCTGATGGTCCGCGGGTGGCCCGCGGGCTGCAGGTTGCCCACCACTGGTATACATCATTTCAGGTAGGGTGGAGATGTAACAACTGGCCATACTGACTAATTGAGCAACTCCTTGGAAGTTGTTATTCATCAGCATAAGTTAGAGCAACCACAAGACTTACTCTAACTTCCATTGGGGGCTGGTTTGGCATCTAGCGGCATTCACTATTAAAAGCAGAAAGGTTGTAGGAAACTGCCCAACTCCAAGGTATGCCAAGCTCTTCTCTGAAACACCAGGGATCTGGCCCTTTTAGGGATTATTTCAGCATCTCTGTGGCCTGTACTGATTTTCAATTAATTCAACATGTTTGTCCCCTTCTTATAGATCTGCTTTCAAAGCATCTAAAAATCTAACATTTGAAGAAGAAAGCCAAAATCCCACTATTAACAGATTGAATGAGAAAAGTAAAGAAGAAACTGGAATAAGCTTACAGGTATGGAATAGTGCCTTCCTCATATGAAGTATTATCTAATCTTAAAGTAAACCTATCTAATGAAATGAAATAATTAACATATGTATTTTCAATGTAAGCAATATTTCTTGTCTGAGTTTTGAGCCCAGCTGGTCAAAACTCAGAGAAATATTTTCTTAAATGGTCCCTCCTGCTCGCCCATCCCCCTTTCGAAACTTTTTTGAGTAACTATTTTTTACCAGCTCTAGTTCAAAGTAAAACGTTCAATTGCCTTTATTGATGAGCTGAATAGGGTATCACACTAACTCATCTGAAATAGCAGTAGCAGGAAGTTGTATAAAAACAGAGAGAAACAATTTTTGCTCATAAAAGAACTGATCATATGGTCACTGTTGACAGAGCTTTTGTTCCAGAGAGATGCTGCATATATCAATAAAACATAGCAAGTGGATGATCGTAGTGAGTTTGAATGACCAAGAACGGCTCTCTCAGATCAAAACAGCATGACTGTGGTGTTACACAATAGTATACTCTGCATTTGTGTCATGTTGCACAAATCTGTTTACTACTTACTCTGAGTCAGTAATTGCTCTCAACTAATATTTCATTCTTCTTTCAGCTTGTCAACTTGAACATCTTATGTCGATTAATTTTATGCTACTTTTTGCCTTTTAGCCAAATTTGCTAAATTCTGATGATGCTTTTTAAAATCTTAACATAAGCATTTAGAGAGTCTCTGGTCTAGGAAGTCTGACAATATTGCACTGGAATGTAGATCTCAGTATTTGTGCTTTTGATCTCAGTGGATGTATATGTCAAGCATTGTTAACCATCTCGGACATGATTTTCTAATGCATATATATAGATATTTATGTATACTATAATTGAAGATGTTCCAAAGTAATTTATGAAATGTTTTGTTTTGTGATGATATGTCGTAGGACCTTCTCATGGAAATATACAGAAGTATAGGAGAGCCTGATAGTCTCTATGGCTGTGGTGGAGGAAGAATGTTACAGCCATTAGCTAGGTACAATTTATTCATTTTTTATAAAAACATAGTTTTATTTATGAAGCATTTGAAATCTCAGAACTACTCTTTACGTGTAACAGGATAAGAACATATGAGCACGAGGCCATATGGGGAAAGGCCCTTGTAACATATGACCTTGAAGCAAGCCTCCCTCCAACTACTCGCCAGGCAGGAATAATAGAGGTAATTCACTCCTTTAGTAGGAAATAAATACAGGAATCACCCCCTCTAGTGAACATAAGTATTCTTGCTTCAGTTAACCTGAAATTGATTTTGTTCTGGTATTCTATTAACATAATAGTCTGGGCTTTAGTCTTTGATGTATTTTCATATAGGAGCACTTTAACTATGACCACACTATGTATTACTAGTATGAGATGCTATATTGTATTTTCATCTTGGAAGCCTGCAACCATATCACCTTGCGCTATGACACTCATCATATGTTTAAAACTAAGAAGAGTTAAGTCATTACTCAAAATCAAGATCTCCTAAAAACACAGATGCTGCAGGAAGTAATGGTATTGTTAGCGCTCTGCCATCTGAATCACTGTAGAGCAGTGGCTTCCAACCTTTTTTCATTTGCGGACCCCTAAAAAATTTCAAATGGAGGTGCAGACCCCTTTGGAAATCTTAGGCATAGTCTGCAGGTGTCTGCGGACCACAGGTTGAAAACCAATGTTCTGTGGCAACAACAACCTTTTGTGGACCCCTTAGACATAGTCTGTGGGCCTCCAGGAGTCTGTGGACCACAGGTTGAAAACCACTGCTATGGAAGTAATCCTCCAGTACACTGTCCTGCTGGATGATACCATCTTTCAGATAAAAAGTAAAGTCAAGGTCTTGTCTACATGTGGTCATTAAATACACTGTGGCACATTTTGTAAAACATGGGATGTTCACCCCAAATATTTGGCTAAATACCAACTTTGATAACTAATTTCTGCCTATCTAAATTTCCTCCTGCAGTTTCAGTTTAATCTGAGATTCTTCCTTTACTGCTCCAAAACCATTTTCTACTGCTATGCACTGTTGAACATCTGTCATGTTCCTCTTCAGGAGTAGCTGCATTTCATTACTTGGTTAAATGATCCAAATATATAGAAAGATCCTTTACCAATTCCACAGGAGTACTGAGGCTTAATTAAGGAAAAATCTTACCAATCCTTCATGCCACCAGTGCAGAAGACCCTTTAGTCAGTGATCTGCTGTGGTACCACTGCCCAAGAGCGGGGGAATGAAAAAATTGCACAGGCAGTTCATTTCTCATGTGTCAAGAAGATTTGTTCTGTGGAGGATGTTTTGGGAGATGGCTGAGGCTGGAGCCTTTTTATTTGTGAATGCGTTACACTTACAGAGTTCTTAGGTTAGAAATAATGGTAGTTCCACGCCTGGAAATCTTACTTTGGTAACAAAAGGGTAAGCAAATCCATTTGAAAAGCAGCCCAGACTAGTGAAATGTTGCCTTTTTTTTTTTTTTTTTTTTTTATCTTACTGATTGTAGGCCTTGCAGAATTTTGGGCTTTGCCATACTCTTTCCACCTATTTAAAAGGCTTGGAATATGAAAACACAGAATGGTGTGCTGAACTAAAGGAGATTCGTTACCAGGCAGCTTGGAGGAACATGCAGTGGGACCACATCTCTTCTGCTAAGTAAACCAACTTCTCTGTTTATCTTTTCCAGCTCTAGTCTGTTAAAGCTTAATCTAACAATGCTATTTGTTTTTGAGAAAAAGGAAAACTTAAAAATATAACTGCTGTGGGGCAGAAATGGTGCAGTACTGTTTATCTTAGTTATCTGCACAATTGAAATAAAAACAAAAAGCAATCCCCTTTCATGTAAAAACCCTGTTTCTATTGTATGTGTATCAATCTATGATAGCAAATGCTACTGTTATAGCTGTATTTCCTCTTTTCATTTGCTGATAATTTTCTTTAAAATCTCCTTTTCATTTTTAGTCTCAGCCACAAGATGAATCTTTTTTTTAAGTGTGAGGGAAATGCTTTCCTGCATCCATTTTTGATTTATAGGAGAATGAACAGATTGCTCTTTGAGCCTTAAGAGTGACTTCATCAATAGTTGAAGAAAAGAGTGTTTGACTTGGTTCTGTGGCTACTCCCTCATAAGGAATAGTCAGTGCCTACGGGTGACATGATATACTGGACACGGAGTAGTGTATACCTTGTCTCTGATGAGGAGAACAAGGCTATATTCCCTTTAGGGGGAAAAGGGACTAGATCTCCCTACCATCTTGGTGAAGGCTTAAGTTACATCACTGAGTCATTCAGTGACTCCTTCCACCGATATTTTGCAAGCAGGAGGAGGGGAACTTTCTCCCTAGCTTCTTCTGTGGAGATGGATCTGAAAGAGAGGTACCTCTGGCTGCAGTACTCTCTTCTGCTACATCAAAACAGTGCTCACTTAAAAGCAACTTGTGGAGGCTGTTGCTCATCTCCATGTTTCCTGTCTAATGGAAGTCCATGTGACACTCATTCTTCCAGCTGCTGCAGTCAGGATGCTCTCAATCATGTGAGGCTCCCCTTGGCCCTGGAATAGGGAAGGTAGCAGAGGTGAGCTATTCTAAAATGCTGCAGTAATGTGTGTGGTATAATAACCTAGATAAAAAGATTCTTCAGGTCCAGTATGGAAGGTAAAGAGAGTGATATTTGGGCTGGAAAGAAGGAGAATAGACAAAGATCAAGGAGAGGGGGAATAAAGGGCAGAGAAAAAAGGTTGGAAATAAAATATGTGGCCAAGAATTAAGGAAAAGGGAATCGTGTTGAAAAGGGACTGGCAGGAGAGTGAGAGTTTAGGACTTCTAGCCTTTTGTTCTCATTTCTTTTTCTCTTTCTCCTTTTTTTTAAATACCAATGAAATTAAATGCAAAAAACTATTGATGATAGAGTTCCCTCTAATTTTTTCTATCCATGTGCGGAATTAATTTTGTTATGTGCACCAATATCGAGGTAATGTGCGCCACCAGTAGAAACCAGAAACCTAGATATAATTTTTTTATTTTTTTTAAGTTACCACGGGGATAATTACTCTAGCCAGGACAGGTTAGGCATTCTAGAACTCACTACTCAAAGAATTACCGTAAGAGAGAAATAAAATTATGAAATGCATAGACCAGTCAAAAAACTAAAATAACAGCACTTCAAAAGAATAAAATTGCAGAGAATATATGTGCATTGAAGGAAGTATCAAGAAATAACAATAATAATAATAATACAAGTATGTATTGGGAAGTGACTGTGAAAGACTGTGTGTGTGTGGACACGTGCGTGTGTGACGGACACACACTCTGTGTGTGTGTGTTTGTGTGACAGAGAGAGAGACACTGTGTGTGGGAGAGAGAGAGATGCACACTGCACACTGTGTGTGTGTGTGTGTGTGTGAGAGAGAGAGAGAGACACGTGCTGCCCCTTTAAGTAGATTGGCATTCATCAGTCTGAAGCCTGCTTCTTCAGACACAGCATCAGCCACCAGCAAGCTCCATCCCACTCCTGAGCCCTGTCATGTCCCCCCCGCCCAGCTCTGTGGAGATGGAGTGCAGGGGGAGGGGGACACCCTGACATCAGCACCTCCCCTCGCACAGCTAGCAGGAGGCTCCCAGGAGCAGGTGGCCAGGGGCTCCAAGGCAGAGGGCAGGAGCAGTGGGGGGAGGAGCACCTGAAATGCACAGCACTTGATAGACTGGTGGGTGGGCGCTCAGCTTAGAAGGAACTTAGGTGGAGTCTCGTGTCAGTGTTGACATGCAAGGATTCAGCAAACACTATAGGTGAATACCTGTGTGTGAGGTCAGGCCAATGCAAAAACCACAAGCATGGTTACATGTGGGACAGAGAAGATTGTCCATGACTATTGGAGGCTATTGTATCATTGCTTTGTGATGTTCACATTTTTCATATAAGTTGTTAATGAGCTTTGCTTCAAAGCAGTTAACAGCGACATGACAAATCTGCTGCCACCTTGCTCTCTTATAAGGCTGTTGCTTCCCAGTTGCTGAGGTCAACTTGACATGCCTTCAAGTTTGACTTAAGTGTGTCTTTTGGACTGGCCACCATGAGAATGAGTGCCTTACTTTAACTGACCATAAAATATAGTGTTGGGTATTCTTGAGTTGGCCATACGAGTGAGATGACCAGACCAGCGCAGCTGATCTTTAATCAGCATGATATAAATGCCGGACATCCAACAATGATTAAGAATTTTTATATTGGGAATCTTGTCCTACCATTTGACTCTGCGAACAGAATGAAGATGGCACATGTGGAAATGATCAAGGTTCCTAATATGAAGGTGATATGGTGTCCATACCTCATAACCATATAGAAGCATTGTAAGCTTAGTGCTTATTTTGATGCCCTTATCATTCCATAGGTGGTGAGACAGCATATCAAATGCAGAATTGGCCTTGCCTGTTAGATGGGTAACCTCATCAGTTGTGGCATTGTGTGACAGCATACACCCTAAGTAGCAAAACTTATCCACTGTCTGAAGAGGCGCATTGGTGAACTTAATAATTGGGTATCCCCTGGCAAATGTTGGGTACGGTATTTCAGTTTTCTTTAGGTGGACTATAAAACCAAAATGATTGGCTGCATATTTGAAGTGATCAAGTATAAATTGAATGTCATCAATCAAGTCTCCAACCAATGCAGTCATCAGCAAATAATAGCTCCTTAATGAGTAAATCTGCCACTTTCATGTGAGCATAGCAGCGTTGCAGCTTGAAAAAAGGATGGAAAAGAGTATGGGAACCACCTTGCAACCTTCTTTGGAGCCATTGGAGACCAGAAAGGGGTCCGTGTTCTCATCTGGGTGTGTCATTGTCAGTGCATATGCACTGATGACAAAAGCATGACGACCTTTAGCAAGACCGATGCAGAAGAGCATAAGTCTGTCATTAACACCCTTCAGCAGTGACTCAAGTTTGTGGGCAATCAAAGAGCAGGTGGCAAACCCCTCACCAGAGCGCATCTCCATTCATCATCACATTTGCCAATCCAATAAAAGGTGTGACCAGCGCTCGCTTCTTGTAGCTATGTCCTGAGTGCAGAAATATCTATATCGTACCGCGCCAACACTCTGACAAGCATAGCGGTTCTACACTCAACTCCAGCATGTCTGTCAAGGAGTGTGTGAACATTCCTAGCTGCAAATTTTTTGGGGGTCTTTCTTATATTTAGACCATAGCAAAGCTGGATGACCAGTCAAGATATGGCACTCTGACAAATGTGGTTGGAGCAAGAATTTATTAGAGATCTTTTTCCATCCCCTTCCCCGTTTGAGGAGAGCAGCATTGTCCTTAGGTAGGATGGCTCTGACACCAAGGAAGGATATGTTCATGGCATTTGCTCCAGTCTGCGATGAGTGACCATCACTCCCAGGCCATCTGTGTGCAGGATTGTGACTAAGGACCTCCAGCAGCATCCTCTGCCTGTCACCATCACCACAGGACTTGGATTCAGAGGTTGCAGAGTCAGTGTTGCATTGCTGAATAACCTGCACTGTGAATAGTGGAAAATGTGTATGCAGTTCCAGTCCCCCTTTCTCATCCATGTAAGCCATGTGCCATACCAGTGCAAACATTGCAACAAGTAGGGCGACAAATGAGGACGCAGAGTTCCTTTTCCTAGCAAATGTCACTGACTCCCTCATAGTTCCTCTGCCTTTCCAGAGTTACTTCTGGAGGGGCAACTGCATGCCCGTATAGTATGTCATTGACTACAGACTTATTTGATGGCAGCTTACATTCACCATGTCCAGTACCATCGTTAGGCATCACTGGCCTTTTACTGAGGTAGCACCACCATCTGGTACTGCTGTCAGATTGTCTGTGACAGGTTTTCCTTCTTATATCACAGCTACCCTCCATATCTGGAAGGTGTTCTACTATCTGCAACTCATGGACATGCTCGGTGGCAGATGACACTGCCCCGAGAAGGTGATCCAGATCCAGAATTGCTTTTAATACAATACTGATGGTACACATTAGAACACAGTCAGATAAATACAAGAACCTTTACATACGTGCATTTTGTTGTTTAGGTTAAAATTGTAGATTTATTGTATGATAGTTTTTGGAATAATTACATATATTTTAATGTAATTTTGAAAATTTGACTCCATGTATAAAATACAATTTTAATAATTTCTCACTGCCTTTTAATTTTGTTTACTTGAAAACAATAACTTAGGTTTACAGGAATGTATTGTGTTACGGGGTTGCTTTTTATTTTTTAGGCAAATCAAAATAACTTTGCCTAACTGAAAAAAAACTTTGCCTAACCGAAAAATTCCTGACTATAATCCTTATTCAGTTAGGTTATTTTGTGTCTCATATGAAGACACCACCAAAATGACTTAAATGTACTATATCAAAGAGAATGTTAATGCTGTAGTTTTCAGTCATCAAGATCATTGATGACCTTAGGTGTAAATATAATTTTGCTGTTTTTAATCTTTTTTTTAAGAGATGAGATGGGAAGATCAGGCTACCATGAATCATTGTATGATGCTCTGCAGTCTTTAAGAGACAGAGAATTCTCTGCTTTCCATGAAGGCCTGAAAAATGCCAGGTAAAAACCAAATGCCTATAAATATGCCGTGTGTAAGACTTTGTTGTGTTTGTGCAGCTGTAGCAAAGTATTACACAAAATCAGACTGATATTTGAGCTGTAACTTGACTTATCGATTTTGACCTGAATTCTCCCTTTCATGCCTATGCAAGTCATGTTAGTGTTAATAGGACATGCATGCCTGATGCAAGGCCAGAATTAATTTTGTTTTAAATTTGTAAAGTGGCTTGTGTGCCCACAAACAACATATATATAGAATCTTTTTGGTAGAGATATTTATAACAACTTCTTTGCAAGGCTGCACATGCTGAACAATAATGATAGATATTAAAAGCCTTAATCCTCAAACTAAGGAGGAAGAGACAAACTACTGGCATTTTATGCCATAACAAGTTCTTGTCTCTACAGGTCCTGTTACACCAAACTACCAGCAGTTTTCAAGGGAGCAACAAGAAGGTGGTATGAGGGAGGGACAAATTTAATTTAAAAAAAAATAGAGTTACTTTCTATGGAGAAATCACCTTCCGTTAGTGTACATCCCTTTCCTGTTAATAAACAAGAAAGTTATTCTGAATAGTCCCTTTAAATCGAATGTCTTCTGGCTATGAGACAGTAAACCCGATAGCCTTTTCATTTAGATTCTTAAGGGAGAAACCTTGAATTTTAGATTTTAATAATAATGCAAAATTCTTACTTAACTGAAATACAAAATATGTGTTGGTGCAATATACTTTATATTTTATATCTATTCTGTACATGGAAACTATATCGTTAATAGATAAAAGTATTTAGCATTGCTGTATTGTATCCCTAGGGTGAGCGAAGTAGAGGAGCTATGCAAAGGCAGTCTCGAGTCTGTGTTTTCATTATATCCCACACTCTGCAGATTACAGACCATTGGAGAGTTGGAAAACATAGGACAACTTTTCTCCAGGTATTTTATTCCTTAATGTTAGATTCCCCTTCCAGTTCTAGCTATGAGTCTGATGTTGTTGTTGCATCTCTCAGCTATTTTTAAGCAACCTGTAACTAGAGGCTAGTCCCTCTGTTTTCTTCCTTTAACAAATATTCACTATAGATACCATCTTTACAAGCAACTTCACAGGTTCTCTAGTTATAAATAAAGGCCTTTTTCTATAAATATTTTCCTGCTTATAAAAACAGGAAAAGAATGGTGATATTATGAAAATCCACTATACTGGACTCTTCTGGATTTCCCAGTGCATCCTATTTTCTATTTGTTTACCTTCTAACCTGTTAGTTCTTCAGAGCATGGACTGTCTTTATTTTTGTTTATTGTAAACATTGTCAGTACTAATATTTGTTAATGATTTAGTAGTATTTATTATTTGTTTTCCAGTAGCTCCCACAATGTGCTAGGTGCTGTACAAACACAAGAAAAGGATACAGTACCTTCCCCAAAGAGCTTATACTTTAACAAGATAAAACCACCATAGCTGGAGAGTACATCTGAAAGGCATGCAGTATAATAAAAATATGGGCCATATAAAACACACCATCCTGCAGCTTGTACTGCTGCAGCCATATTCTATTTTTAGCATGCTAACTTGATGAGAGCTAGTGAGAGTATGTCTGCTCAAGCTGGAAATCATACCCACAGCTCCACGTATAGATATACCCGTATTCTGTCATGCAGCCATGTACATGTAGATACAGATTAAGATTCCCTTTGCCAGCTTTTTTTATCAGCCTTATCACATACTAGAACTTAGCAAATTAAATTCAAACAAGTATTCAAGAACATGTACACTGGAATTGTCGTGCCTCCCAGATGTTCCTCTCACAAACCTGGGTTTGCTTTAAATCAGCTGTTTTGCATAACTTCTTATAAAAGTTACAAATCCTCTTATAATCCCTACCCTCCACTTGCTTGCTTTTCAAGATGTTTGTTCTGCGCATGAGCAGGAATGGTTTCATGAACTATTTTTGCTTTCTGGACCATATATTGTGAGCTACTGACTTCAATTGTTTTAGAGTCCTGGGATTTATAAAACAAGCTCCTTCACATCTCAGATTTCATTAATATTTGGTCAGAAGTAATAGCAGCTCTTTTTTCCTTTTCCTTTCTTAATGTCTGTGATTTCAGATCTGTTACTAACAAACAACTGAATGACGTTTATCTGAAGTGGCAGAGACAGTCCCAGCTTCTTAAGGACAGTGACTTTGGTTTCCAGGAGCCTATCATGGCCCTACGCACTGTAATTCTGGAGATCCTTCTTGAGAAGGAAAGTGAGAATTCCAAAAGAGAATGCATTAAAGACATTCTCACCAAACATCTAGTGGAACTGTCCAAATTGTCACGAACTGCCAAAAACACCCAGGTAACTAGTTCCAGCAAGAATCAGTCTGAAAAACACTTACTTCTCCAGTTAATAAGGAACTTTTTCACTATAATGCTGAAGACCAACTATGCTAAAATTCCTATACTCCATCTAAGTTTATTCATTGAATTGTTTGTCTAGAGAGTCAGCCTACATAATATTTTATGAATGCTGCAAGCATATCTTCACATTTTTGTTCATAATTACATGCCTTTTCATGCAGTATATGTTATAAAACTGGAATTTTTACCTGTAAATGGTGTTTCTACAACTTTGTAACTCCAGTTTGGTACACTGGGTAGATGTCAAACCTCGTCATCACGCCATAGAGTCTCCCAGCATTCCAGGATAGAGTTGCAGAAAGAATTCCTCAACATCAGCATCTTGGTGTCGTGTTCAAATGTATATACACTTAAAGTGCCATTCTTTACTGAAAAGTCAATCTCCATGAATTACCTTGTAGAATTCCAATTTTTTTATCCCAATGACTTTTAAATCAAATATGTTCAATTTTCGGTTACATCTGCCTGTCCTAAAAACTCAATGTAGGATGTGAAAGGCAACCTGGGCTATTTCTGGCTACCGTATGAGCACCAGTAATAAATTTTGTGCATATGGAGCTTGGTTAACAGCTCTGACCCAGAATTATGGAGCTGCAATACTTTTTATATCCTCTTAACTTCCTTGAAATAAAACCAATCCTAGAAAATATCGACCCTGGAATGAAATGTGAAATTATAAACTTTAGGGTGTTTTAAAAATTTTCTAGAAGTTGGTTTAAGAATGTTTCTAAACTTTTTGGCACATAGTGGGTGAAATCCTGGCCCATTAAAGTCAAAGGCAAAGCTTCCGTTGCCATGCAAATGGCAAAGCTTCACTGGTGCCATGATTTCACTAAGGCCTAGCGTACACTACAGAGTCAGGTCAACGTAAGGCAGCTTACGTCAACCTAGCTCTGCCAGTATCTATATTACAGTTGTGCTCATGCCGAGGTAAGTCACCCACTACATCAACTTAATAACTCCACCTCTGAGAAATGCGTAACGATTAGATCGATGTAGTTAGGGCAACACAGTGTCCGTGTAGACACTGTGTTACTTACATTGTCTGTTGGTTGTCAGCTCCATGTGGGGCTGACAGCTGGAGCCCCCCCTTCCTCGGCACTGACAACCAAGCCCAGGGCTCACAGACAGAGCCCATCCTCGCCCCAGGGCTGACATTCCGAGCTGTGAGTTCGGCTCAGGGCTCAGTTTCACAGCAGGGAGCCTACTAGCAGTGAAATTGACATTCTTGTCAGTTTAATGGCTGCTATTATTTCACTTTTTGTCTCTGGCTCCAGCTGTCAGCCCCAGGGTGAGAGGCTTCCGTTGTGAGCCCCAGCTGGCCAACAGGAGATGAAATGTGAGCCCTGCTGCTGTCAGTGCCCCACACTCTAGCTGTCAGTGCTCCACAATGCCCCACTTCAGTCAATGCAAGCGCTCCTGATGAGGATGCGCACTCCCGGAAGGAGGAGGGCAGTGTGGACACCAAACAGCCGATTTAATTGCTACGATGGCTTTAGATCGACCTAAGTTAAGTCAGCCTAATTTTGTAGTGTAGACAAGCCCATAGCATCTCCAAAATGGCTTAAGAGATCCATTGCTATATAATCTTTCATCTTTCACCCTTATCACCTCATCAACCCAATTTATACTGCCCACCCAATCTCAGATACTCTGATGAGTGCCTTATAAGAACCTTAATAGACAAACCTTACCTTTGTCCCCTAATATTTGCAAAAATATATGCAAACTACTAAGAGATTGTAAAACCACTTTTTCTAGTCAAGTGATCAATTTCCATTAATTTGGTAATTTGTTATTTTGATATTTGCATATGTTTGCAAATTTTAGAGGGAAAGTTGAGGGGACTGTGTATATTTGGATAAAGTGAGTAGTGCTGAGGGATTATATGTTAGTCAGGAATGGGCTGGGTCACTTAACTGTTCTTTACTGGCATTCTAACATTTGGGTTTTTTAAATTGTGTAGAATGTTTGTAACAAAAATGTAATATTGTTTTGGGGTATTAGCTGGCCTCCATTAAAACACATTTTGAACCTCTTTTTTTAACAGTTTTTTGGTTATGAATATAAGCCATCTCACTGTCCTATATTGTCTTATTACCTCACGGTAATTGCAATGTTAAATGTTAATACTTCATTTAATGTTTTGTGAAACTCAGTTCAGTAATCTATACTTTGAAACTTTTTGGTTATCAGAATGATAGGGTAGCCTATGCCTGTGCTCTAACACGTAAAAAGACCTTGCCTCCTTCCCAACTAAACAATTCTTAACACTAAGCAGGCAGAAGAGGGATATCTTAAAGAAATAAAGCAAAGTACTGATGGTGTCAGAGAGCCTGTTATGAAATGTATGTCCATTACTTATAAATATAATTGACAATTTAGTTTTTCTATTTCAGCTTCCTGAAAGAGCAATGTTTCAGATCAAACAATACAATCCAGCTATGTGTGTAGTCTCTGAGTGGCAACTGGAGGAAGCTCAGGTTTTCTGGGCTAAAAAAGAAGAAAGTCTAGCACTGAGTATTCTCAAGGAGATGATCAAGAAATTGGATACAAATTGGTTTCAGGTGTGTGTCAATATGTAATCTTGACATCGGGCCTAATTAATTTAATTTATTTTATTTAGATGGGGAAAAAAGGTTTTATAGGTTGACCATCTTATATGGAAACTTATTTTTGATTTGAAGTCTGATCTTTTTTCTAAAAATGTGCTTCTCCAAAGGTTGAGAATGATCCGAGCCTAAGACTGATATACACAGAGTGTCTGAGGTTATGTGGAAACTGGTTAGCAGAAACATGTTTGGAAAACCCTACAGTTATCATGCAGAAATACTTAGAAAAGGTAGGGTGGTTCTTCAAAACATACAACTAAATAGATTCTTCTGTATATAATACCTTGTAAAAATGTCAAAGTAAATTTTACAATGCAGCATTCATTTTTTCCATATTAACACTATGGATTTTCAGTATATTCTAGAATAGCATCTCAGACACAAAAATAGTTTTTATTAATGATTTTATAGACTCCACAGTGAAACTTAGATTTAATAGCCTGTTTGGAGGTACAATGATAAGACTTTTGTACTCCTCCACTCACTGTAGGGGTTACTCCCTTGATCTTGCCTTCGGTATGATCTGCACTCTCACTGATCTCTTGTCTTGTATTCTCTCTGCAGCCGCCTCATTGCTTCCAGTATTGCTTGCCACTCACTTCATTGCTCCCGCTAATTTGTGACTTTTCAGTTGTAGTTATCCCTTCTGACTTTTCTGATACTCTCCAAATACCTTCACCATCATTTCAGTTTTACTTCTAACTCCAGCCTCTTTTCTATGTTGTGTTGTCATCTCCTTGTCTTGTGATTGTTAGACTGCCCTTCTTAGACTGTAAGCTCTTCATGGCAGAGAATCTTTCTTTATCTGTACTGCAAAGCACCATGTACAACTATGTTATTGTATGAGTAATGCATAATAAGTGTTGGAGGACTTCCATTAGGTTCTGTAGTTAAAATTGGCATCAGCTGCTAGCGCTGAAAAATCCAAGTCCTTTCTGAGGATTAAATTCACTTAGGAAAAAAAATACTTTAACACAGTTGGTTTTATTTTGTATGTGCATCTGCCAGTATATACAAACATTAAATAATAATAATAGTTTAATCAAGCAGTAGGAGAATAGACATTAGCTATAGCTATTATGGGAACATGATCATCAGTCTTATCATTTCTGTGTTTGTAACTTTCCTCTTAGGCAGTGGAAATTGCTGGGAGCCACAGTGGAGACAGCAGTGATGAGCTAAAGAATGGAAAGATGAAGGCTTTCCTTTCTTTGGCTCGTTTCTCTGATATTCAGTACCAAAGAATTGAGAACTACATGAAATCCTCAGAGTTTGAAAACAAGCAAGCTTTGCTGAAGAAGGCCAAGGAGGAAATTGGCCTCCTAAAGGAGCACAGGGTTCAGACAAACAGGTGGGTGTCCAGATTGAGGGGAGGTAACTGTAGCTAATTGGCATACAGCACCAGCGTGGAGAGCAAAGTGTAACCAGATTTGGGATTTGCACATGCAGTAGAGCTGATGGAATCTTAGAGTTCATCTGACTATTTTTCTTATAGCCTTAGTAAGAGGAAGGGAAAGTGAGGGAAAACCCTAAGCTTTAGTGGTTCTCTATTTTCTGTAGGAGGTGGCTCAAGTCGTCTTGCTTGTTTCCGTTCCCAGAAATTCACTTTTACATTGGTGTGTTCAGGTCCAGTCATTTTAAAAAAATGGGACTAGATTTTCAGTGTGTTTTAATCACAGAACAAGGGTGCCCAGTGTACCCAAAAGAGGAGGACAGTGAGGGTACTTGATCTAAGGATTGCTTGATTTTCTTTGCTGGTACAGAAGCAAGTATAAAATGCTGGAAAATTGCTTAAAGTTGTAGGTGAGAGAATTCCAGCCTGCCTTCCCATCAGTGTTTTAACAGATGGTTAATGTCCATTCATAGATACACAGTGAAGGTTCAGCGGGAGCTTGAACTTGATGAATGTGCAATTCGTGCACTGAGTGAGGATTGTAAACGTTTCTTGTGCAAAGCGGTAGAGAACTACATCAATTGCTTACTTAGTGGAGAAGAGCATGATATGTGGATCTTCCGCCTCTGCTCCCTCTGGCTTGAGAACTCTGGAGTTTTTGAAGTCAATGGAATGATGAAGGTAAGTTTCTGCTCTTTCTTTTTTCTTATCCTTCTGATTCTACATGAAAATCAAATTCAGATTCCTCATTCTCACATGCTAGAACCTGCACAGCTCTGCCAGTGTGTCCACCTCTCGCCTCTCATTTGTATCTTAATCACTGTGTCCTGCACTGCACTCTTCCAAAACAGCTCACTTTTTTGCTTTCTCCATCTGCCTCCTTCCATTAGCTACTCTACACACTTTCTCAAGGTGCCCATATGCCTGGAGTCTGGCACATGACCCTGTGCACCAGCCTTCTTCAGTCTTTCCTCAAAACTCACTTTATGTACTACTCATTTATCACCCTCCATCATTAACTGTGGTCCTCTTTTCTGTTTCTGTCCCCTGCATTTTTAATAACAAAAGTTAGCAAAAGTGTCCATAACATTAAGCATATCTCATGATCTTTCACTGTTGTACCCTTGTCTTTCTTCTTCGAGTGATTGCTCCTGTGTATTCCACAGTAGGTGTGCGTGCTCGCCACGAGCACCAGTGCCGGACGTTTTTCCCTTAGCAGTACCCGTAGTGGGGGAGCACCGCTGCAACCCCTGGAGTGGCGCCTCTGTAGCGTGCTATAAGGGGAGCTGCGCACTCCCCCCACCCTCAGTTCCTTCTTGCCGCCAGTGAAGGTAGTCGGAACTTCGTGCTCCAGCTCAGCTGTAGCACTTCTAGCCTTAGTAGTACAACTCTTCTGCGTAGTTTGATTCTCTAGTTAGTTGCCTGGCTCAGGGCATGCCCCGTGCCCCAGGCTTCAAGTCGTGCGACTCCTGTCGCAGTTCTATGCCCAGGAGCGACCCACACACTCAGTGTCTTCGCTGTCTGGGCGAGACTCATGTAAGTGAGCGTTGTAAAATTTGCAGATCGTTCAAACCGAGAACTAAACGTGAAAGGGATATCCGTTTCCGGGCCCTACTAATGGAGTCGGCATTGGCCCCGGCACCGACACGCTGACCCGACTCGGCACCGAGCGCGTCGTCAGTGCGGAGCGACGTCCCATCAATCAGTCGGCACCGCTCCCCTGCTAAGAAGCAAGGGAAGACTCAGCGGTGCGAGAGAAGGACGGGGTGAGGCCGCACCTGAGTTGGGCAGCCCACGATCCCCCCTCGGGACCTAGACCTCCGACTCATGTTGAGCGGAGTAGTCCGGTCCCGTCCACACGTGCCTCTCCTGCTGTGAGAATACCGTCGACGCCGGAGGCAGCTCAGGCAGCACGTGACATCCTCGCCCTTCTGGTGCTGGGCACGCCGCCAGAGATGGGCCCTCGCTCCCGAGGGAAGCCGCCGCAGGGAGCTCATCAACCCTCCCCGGTCCGGCATAGTCCCCGCTCCGAGGATGAGGTGCCTACCCGGGCTGGGCCATCTCGTTGCCCGCGTCAGACCTCCACTCCGTTGGCCTCTACGCCTGAAAGGGAGTCCCGAGCGTCCTCCAGTACCCAGAGGGGTGGCAGGCACCGAGACAAGAGGCGTCGACGCTCCTCTTCCTACCGGAGCTATAGGAGCAGGTCTTGACTCCATCGGGACTGACGCTCACATTCGAGTGTTCGCTCCGACAGACGTCATTCGCGAAGCACCCCTCGGCCGGCACCGAGGCGTCGTAGCCATGGTCGCCGTGGGGACTCCGGAAGCAGTACCTCTGACGGGTACAGGTCTTCCTCATCGAGATCTAAATCTCGAGGCAGGCACCGACACGGCCGTGGACGCTCCCGTCACTCGTACGGCACCGTGCGCTCTTCAGCTACTTCGGCTTTGGCACCCAGCCGCCCATCCCCAAGCCGTGCCGTCCTGCATGATCAAGCGGCTCCGCTAGGTCACCAAGTGGGGCACTGGCAAGGGGCACCCTGGCAAGGGCAGTGGTGTCAGTGGGCACCTTGGCCCCAACTGCTGGGACCGGCGAGACCCCGTTCGGTGGCCGGTGCATCGCAGGTGCATTTGACGTCCCTGCCTCAGCACCGCGACAAGGCACCCGGCACCGAGACAGCGGCACCGTACCAGGGCTCAGACTTGGGGGTCGAACCGCCGGCACCACCTGATGCCCTGGGGGCAGATCCGGTTCCGGCACCGGCACCAGAAGAATCTATTGTGGTGCCACCACCCTCCTTGAAGAAGGATTTTAAAGCTCACCAGGAGCAACTCAGGCGGGTTGCCTCGAATCTCCAGCTCCAGGCTGAGGAGATAGAGGAGCCGTCGGACACTTTGTTCAACGTCTTGTCCTCCTCGGCACCGGGTCGTGTGGCCCTACCTCTCCACCAAGGGGTGGCCAATATCTCGACTTCGCTTTGGCAAACCCCGGCGTCCTTGGCGCCTATTTCTAAAAAGGCGGAGAGAAAATACTTTGTGCCAGCAAAGGGGCACGAATATTTGTACTCTCACCTGGTCCCGAACTCTCTGGTGGTGGAGTCTGTAAACCACCGAGAGAGGCATGGCCAACCCGTGCCCACCCCCAAAGATAAAGACGCCAGGAGACTGGATATCTTCGGCAGGAAGGTTTATTCATCGGCGAGCTTTCAGCTCGGTGGCAAATCACCAAGCCCTCCTGAGCAGATATGATTTTAACTTGTGGGGGTCTCTGCCAAAATTCGAACCTCTTCTTCAGGAAAAGGATAAGAAGGAGTTCAGAGCTTTGGTCGACGAAGGCGCGGCGGCGGCAAAAGTGGCCCTCCAAGCGGCTTCGGACGCAGCGGATACAGCAGCCTGTTCGATGGCCTCCGCTGTTGCCATGCGCAGGGCGTCATGGATCTCGCTGTCAGGGCTGTCTGCGGAGTCCGAGTCCCAGTCCCTCATGCAGGACTTGCCTTTCAACGGGAACGCCCTGTTTGCGGATCAGACAGACACCCATCTACATGGAATGAAGGACTCCCACACCACCCTGCAAACCCTGGGCCTCTGTGTCACACCGGCTAAGGACAAACCCAGGCCACAGACCTCGGTTCCTCCGTCTAGAGGCAGATATGAGCCCCCGCCTAAAAGACCAAGGGAGCAGAGATGCAGGTCCCAGCGTCAGTCCCGCTCGTCCCTGCGACCTGGGCCCACCAAGGGCAAGAGGCAGGGGAAGAGGCGCTTTTGACTCTTTGCGGGGGGCCACCGGGCCTGTTGCCAGGGAAGCCCCCCAGTTAATAAAGTTTGTGTTCTGCAACCGTTTATCTGCCTTCCGAGTGCAATGGTCCTGTATAACGTCGGACCAATTGGTCCTCAGCACCATTTCCAAGGGCTACATGTTGCAGTTCACTTTGCCCCCCCTCTACCACCCCCCGCCCCCGGAGGTTTCCGGGGATCCGGAGCACGTACTCCTGCTAGACCAGGAGGTGACGCGCCTTCTCACCCTGGGCGTGGTGGAGAAAGTACCTCAGGAATTCCAGGGCAGGGGTTTTTATTCCCGGTATTTCCTGATCCCGAATAATAGAGGCCCTACGGAACTTGTAATGGACCATAAACTGGTTGAGGTTCCGCAGGTCGAGGATGGCCTCTATTATTCCATCCCGAGACCCGGGGGATTGGTTCGCAGCCCTGGACCTCCAGGATGCGTATTTTCACATCCATATTTTCGAGGGTCACAGGCGCTTCCTCCGCTTCCTGGTAGGGCGGGACCACTACCAATTCACGGTCCTCCCCTTTGGCCTCTCCACAGCCCCCAGGGTTTTTACCAAATGCATGGCGGTAGTGGCAGCCCACCTCAGGAGGAATGGGCTGCAAATTTCCCCTACCTGGATGACTGGCTGCTCAAGGGCAAGTCTCGGTCCCAGGTGCAGGCCCAGATGAAATTCTTACTGGCCACATGCGAGAGTCTAGGCCTAGTGGTAAATGAGAACAAGTCCACGTTAGTGCCGGTTCAGCGCATACACTTCATAGGAGCGCTGTTAGGCTACGTCCACACTACCCGCCCGGATCGGCGGGTAGCCATTGATATATCGGGGATCGATCTATCGCGTCTCGTCTGGACGCGATAGATCGATCCCCGAATGCGCTCCCTTCGACTCCGGATCTCCAGTAGGGCGAGCGGAGTTGCAGAGTCGACGTGGGAGCCGCGGCCGGCGATCCCGCGCCGCGAGGACGCGAGGTAAGTGGCGGTACTTCGAAGTAAGATACTTCGACTTCAGCTACGCTATTCTTCTAGCTGAAGTCGCGTATCTTACTTCGACATCCCCCCCTAGTGTGGACCAGGCCTTAGACTCGGTGGTGGCCACAGCCTCTCTCCCCCGGGACAGGTTCGAGACGCTCAAAAGTCTCATAGCCTCAGTCATGGCCTTCCCCATGACGACGGCAAGGGTGTGCCTTCAAAACTTAGGCCACATGGCAGCATGCACCTCCGTGGTGCGACATGCCAGGCTCAGAATGAGGCCCCTCCAACTCTGGTTGGCCTCCCAATATTCCCAAGCCAAGGATGGCCTGGACAAGGTTGTTACGTTACCTCCCAACGTAGTGGCCGACCTGCAATGGTGGTCCCTCCCGGGCAATATGTTACAAGGGATCCCATTCCGAGAGACCCCTCCCTCACTAGATCTGGTGTCGGACGCCTCAGACCTGGGGTGGGGAGCCCATGCGGGGAGCTTCCAAACCCAGGGCAGATGGTCGACCTTGGAATTGTCCCTGCACATAAACGTCAGGGAGCTCAGGGCAAAGCGCCTGGCGTGCATAGCCTACACCTACGGGGGAAGATGGTCAGAGTCCTCACGGACAATACGGCCACGATGTATTACATCAACAGGCAAGGGGGCACGCGCTCCTCGGCCTTGTGCCAGGAAGCCCTGGACCTATGGGAATTCTGCATAGCCCACGATATCTCTCTGAGGGCTTTTCACCTACCCGGCACGCACAATACGCGAGCCGATCGCCTCAGCAGGGTCTTCTCCCACCAGTACGAGTGGTCACTCCACTGGGAGGTTGCCTGGCAACTCTTCTGAGGGTGGGGAGCTCCCCAGGTAGACCTCTTTGCTACCGCCCAGAATCGTCTCTGCCCCCTGTTCTGCTCCAGGGCAGGGGCAGAAAAGGGGGCGATCTCGGACGCATTCCTCCTCCGGTGGTCCAGCCAGCCGTTCTATGCCTTTCCACCGTTTCCACTGATAGGCAAGGTCCTGCAGAAGGTAAAGGCAGACAGGTCGAGGGTCATACTCATAGCCCCAGATTGGGCCCACCAGTATTGGTATGGGTCCCTCCTGCAACTGTTAGCGGCCTCCCCGTGGAGGTTGCCGCTTTGCCCGGATCTCCTCTCCCAGGAGAGGGGATGCCTCCTCCATCCCAACCTAGCCGCGTTTCACTTGACAGTGTGGCTGCTCCATGGTTAAACGAGGAGGAGGGAAGGTGTTCGCAGGATGTCCAGCGAATTCTGCTGGAGAGCAGAAAGCCGTCCACTCGACGGACCTACCTGGCCAAATGGTTTAGGTTTTCTAGGTGGGCGGGGGAGCGGGGCGTTTTCCCGTCATCTGCATCCCTCCAACTTATTCTAGATTACCTCCTGTCCTTAGGATCCAAGGCCTAGCTCCGGCCTCCGTCAGGGTACATTTAGCGGCCATTTCAGCCTTTCACCCTCCGGTGCAGGGTCACTCGGTTTTTTCCCATGAGATAACCTCCCGCTTTTGAAGGGGCTGGACCGTACATTCCCGTACGCCAGGGCCCCGGTCCCGCAATGGGATCTGAACCTAGTGCTATCCCGCCTCATGGGCCCTCCCTTTGAGCCCCTGGCCACCTGTTCTTGGTCCCACCTGTCCTGGAAAGTGGCTTTCTTGGTGGCTATCACCTCAGCCCGTCGGGTCTCAGAGCTTAGGGCCTTGACCTCGGAACCCCCATATACAGTCTTCCATAGGAATATGGTCCAGCTTCGCCCGCACCCGGCATTTCTCCCCAAGGTGGTCTCCCCCTTCCATATGGAACAGGACATCTTCCTACCGGTACTCTGTCCTAAGCCCCATTCCTCCAATGAGGAACGCCGCCTACACACGCTAGACGTACGTAGGACGCTGGCCTTTTACCTGGACCGGACCAGGCCGTTCAGGAAATCCTCGCAACTGTTCGTTGCGTCGGCCGAGCGTATGAGAGGGCAACCAGTCTCCACCCAGCACCTTTCCCGCTGGATCACCTCGTGCATACGCATGTGTTACGACTTGGCAGGGGTTCCCCCGCCACCTATCATAAAGGCCCATTTCACGAGAGCGCAGGCCTCGTCGCCCGCCTATGTAACCCATGTCCCTATCCAGGACATATGTAGGGCTGCCACGTGGTCCTCTGTCCACACTTTTTCCTCACACTATGCAATCGTCTCCCAAGCACGGGATGACGCCGGGTTTGGTAGGGCGGTACACCGTCCCGATAACCTTTAAACTCCTACCCACCTCCATCAGATATAGCTTGGAGTCACCTACTGTGGAATGCACAGGAGCAATCACTCGAAGAAGAAAGGACAGTTACCTGTTCCGTAACTGGCATTCTTCGAGATGTGTTGCTTCTGTCTATTCCACACCCCGCCCTCCTCCGCTCTGTCGGAGTTGTCTGGCAAGAAGGAACTGAGGGTGGGGGGAGTGCACAGCTCCCCGTATAGCAGTGCTCCCCCAGTACGGGTACTGCTAAGGGAAAAACTTCCAGCACCGGTGCATGTGGCGAGCACGCACACCTACTGTGGAATAGACAGGAGCAACACATCTCAAAGAACTCCAGTTACGGAACAGGTAACTGTCCTTTCCCGTACCTTTTACCCTTCCCTTCTCATTCTTTGCTGTGTTATGCCTAACTTAGATTGTAAGCATCTACCATGATACCTGAAGGAAATTGCTAAGTGATAAGGGTTAAACACATTGCCAATAGTGATTGCTGATATCTAGCTTATTTCTTTTCTCTGTCTTATAATTAATTTTAAAAAATCAGAATTACTTGGAACAGTTGAATAAGTCTATGTAATCATGTGTTCTTTTCACAGGCATCCTTGTCTTCCCTTCTTTCCTTCATATGTTTTTAATACACTCATGTTGTTTCTAGTTTTAAATTATATTGTAAGCTTTCCCGGTTGGGAACTGTCTTACCATCTGTTTTTATAGTACCCAGAACAGTGGGGCCTCAATCTTAATTGAGGCATCTAAGCACTGCTGTAATAAAATAACAATAATAGCACTTTTAATAATATTAATAAAAAGCCATCAGGCAGTGACTCAATAAAGAGGTCTTTCATATAATCAGGGTCAGGCCCCACTCAGAGTTTTATAAACCAGTAAGGCTAATTTAAACTGAATTTGCTACTTAATAGCAAAGCTGGCTGAGTATGATCCTAAGCTCAAACCCATGAGCAGTTGTGCTGCTGCATTCTGAACAAGCTGCAAGCAGTGGGACTTGTGGCACCCAGCGAGCGACTAGTGAGGGCGTGGTGTGCAGCATGCTGCCACTTGGGCAGCCAATAATATTTTTAAAATGTATTTTAAATATCAGTACAAACCTACAGGTGCCTATCTACTGATTTGTGTTTGTGATCTCTTTTATGTGCATTGTTGCTTTACATCTGATTTCTTTTTCAATAGACAATTGCAGAGAAGATTCCATCATACAAGTTTTTGCCTCTGATGTACCAGCTGGCTGCTCGAATGGGAACCAAGATCATGGGCTGTCTAGGATTTCATGAAGTTTTAAATAATGTAATTAATACTAAATCATAAGTATTGTGATTAGATTAATGGTACAGAGATGCATCTTACTTATGTTAAAACTCCTAAACAGAACATGCATCTTCCTTAGCACAATTCTATCTTGACTGAGTCATGTAGCCTAAACTATTCCATTACAGAATGAGATGTAGCAAACTTGAAATGTAAAACTTGTTTTTTGTTCTGTCAATTCTCTTCACTGATTTAGGAGTCTTCTTAGAATAGTCAGACCATTGTATTAAGAATATACTTTATATAGTACAGACATCAAAATACAGACTTAGCTATGCTGTTACTTTATTTTTTTCTGTAAAGGACCATGAAAGGTAAAAAAATTCAGTCCTTTCTATGTTGATTATAATATGAAAGAGTTGAATAGTGGTTTATTGCACATTTGCTTCTTAGTTTAAAATCTTAGCTTACTGCTCTGATTTGTAAGTCATTTTAATTTTTATTATATCTTTAATAACTGACTTGTTATATTTCTTGACAGCTAATATCTAGAATTTCACTGGATCATCCACATCATACTTTGTTTATAGTATTGGCTTTGGCAAATGCCAACAAGGATGAACTCTTGGCAAAACCAGAGGCAACAAGAAGAAACAGACTAACAAAAAATGTACCGAAAGAAATCTCCCAGCTCGATATGGTACTCAAATTAAACTGAATTTTGTTTATGAATCACATAGTTCTGGGTTATGAATCACATTTAGTATCCTAATGTCAGAAAGTTAATTTACTTTAAAAAGATGTTATAGTGCAGAGTTTCATTTACTTGAATTTTTTGGTGGGATGAGGAAGAATGGGGAAAAATTAAATATTCATTTTTAAAATCAAAACTTGTAATTACGGACATTGGGGACCTACCAGCCTTGACAGTTGTTATTCAAATCAGTTATTACAGTGGTTTCAGGAAAAAAAAAATCCTCACATTTACTGCGGCCAGTGGTCCCTCAGTTCAGAGTATCATAAAGGAGATTTTTTTTAGATTTTTCACCCTGTGAGATATTGCAAAGACATTTTAGCTGCATCAAGGGCTTGAGTGGGTTTATAAGCGAGAAGTCGATAATGACCAAAGATTTTTCTGTTTTAATGTTAAGTGAGTGTTTAATGTAAATCTGTAAGATAAAAGTATTTGGGTTTGTGCAACATGGTTCTAATATCTTTATTTCTTTCCCAGAGAAAAAGAGTAATGTTAATGCTATAAACCGTAATGACTTGTAACATTATATCATGGCTTCTTTTTTAAGTTAGCGTTATTGTTTGATTGATGATTATCATTGCTACGATTATGATGATTTTCCCAACCTTTCATTATTGGAGCCCCTCTTTGACACTCCTTGGGCACTTTCATTGTCCCCTCGCACTGTTGTTCTCTCATAGTTTCTGGCTTCTCTCCTTTTTCCTGTCCATTTCTCGTCATCTTTTCTGGGGGGGTTTCCTTATCTTTTTTCCATATTTGTAGCTGGCTTTTCTCCTCCTCTTTGATAGTTCTGATCCCTTTCCCCAACTCGTCAGTAGGCTATATGTAGCTGTGGATTGGGGCTTCCATTGGTGTGCTAAGTTGAGCAAAGTGCCACAAAGTTGGGAGCAGAGAAGGGAAGCTTGGGCGGGCAAGCAGCTTGAGCCTTCAGCCTTGTACATGTGAGCTGCTTCCCCAGCCAGCTACATTAGGGACAATAGCAGAAGCAGGAAAGGGGATGGTGGGTGGATTTCCAAGAGCCACCAACCCCTTTATTTGCCCCATGTTTGCAGGAGGATGGAGAGTGGATCTGGTGTCCTGCAGCTTTCTCAGCCTCACTCCTTCTCCACTTTGTTTGGACATACCCACCCCCACAAATAGTTCACTGTCCTTCCCACCCCAGGTTGGAAAACACTGAATTAGCATTTATATGAATCCAGGTTTGTATTGCAGAGGGTATTCAGTATCTGTTTCCTCTGTTTTCACAGGATAGCTTCAATTCTACTTGATGGCAATATACTGTGTGTCTTTGACCTGGCAAGGAGTAACTTGCAAAATGTGTTTGTTTTTTGGTTTTGTTTTTTGTTTTGTTCTGTAGGATCGAATGGAGGCTTCCAGCAACATAATTAACATCATAAAAAGTAGGAGACCTCAGATGGTTAGAGGTGTAGAGGCACTTTGTGATGCGTACATCACATTAGCAAATCTGGATGCCTCTCCATGGAAATCTCAAAGAAGTAAGTATTTGAAAAGAGGGCTTGTTGGTCAGTACTTAGGCAGGGTATTTAGACTCACAATTACTAAGCTTTGTTCCCAGCTCTACCATTGCCTTATCTTGGGGCGGTCACTGAGTCTCTCTAGGCTTCAGTTCCCCCAGCTGTAAAATAGGCATGACACTGCATAGGGTGGGGATAGGTCAGTTAACTATTCTTTTCTTTGAAATCCTTGGATGAAAGATGCTATTTAAATATTAAGTATTATTACCAAAATGCAGACGGGCAGCTGTACTGCTACTATGTCCTAATTATGTTAAATATAAGACCTACTCTGGTTTAGAAGTCATATGAAACAACTTGCACTTTGAGGTTCAGCTGGAGTGGTTCTTGGATATGACACCTCCAGAGAATTCCTAGTGCTACTGGGAGCAGGGGAGGCCAGGGGGTCATGACCACATCCCTTTTTACTGGCCGTAAGGGCGAGCAACAGGGGGGTGGGGGCAGAGAGGAAGGAGCAGAGGCCGGGGTGTTGTGGGGAGGGCTGGTGCGGAGGCGAGGTCTGGGGGGGGAAGTGACGGCGTGAGGGTGGGGTCTCGGGGAAGGGACGGCACGGGGGCAGGGATTCGGGGGAAGGGGCAGGGTGGGGTGTTGGGAGAAGGGGTGGGGTGTCGGGGGCGAGGCAGCATGAGCACGGGGGTTTGGGGAGAAGGGGCAGCACAAGGATGACAGCTTGGGGGGAAGGGGTGGCTTGGGGGGTGGGGCCCCTACTTTTAGGGAGCTTCCATTGCTCTTGACTGTGAGAGAAGTGTTTTCATTACCTCAGTTTGGCTCCCTAGATGAAAGGGCCCAAGGAGTGCTTATGGCAATAGCTGCCCTTTCCATCACTCAGATCTTGGGTTCAGGACCCAGACTGAGCAACTTTTTGTGGGAAAACAAGGGTAAACTGATAAGTGTGAACTGCAGTTGTTGATTTAAAATAATGCATTGATTTTAACTGCAGAAGGCATAAGTATTCCCGCTGGCCAGCCTATTACTAAACTAAAGAACTTGGAGGATGTTGTTGTTCCCACCATGGAAATTAAGGTGAATAAAGTTGAGATATATTTACAATTTAATATCCATCCATTTCTTCTCAATGGAAGTCAGGGTGTGTGGTCCTTTGCCTGTGATCTTTGCTTTTTTCCCCTTTGCTTTCAATGCTCTTTTCCCCTTCCTTTATTGCATTTATGTATGTGCTTATGAGCACATGTTTACATATTTGGATATTTTTCAATAGATTTTGGTATATTTTTCTGATATTGTATATTCATCTCTTAATAAAGATATTGTTTCATTAGGTTTTTATATGCTTATTTTTAGTGCTAGTATGATTAATAAACTACTTGAACTTGGAGACTACAGATATCCTATAATAACAATCGTGCATCGTTTAAAGTCTGCTAATGAAGTTTGCAAAGCTTCGGGTTTATAGATAATGAAACATTTTTCCTCACTGTATTGAATATTATATTTTATAGTAATTTTTAATTATAATTTCAGGTGGATCCTACCGGGAAATATGAAAATTTGGTGACAATAAGATCATTCAAGCCAGAGTTTCGCTTAGCAGGAGGCCTGAATCTGCCTAAAATAATAGATTGTATAGGATCAGATGGAAAAGAGAGGAGGCAGCTTGTCAAGGTGAGCTCTATCTGCTGTAGTTGCCAGAGGGCAGTGTCCTGTTTCTACAAGTCATAGACATGGAGCCAAATTTTTAAATGTATTTAAGTGTTGCTTTGCTAAGTGTTTCAATGCCTAACTGTCTTAGGAGCCTCACTCATTTTCAAAAGTGACATGAAGCATTTAGGAGCCTGAGTACCACTGACTTCAACGAGACTTGCCTATGTCGCCTTTTGAAAATGAGAGTTAGGCTCCTAGGTCAGTTAGGCATTGCAATGCCCAAATACCTTTAAAAATCAGGGCTATGGAGAAAGTTGAGATCTGAGTACAGGAATGGAAGCCTGAAACTCTTAAGTTCTCATACCAGCTCTCTAGCAGACTCCACTTATGTGCTTGGGTGCATCACTTAAGATCTCTGTCCATTTCCCCAGTACAGGTTGTTTTGATTATGTTTGTTTATACAAGTATTTTGAAAAGGAAATCACTAAGTATCTATATAATATACTAATTTGTATATCTCTGTCCTCCTACAATGTGCACATGTACTATTGTCCACTACTGGATAGAATATGAGACCTGCCGAAGTGTGTGATTATTTATGTTTCTTCTAGTGGCTGGAGTGTAGGGCCGGCTCCAGGCACCAGCACTCCAAGCATGTCCTTGGGGCGGCACTTTCCAAGGGGCGGCACTCCGGCTCCTTTTTTTTTTTTTTGCTTAGGGCACAAAAAGCCGGGAGCCAGCCCTGAGTGGAGGTGAGCTGCAGCGGTGGGGGGCGCGGGGAGGGCCGCAGGAAGTAACCCTGCGGGGGGGGGGGGAGCAGAGGAACCGTCCGCCACCGCTGCAGCTCACCTCTGCTCCGCCTGCTCCGCTGAGCGTGCCGCCGCCGCTCCGCTTCTCCCTCTCTCCCCCCCCCCCCCCCCCCCCGCCGCCCCCCCCCCCCCCCCCCCCCCCCCCGCCCCCCCCCCCCCCCCCCCCCCCCCCCCCCCAGGCTTGCCGCGCGAATTAGTTGTTTTGCGGCAAGCCTGGGAGGGAGGGGGGAGAAGCGGAGCGGCGGTGGCGCGCTCAGGAGAGCAGGCGGAGCGGAGGTGACCTGCGGCGGTAGGGGGCACGGGGAGGGTCACAGGAAGTAACCCTGGGGGGGCAGAGGAACCGCTCCCCCCCCAGCTCACCTCCGCCTCCTCCCCCGAGTGTGCCGCCGCTCCGCTTCTCCCCCCTCCCTCCCAGGCAAGCCTGGGAGGCAGGGCCGGCGCAACCCATTAAGCGACCTAGGCAATCGCCTAGGGCGCTGCTATTTTGGGGGCGCCGGCGCCCCGGCCGTCCGTTCAATTTTGGGGGCGGGACCTGCCGCCGCCGCTGTTGGGGGCAGCATTTCGGGGGCGGGACCTTCCGCCACCTAGGGCGCCGGAAGAGCTGGCGCCGCTACTGCTGGGAGGGAGGGGGAGGAGGGGAAATGCGGCGTGCTCGGGGGAGGAGGCGGGGCCGGGGATTTGGGGAAGGGGTTGGAAGGGGGCGGAGTTAGGGCGGGGCCGGGGGGGCGCGGGAATTTTTTTTTGCTTGGGGCGGCAAAAAACTTGGAGCCGGCCCTGCTGGAGTGTGTATTGAAATAAAGCACTGTACTTTTACACTGCTAACCGAAGATGTGCTCAAAAGTTCATGCTTGTTGGTCTAGAATCATGTGGGTAGAAACTCTTTATTCTAAGTGTTTAGTCTTGTTTTTCTTAGAAATAAAAGGATTAGTAGTTGGAGAGATTTTAAAAGCAGAGAATTTGAAATTTCAAACATATGTACAAGATTCTAGAAAAGTTACTTTAGAATGGATTGATTTGATTAATGATTTCTAACTCCCTTTATGCATTCCCAAGTGGCTTTAAAAATAGTGACTGCATTAGTTCAACCAGCTTCATTCTAGCCCACCTGATTGCACAGTGATATAGCACTACTCTTGGTAAATGTGGGTTTTACAGATCTCTGGCAGTTGTAACTAGGACTGTGTTGCAATTGTGATACACTGAGACCTCTGGAAAAGCTGCGATCTGCAGTCCTTATGGCTAATTATGGGATAGGGCAGGGGTAGGCAACCTATGGCACGCGTGCCGAAGGCGGCACACGAGCTGATTTTCAGTGGCGCTCACACTGCCCGGGTCCTGGCCACTGGTCCAGGGGGCTCTGCATTTTAATTTAATTTTAAATGAAGCCTCTTAAACATTCAAAAAACTTTATTTACTTTACATACAACAATAGTTTAGTTATATATGATAGACTTATAGAACGAGACCTTCTAAAAACGTTAAAATGTATTACTGGCACACGAAACCTTAAATCAGAGTGAATAAATGAAGACTCGGCACACCATTTCTTAAAGGTTGCCAACCCCTGGGATAGGATGTAGCGTTGAATGAAATGACATCTTTAAAAGCATGCTAACATAAGTAAGTTACATAGGGTTTTGGAAACCCTAAAAATCAAAAATAAAATGTTTGCAATGCGAAGAAGGAATAAAAACTGGAGATGAACTTTATTTTCAAGCTTCTGAAGTGTACTACAAAACCAAGTATTAATTATATTTGCATAGCTTGACTTGGGTGAATAGGAGAACATTTAATTTTTATGTTTTGTGGCGGCTGTTGCTCTTCTAAGAGCACCTTTATTGCAATAAAGAGGAAGTTGGATGTTAGAAGAATTGTCCTTTAATTGCTTTTTGTATTTCTTTTAAAGGGCCGGGATGACCTGAGACAGGATGCTGTCATGCAGCAGGTTTTCCAGATGTGCAATACACTGCTCCAGCAAAACACTGAAACCAGAAAAAGAAAACTCACCATCCGAAGATATAAGGTAGCCTCCAGCTGCTGCTGCAGCAGAGTTGTGATAAATGGCACTTGTGTAGTGTGACAATTTTACTCTCTTCCTCTCTATAACCCAAAAGCTAGCTAAAAGTACGGTATGTTGTCAAGAAATTAACTATTTCCTCAGGTGGGGCAGAGTTCAGATAAAGCAAAGGTTACCATTTAATTTTCTCCAGTCTATAAAATCCACAGAAAAATTATCTGGTGCCCTGATGTCTATTTAAATACCCTTAGAAGCTTTCTTTGTAGAGACTTGAAACAGTAAAATGAGAGAGCCATGTACTGCCACTCAGTTGTAAACTGCTGACCATTAGGTTTCAGCACACAAGATCATTTAAGATTTCTCTTTAATTTCAGTCTTGTAGGATCCCTTACAAGTTCAACTGAGTCCAGAAGCCCAATCCAAAATCTGCAAATGCAGGATCTGAATGTCAGAACTGTATTTGATGAGACAAAGAATGAATTTAATATTTCTGGATATAGAAAATTAGTTTGGACATAAGCTTTTCCCCTTTTTCTTCCCTCTAATGTGTATGGTGTGTACAAACATATTATAAAAAAAAATTAAGATGAGCTGCTAATAATTTTTAAATGAAGGTTGAATGAGCTTTGTCTTTGACAAATTGGAACTGTGTGTTTCAGTCTGTGAAGTGATTTATCCTAATTAGTTATGTATCCGATAATACTTTCAAGAACTCATAGGTGGATTTCATTATGTCTTGCTTAAATGGTCTTCAATCAAACTTGTTATATTTTGTAAACATGCAAAATGAAGGAGGACAGGGAGGAAGGAAAAGTGTTCATAGGGTTTTTAAATGTATATAATAGAAATTATCATGAAAACACAAACTGCCTCTTTACTATCAGATTTCAAGTATTTCATAATCCATCAGCAATAAACAGCAAGGATAAGAAGAAAGAAGATGTACAAAAAACAAAGGAGTAGGAAGGAATCGAAACTAAAAGAGATGACCACCACTCAATAGCCAGAGGATTGTTTAGTCTCCGTACCAATTCAGTCTGCTAAGGCAACCAACAAGGAGGGGGCAGTTAGAGCCAATTGTGATGTGGACATCTGTTCACTAGTACCTGGCAATAGACTAAATTTGTGAGATTTGATAATGGTTTAAAAACTGGCTGATAGGACAGAAGGTACCATTGTGATCATCTAGTGCAGGGGTAGGCAACCTATGGCACGCGTGCCGAAGGCAGCACGCAAGCTGATTTTCAGTGGCACTCACACTGCCCAGGTCCTGGCCACCGGTCCGGGGGGCTCTGCATTTTAATTTAATTTTAAATTAAACTTCTGAAACATTTTAAAACCCTTATTTACTTTACATACAACAATAGTGTAGTTATATATTATCGACTTATAGAAAGAGACCTTCTAAAAATGTTAAAATGTATTACTGGCACGCAAAACCTTAAATTAGAGTGAATAAATGAAGACTCGGCACACCACTTCTGAAAGATTGCCGACCCCTGATCTAGTGTCTTCAATTTCACACATGCTCATTGCAATTGTTACATGGTATCTTAATCCATGCAATTGCTTGTAATAATCCTATAAAGTTTGTGTTGAACTGTTAGTAATCATTGCATCATTTTACTACCCGACCAAACATGGAAACTCAGCAGGGTAATTATGTTGTATTGAAGTATTAGTAATAGCTGTAAATGGTTCCCTAGCAGCTTCTTTTGCTAAAATGAGGTCTTCCAGTTGTGCTTAGCCCTGGTCTACACTTGGGGGGGGGGGGGGGGGGCCAATCTAAGATACGCAACTTCAGCTACGAGAATAGCGTAGCTGAAGTCGACGTATCTTAGATCGACTTACCTCGCGTCCTCCCGGTGCGGGGTCGACTGCTGCTGCTCCCCCGTCGACTCCGCTTCCGCCTCTCGGCAGTGGTGGAGTTCCAGAGTCGATGGCAGAGTCGGTGGGTAGTGAAAAACAAGTGTGACGCTGTATGGAATCTGGGGGACACTTTAGGATATTATGAATACCAATATTGTAAAATTGCAATGAGTTATGTCAGATATGCCATGTAAGATATCTGCAAAAATGTTATAATTTGCCAGATATGATCATCTTGTTTATATGTTTGTATCACTGTTGTATTATGAGTTACAGATATGTATGTATGTCTATATTTCACACTTGTGCTTTGCTTCTGGGTGACACTCCCAGACAGTTTGGCATCAGCACTGCTTAGCCTGCTTGATGGCCCATTAAGGACCATCAGCTATACAACTGACCCATTGAGAGAAGGCAGATACACCTTGTGACTCAGCAAGGTATGCAGGGGCATGCCTATGGACAGAAAAGGCTTCCAAGCCATGTGCTGGGCAGCTTGTGTTTGAAACAAAAGGAAGTATAAGCCGCGTGGCAAAAGACTATAAAAGGCAGCTGCATCTTCTCCATTTTGTCTTCAATCCTACTTCTTACCTGTTTTTATGTATGTGACTGTTTTACCATTTAACATCTCGCTTCTTATTCTTTCTTTTTTCTTTATTATAAACCTTTAGTTTTAGACACTAAAGGATTGGCTGGCAGTGTGGTATTTTGGGTAAGATACAAACCTATACTGACCTGGTAATGTGGCTGATCCTTTGGGGTCAGAAGAACATTTTGTATATATGAGCAGAGGTTTTTTGAAATAACTTCTCACTGTACTGGACCTAGGTGCTGACCAGGAGTCAGAGAACTGGGATGCAATAAAGGGGGCTGTGTGATTTCTTTTTTGCTTCTTGATAACCAATGTGGGGAATCAGAAGCACCGTTTGTGACTGGTTGAGGAGTTTAACTTCAGTGTTACCCCACCGGTCTTGGGAGTATCTGCTCTCCCTTTTGTAGCCTGCCCTGACCTTGGCATTTCCAGTGAGGGCTGCCCCAGGTACACCAGGTCATAACAAGGTATGTTGAACTCAGTTGTACAGTCTACTCTAATACACATGCCTTTTTAAGAGATACATGTTAGGTTTGTGTTGTTGGTATTCTTTTCCCAGGTGATTCCCCTTTCTCAGAGAAGTGGTGTCCTGGAGTGGTGCTCAGGGACAGCTCCCATTGGTGAATTCCTTGTGAATCCTGAAGAGGGAGCTCACAGGAGATACAGGCCAAAAGACTACAGCAGTACTTACTGTCAAAAGACAATGATGGTGAGTCACAATAGCAAAAAATCTTGCTCATTTAGTGTCGTGCAGAGATTCTTTAGAGTTTTGATCTTTTAAAAAAAAAATAAAGTATTGTGTTAATGAATATAAACCCAATATTAAAAACTGAGAATATAGGCAATGAAATAGAACTAGTTAACTAGATCTCCAGGTTTATATGACAATAACCTGAGATTAACTACTAAAAGTCTAAATTATAAAGTAAAAACTTGGCATGTGAAGGAACAAACTAAAGTTGGATCTCCAATAGTATGATGGGATAATCCCTTCCATTATCAAATCTCGGTTGAAGTTCAGAATGGACCTTTTGTGGAAGCCCAACAGGGTATGCTATATTTTGCAGAATTAATTTACATTTGTCAGTGTTTTTCATCATAATGAGAGAACACAGTAATTTATGAAAACTAGAAAATAATGTAATTATTAACATGAATACAGAGAAGTTTTATCACAGCTACAAGATTGTGTATCTATGTTAGAGAGAGAGCATTTGATATGGGAGTAGAGCATTGTGTATTTCTTTCCAAAGAATGGAGTAGGCTCCATCCAAACTAGTTAATGGGTGAAAACATGTCTAATTTATTTGTGGTTTGTTTAAAGGATGCACAAAAACAGCATTCTGAAGAGAAATACAACATCTTTATGGACATTTGCCAGAATTTTCAACCTGTGTTTCGCTATTTCTGCATGGAAAAATTCCTGGACCCAGCTGTTTGGTTTGAGAAACGATTGGCATATACTCGCAGTGTGGCTACATCATCTATCGGTATGTAAAGCAACTGCTGTCATTGTTTTCAAGATAATATATTTTCAAACCTAATGTCGGTAATAACTAGCATAACTATAAACAAGGAGATTAGAACATTTTTACGGTAACAGCAGCTAAGCTAAGACATATTGAATGGGAAATAAAAAATAACAAAAACAGGTTGTTGTTTTTTTAAATGATGACTTCCAGCACCCAGTTTATTGAAACACTGATTCCATTTGTCTCACTAGAAAGACAGTATCAAACATTGCTCTTTTGCTTTTTATAAGTTTTTTTTTTAAGTCCTAGAAGATTTAAAATATATTTCCAGTCAAACACTGATTTCCACCGCCTCCCTCCCCCAAGAACTGAATCAAAGGAAGGCTCCATTTTTACTTTCTTTGTGCACCAGCATCATTAGTGGTATTTATAGTAATATACTCAATTTGGGGGGGAAAAAATTATCTAACGGCTGCTGCAGTTAACAAGGAAATGCAAAAAGTGGGTTTTTAATAAGGTAAAATTGATATTTTTTTTCTTAAGTCCTGGATAATTGAGTTCTGGAGTTAAAATAAATATTTAGGTTCTGGAAGACATCTGATAGCAGAGTGAGTGTTAAAGTAGGCTCTATCTTAGGTCTAAACAACATGGCAAGAATCCCTATTTAATATAAGATGAACATACTTAGCATGTTGCATGTATGTCTTCTCCTAGGGTAAATTCCTGTGCAGTGGGCCTGCACACAGCCCAATGACATGTTTAAGACCTCAACATGCAGCTTACGTGGTGTGCACAGCCCTATATAGAACCATAGTCTTTCATACTTTTTCACACACAAAGATTATTTCCATACTTGGAATTCAATATGTTATATACAGTACAATAGAATCTATTGATTGACATATGACCGGGAGACTTATTTGTGAATGACTGAATTTAGCAAATTAGTGGGTTCATTGTCAGCTAATAAGGAAAAGATCATGCATCACAAAATGCATGTTGTACATTTATTTTGACAATTGTAGTTGTGTTATTTATTATATGCCAGAATGAACTTATGAAATACTCTGTATTTTAAAAATATGAAACCTTGCTAGTAGTCACTCACTACAGCATCTCCTAGCAAATCTTTTTGCTGAAAAGTGAGGAAAGATTGCTTCTTTTGTATGTATTTATAAAATTTATAGATTAGCAAAATCCAGATGTGAGAGTTCTACTGCATATTAAATGTTTTTGACTTGTTCTTTATTTTACTGTGAATCTACTTTCTTTCTTGGACCAGTTTTATGAAGTCATAGGGCTAAATTGTCTGCTGATGCAAATGGGAAGAACTCCTCTGAAATAGACCTGTGCACATTTACATCAGCAGAAACGTTCACCTATTTTATCTAATTCATCTCTTTGGTTGCAAACTTATTGCATGACATTTGATATTCTATACTGGAGCTACATGTATACATATAGAACTGTGTGTATTATTTTTCTCTTATTTTTAACTTGTTTACATAAATCAAGCTTATTCTATGAATATGTTCTGTTAGATTTTTCAACATTTTTACAAAGGTGATTGTGTAAGGCATAATCATGTATGCTAAGGCGCAATCATGTACACTAAAATTTAAAGTAGTTTTACAAATCATGATTACATACAAATAGTTTCATTTTGAGATAATCTCTTTTCAGTTGGTTACATACTTGGGCTTGGAGACAGACACGTACAGAATATCCTGATAGATGAGCAAACTGCAGAATTGGTGCACATAGATTTAGGTAAGAGGAAAAGTTAAAAAAAAAGAGCTTTCAATTGTCTTTTCCTAAACATTTTTGTAACATTTCACTATATCTCTTACTTCAGGGGTTGCTTTTGAACAGGGCAAAATCCTTCCAACACCAGAGACTGTTCCCTTTAGGTTAACCAGAGACATTGTGGATGGGATGGGCATCACTGGCGTGGAGGGAGTCTTTAGAAGGTAAGCGATGCTTCTTAGGTGTAAGAGGGCAGCCAAAGGTCTCCTAAATTATGATTGTTTATAGTATGTAATATAGTGCAGAGAGTGTTGAGAGAACACTTAACTTCCTATGGAGAGTAACCAAATCTGAATTAGTACCATGTAACAATCAATTATGGAATCTTTAATATTGTCCTTCGGTTGCACAGCTTCTCTCCTCATTCATCACTAATGGGTTAATGCTGCCCAGTGATGGAGTTCAGAGGTGGTCAGTTGTTGCTGGAGACTCCCATCAGTGCAGGCCACTAGATTTTCTCCCTTTGGCAATGGAACAAGTTGATGGTGCAGTTTCTCTTGACCATTTCGTTTTATGGTAGAACCCTTATTTTACTGGGGATTGAGTGCTGGGGCGCACTCTGCTAGGCCTTTCCCTTTCGTGGCACTAGTGCCCCTTTGTGGGTTCCTCCGCCTGGTCTGATATCCAAATTCTGGAATCCTCAGTGAGTAGTTTAAATAATAAACTTTATTTAAAAAAAGAAAGTAAAACCATAAGCACTGGAGCTCTGTTGGTCAGGCAGAATCACAGTAGGGCAAACACACGCACACCCTTAGCCAGATTGCTTGCCAAAGAACTGATGATAATGTACAATATATATAGGTGTTATCAGTTGACCAATCAATACAGAAAAACAGGTTATGAAATCAGAAACTGTTGCTGGGTAAGATAAGAAACTAATCAGAAACTGTTGCTGGGTAAGGTAAGAAACTGGTGCTAGGCAGTAACAACCATAACAGGTTCTGGAGACCCGCACTTCTCTGGCCAGGAGTCCCTTCTGCACATGTGCAGATCCGCAATGGTAACCCAGCAAACACCTTGATTGACAGCCCTTAGGCTACACTCGCTCTACTCACCCTATGCTGTTAGTGCAGCCTATAGTGAGTAGTTCATAAAATAGAACACCTCAAAGTCACTGTACATACGTAGCATAAGTTGCCTTATGATGCACTGCATCACTTTCTTCTTGCCTTCAAACCACTGCAAAGCCATTTCAAATGCTTCGAAGGCATCAGAATATGAAGGCATGTCAACTTGCTCATATAAAACTGGTCGTTTGTAAGACTGGTGTCGAGAGTCTTCTGTATAACTTCAATTTTGATTTGTTTTCGTGATATAGATCTAGCTGCACACTACCCAAGGAAAACATGGTTTTTACCTAATAGACATAATGTTAGAAACCCCTCCCTCCACTGCATCTAGAAATGAGACCAGACATCCTTTACCAAGGTCCTATCCCCTATCCAGCCCATTTATACTTGACAGCTTGGCTGTTGGGACAGAACTATTAATCAAGCTTGCACTATCCTCCAAAGTGAATGGGAGTTTACTCTTCTTCAGGAAGCTTGAACACGAAAGGTCTAACCTGAATCTGGATAAAGTTTATCTTGTGGTATCAAGGGAAAACAAAAACCCCAAGAACCCTGCTATCCAGCTATTCTGGATTTTCTTCAGGACAGTCTGATCTCAGAAGGTAAACAGGCTCATGCTGACTAGTACTTGGATGGGAGACTCCCTAGGAACATTGGGTGTTCCTCAGCACCCAGAGTCTTAAGAAACAGGTGGTAATAGTCACAGCAAGGCTCAGGTCGCAAGTTACACACCAATACCCATGCAATAGGTAACACGACCAGTTAGTGACCAGAGGAACAGACCAGTTCAAACTGGACACTCCTGCAAAGGATTTATATCCCCTGTTCAAATGAAGAAAAGCTTTTGAAGCCAATGCAGAGAATTGCTCACCCAGGGTCAAAACAGACATGGCTCTGGCCATAATTTTATCACCTCTGGAAAAAGTTCCAGAGATCCAAAACTTTATTGTCCTGGCAGGGCTCATCCATAGCCAGTTATCTCCAGTGGCTGGGATTTCTGGTGCCGTGCCTTGGCTTCATCCCTTGAGTGGATTCCTCAAAATGCACCTGTAGAAATTCCTTTTGAGGACATGGAACCACACACCTGATGCAGTGCAAAATTATGTGTCATTCTCAGATCACATCTGAATGTCCCTTTGTGGGCAGCTGAATACAAACATGCAGACAGTTGACCCAGTTTTCACCCTGGACCCTTTCATAGAATCATAGAATATCAGGGTTGGAAGGGACCTCAGGAGGTCATCTAGTCCAACCCCCTGCTCAAAGCAGGACCTAATCCCAACTAAATCATCCCAGCCAGGGCTTTGTCAAGCCTGACCTTCATGCTTACAGTGGAAGCAAGATTCATTTGAGGGGGAGGGGCGCATACCTGGAAAACAAATTTCCAAAATCTCAGCGTAAACATCCTTGTAGTTCACTTTAACAGCTCTGTCAGTGGCGTGTCTGACCTAAGACCACAAACATGGCCACATAGGATCAGACCAGTAGTTCAAGTCCAGTAAACTGTCTATGACAATGACCAGTCAATACGTAGTCATCTAAGAGCAATGGGGGGAAAGTGTATGAGCCTCATCAAAGGAAGACTTGCAAAGTTAAGTGTCCATTCCCCTACAGAGGCATCCTTTAATAAGAAGATACTACTGGGCTGGTTCAGCTTTTGACATGTTGAAACTGTCTTCATTCCATACAACCTCAGAAAAATCCTCCATATCTTTTGGCTCAGAACAATCTCAAACCAAGACCTATTCACACAGTGCAGCCAAGAAGATATGAGCACCATCATTACCAGGAGGCGCTGGAGACGGATTGGCCATGTGCTTCAGATGGAAACCGATTCCATCACCAGAATAGCATTAAGATGGGCACCTGAAGGCAAGTGAGAATGAGGCCGCCCAAAAACAACATGGCGAAGAACTGTGGAAGCTGAGCTGAAAAACCTGGGATACAGCTGGGGAACCATTGAAAGCCTTGCCAGAAACGAGCAAGAGTGGAGGAGCTTCGTTGCTGCCCTAAATACCAGAGCGTAATGGGAACATGATGATGATGACTGGGTTGGTTCCCAGATAACTTCTTAGTTTATATTGCTTTCTTTATATGGGGGAACAGCCATTCTTGCCTATTATTTTACTATAATAATTAAAAATCTGTGCCTTTCCTCCCTACTTCTGTGATTCGCTGCTCGCTACTTCCCATTAGTGATGAATGAGGAGACGTGCAACAGAATGAGAAATTTCTTACCTGCTAATCGTCTTGCTGTTAGCAGTTTCTCTCCTCATTCAACCCTCCCTGGCAGTTTGGTAAGTGACTGGAATACAAATTGATTTTTTTGTCTAATAGGACACTTAGACATGTTAAGGTTAATTAATATATCAGGTTTTTGTTAAGTTGTTGCTAATAAGCGGTTGCTGGAGTGTTACTGCAGTTTAGGAAGAACTCGTCTGGTGGCCTAAGCTGAAGTTCATGGCTAGTCTTGAAGCCTCCAGCAACAACATTGGGCTGCCTACAAATTCACAGATGTGGGACATTAGCCCATTAGTGAAGGATGGAGAGAGAAGCTGCCAACAGAAAAATTTATCAGGTCAGAAATTCCTCAGTCATTTTCTAAAATGGAAGCTTCAGTGAGGATAATCTTGTGGTAAAATAATCTCTGAGAAGGGTATGAATACTGATTGTTTAAATGATAGAAAAATACTCTTTGGTTTTACTAAAATGGGAGAAAATCCAAAAATGTGATTTAAAAAAAATCTTTTGTAGATGCTGTGAGAAGACTATGGCTGTTATGAGAAATTCCCAAGAAGCTTTGCTGACTATCGTGGAGGTAAATGTTTCTTCATGCTTCCTGATGGAAAACTGAAAGAAAACTTTTAATTCCCTGCCTTCATATATACAGACTGGAATGTTATGACTCTTACTGTCAGCTACAAATGAATATTTGTAACAAGCTTTTTCATGTTGTAGTTCCATTGCATTTTCCAGAATTACTCATGCATGTAGCTTTTTCAAAACAGTCACCAACTCACATTGCTGTGGTAACCGTTTCAGGCATATAAATTGTTAAAATAAATTGCCTGTTATTCAGTATCCAGAAACTTCCAGTCAGAGAAAAATATAGCATTGCTACCAGGACCAATGCCATGGGAATTAAATCCCTTTTATACAGTACTTTTAGTAGACAAAATGTGGTGATTTCATGCAGTGTAATAGAAAATATCAGTTTGGGTATTTTGCCCTGGCAACATGATGTTATTTTTAAAGAACATAATATTCAAGACACAACCATAAAACAATGGTCCTGCTAATGAAAGCAGGGGGCTGGACTCAATGACCTTTCGGGGTCCCTTCCAGTTCTATGAGATAGGTATATCTCCATATATTATATTTTAATGCTAACACAAACCAAACACTCAGCAAAATAAGAGAAACAACAGTGTTTTGCTACACAAGCTTCTGAATAATTTGAAAATTAAAAAGGAATTAAAAAAGGAGCATTAGATTGTGTACTGAAAACAATAACAATATTTAATCATTAAAAATAATGACCTTTTAATTGTAGAGATGGGCCAACACAGCAAAATTTGGATTGGATCAGAAGTTCTCCAATGTCTGGGATGGTCAGAGGTGCAGGGTTTTGATTCTGGACCATGTCTGCTTAATTGAGACATTCTGATTCTACTGGATTGTGCCAAATAAGAGGATCTTACCCATGTGTCTAGCATGGGCGTCAGCTGTTTTATTTATCTCTTCCTGTTAGGGCATTGAACTAGTTGTAGTTTAAAACTTAATTTAAACAGATAATTCTTTCCTATGTAGGTGCTGCTCTATGATCCTCTCTTTGACTGGACCATGAATCCTTTGAAAGCATTGTATTTGCAACAGAGACCAGAGGATGAGGCTGACATCAACTCCACACTCAATACCAGTGATCAGGAATGTAACAGAAAAGCCAGGTAAGAGGTGCTTCTTTATTTCTTGCCTTGGATTTTATACTTTTCTCTTCTTACCCAAAGTTGTTCATCCTATTCGGGCTCCATGTATAATCTGATTATTTGTCATTTTTATTTTGCTATCAGAGATGACCAGAGTTTTAACAAAGTTGCAGAACGTGTCCTGATGAGGCTTCAGGAGAAGCTGAAAGGTGTAGAGGAGGGAACAGTGCTCAGTGTGGGAGGACAGGTGAACCTTCTCATACAGCAGGCCATGGATCCCAAAAACCTCAGTCGGCTCTTTCCAGGGTGGAAGCCCTGGATATGAACTTTGAAGTATCCAATAGGTTTTAAAGAGTGAATAGGAAACCTGTTTGATTTTGGGGGAAGGGTGGCTGGGTCAGCATTTCATATTGATGTTTCTTAATGGAAATACTATATCAGAATCAACTGTGTAGATTATAAAGCAGTAGTACTGAAACAAGTGTTTAATTTTTAAATGATTTTTATCAGATTATATTGTTGATCTCCAGAACTGTGTTCACCATACACAAAACCCCAAGTGCAGTATTCTGGTGTTCCTATACCATACCAAGAAAATCTTGTGACCTTCCAGGAATAAATACTTTTTGCTTGCAGTGAGATGGCATGTACAGTGTTCTTGCAAAACCTTTTTAAAACATTCATCTAATCTTGGATATCAGTTAAGCATCTAGAGCTTGATTTGTGTAACATTTATAGACTATATTATTACCTCTACTGAATGAATTATTTGTAAGCTAAAAGACATTGAATAAGTCACTTAAATGTGTTTCAAAAGAAGAAGAAACACTGTATCTTAAAGCCGATGTTGAAATGATACTGGACAAAACTACAAAAAGGGAAATATTAAATATAAAAGTTTCGCGCTAAAAATAATTTCATATCCAATGAACTGATAGGTTCTTGTGTATTTTATAGCCTAATTATACAGCTGATGATGAGAAAATGGGACATTATTGCACAGTATTTTCTAGATAAATGATCTTTGAGCCAAGTATAATATAGTGCTGCTTTTTGTGCTGCTGTAGCTTAAATTGTGTTGACACTTTCCTTGTATAAACCATGATTTTTAGCGTTTTAAGCAACAACATTAATTTTATCTCCAACTCACCTATTAAAATAGACTGATCCTGGCCTGAAACCTGACATACAGGGTCTAGCTCAAGAGCAAACACTCTTTTGATATCTGAAATAAATGTGTTTGGAAGCTTTAGAGTTATATTTTGAATGCACAACTTGTTTATTGAGTGTGTGCAGTTTTACTTGTTACATTTCATTGCTTGCCCCTTTGTAATATATGAAACTGCCTACTTTGGTAAGATAGTCAATAAGCATGTGTAATAGGGAAATCTGTTCAGTCCATAGTGTCCATGTTATGCCTTTTGAAATCCTTCCTGAAATATTTTTTGTTTTATTTAAAAAAGTACAAATAAAAGATACAAAGTCTGACAAAATTCAACAAAATCCTTAATATGGACTTTCTGCCTTTTTCATAGCAGTGTAAGTTAATGATGGAGTGTTGGCCTAATTTAGCATTTCACTGACTTTAGTTTGCCTTATTTTTGACATTTCACTATAATTTTAAAATTTATTTTTTCTACACACATTTTATTCCAGACTGCTGGTAGAAATTAAGACAAGTCTTTTTTAGTTTGGTGATGCTGCAGACACACATTTCTGTTAGAGACAAGGTGGGTGAGGTAATATCTTTTATTGGACCAACTTCTGTTGGTGAGAGAGACAAGCTTTCTAATATACATTTCCCAGACCTGAAGAAGAGCTCTGTGTGGCTTGAAAGCTTGTCTCTGATCAGCAAAAGTTGGTCCAATATTACCTCACCCACCTTGTCTCTCTAATATCCATTCATTTATGTTGACACTCATCAGTCTTGGATTCAGCATTAAAATTGTAACCTGCGTTTCCTACTCTAGAGAGTAAGGGAAGAGTGAAATTTACTTCCATGAGACAGTAGTTTGTAGCTACACCTCAGAATTAAACATGTCTGATAGGACAAGGGCCCCACTATACTGAAGTATTAATGACATCATCTAGGAAAAGGAGAAGGGTCTTGGCATGCAACTGTGGGATGGCAAGCAGGAGGACACTGAGCAAAAAGCCTTTGGCCAAGATTTTCAAAAATAGGTGCCTAAAGTTAGGCTGCTAAATAAGTGTGACCTGATTTTCAAATGTACTGAGTGACTTTAGTGGGAGCTGCTGGATGCTGAGCACTTAAGAATGTCAGGTAACTTATCTAGAAGCCTAAATATGAAATTAACTTTAGGCACTTATTTTTGAAAATTTTGTCACCATTCCTCTAAAAAACACCAAAATCACTGTAAGGGACTCACGTTTAATTGGGCCAGGGTTCTAGCTCCTATTACATGTATAGATATAGCACATAAGTGTTTGGGTAAACTCTATCCTGACTGCACCTGTTATGGAGAATCCCCCTCGAAAGGGACACTGTCAACTAGGTAGGCCCAAAATTTAGGTTTTGTGTTAAAATAAATCATCAATCTAATATGAATAAACTGTTCATTAATTTTTAGCTTCAGAGATGAGCTAAACATTCCCCTAGAGTGTTGTGTGAACTCAGTGTGCATGAGGACCAGAAAATGAAATTAATCAATCTGTTTTCATTGCCCAAGCTACATTAATGGCAAAAAAGAAATGTATATAAATTATGTATGCTTTCATTATTCATAATGGAAGATGATGTATTAATTTTACATTGACAATGTTACTTTTGTGGAGGAATACCTAATTAAGTGATGTTAATGTGTGATACACTAGCATTTATTCTGAGGACTCACCTTGTTAAACTAATTACAGTGAATTTACCGGTGTCAAGCCACAGTACTCCACACCACCCAACAGAGACCATTTAAGCATTGAGCTTTATTTCGGTTTTTGTATGTTGCAGTAGTTCTCTCTTTTTAAAAGTAAGAACTGGAAAAGTGAATATTGTATTTGACTTCTAAACTGTATATTTTTGAGCCACATGCCTGGATTTTCCTTTGTAAATGAGAGACCCAGAAAAGACCTTTAATAAATACATGAAGTGCGAATGGCATTTTGTTCTGAATAATGGTTAGGCAGAAACTGAAGTGCAGTAGCATTGAAACTAAGGTAGATTAATATCGAAGAGCCATATACATTTACTATATTAGTAATGTAAAAATATGTGAAGCCATGTTACATTGCATTTTTTTATATTCTAGTATTCCCCTGGAGTATGTTAATTGTTATATGCTTGAAAAATGTGATGAACTTTTTATAGACTGTTTCTAAGGAAAATATTAGGCCTTTGTGAGCATATGATATGAAGGGAAGGGTTGTTTTTTTTAATAGATTTAGATTTATATTTTTTTAAAGCCAGTGACAACTTTGTTGCATATGTAAAATGAATTATTGGTGTTTATGCAGTTTCTGTTGGACAAGTGTCCAACCTCAAATCTCAGCAAAGAGGCCACAGATTTCAATGGACTGTGGAGACTGAACCTACCATTTCTACCACAAGAGAAGATTTCTCCAGAACAGCGATGGAGCTAAGTTGGCAGGGTAGTGTGGGGAAGCCAGGCTGTTTGGGGAAAGTGAAGACTTCAGTCTCCATAACTGTCGAACTGGAACCTTTCATGATGTCTAATTACCAACAACACACACTTTCTAATTAATTTCCCAGTAGTTATGAAGTGAGTTATGTTGCTATGGAACTTTGGGCCTAAAGAATACATATTAGAATACACATCTGATTTCACCACAAAAAACTCTTTGCTTAAAACTGAGAAGTTGTGAATTCATAAAATGTGTATTATATTTGCATGTGGTAATGCATGACTCATTGTATTTTCTGTATGAATATTAATTTTCTGTACCTGCAAGAGCTATAATGCTTCAGTGAAAACATTTCAATAAAGATATCATTGTTAGCAATGATTGCTAAGATTGATGTAGTGAAATTCAATTGCGTGACTGTTAAAAGTTGAAGATATATGTTTTTATTATTACTTTTGCGGTTCAAAGCCTGAACCTAGTGTAAGTTGCTGCAGTGTTGTCTTGCAGAGAGTCTGCAGACAACTTGAAACAAAGACTTTGAAAGGTATGAACTCCCCTTGCTCCATTGATCTATTGAATGTTGATACCAAAACCTAATGGTGATATTTAAATGTCACTATTAACTAAGCTGATCATTTTAGCGGGGGGGGATGGGGCAAGGGAGTGAAGACCACGATTGGAAAAATTGGGAGCTGCTGTAGAGAAGGAATGCATAGAGAAGAGTGTGTTAAATATCTCGCTTTTATCACACAAGTATGACTTGGAATTGATTTACAGAAGTTGATGAAGGTTAAATGATCTAGATAATACATAGTCCTGCCATGAGTGCCGGGGTGTGTGTGTGTGTGTGTGTGTGTGTGTGTGTGTGTGTCTGTCTGTCTGTCTCTCTCTCTCTCTCTCTCTATATATATATATATATATATATACACACACACACACACACACACATCCCGTCTGCCAAAGTGTTTGCAACCCCTCCCTTCACTATATATATATATATAAAAATAAAATAGCTATAGAAAGTCCTGAAACAGATTACAGCCCATAAATTGTTTTTATTGCCAAAATAATCTTCGGTTTATTCAATGTTTCACCTGTTAGTCCAAGCAAAAGGTCAGCTTTTTTTGTGTTTTTTTTCCCCACAGTTGTTTTGAAATGAATTCCATTATGTAAGGTATAACAAGGGAAGTCTCACCCCCAAAAAATCCTGTTGATAAACTTTGTAAAGGTTATTTAAGCAAAACTGTTTTGTTTTGATATTACAAACAGGCTAGGGGTTCTGCTATAGACCATGAAGTCAGGAGGAAGAAGTCAATGATGCACTTCTAGAACAAATATCCAAAACACAAGACCTGGTAGTAATGGGGCACTTTAGCTACCCAGACATCTGTTGAAAAAGCAATAAACAAAATGCAAAAATCTAGAATACATTCTTGGAATGCACTGCGGACAATTTCATGTTTCAGAAGGTGGAAGAAGTAACCAGCGGGAGGAGCTGCAACAATTTTAGACTTGATATTGAATAACAGTGAGGAGTTGGTTGTGAATCTGAAGATGGAAGGCAACTTGGGTGAAAGTGATCATGAAATGATAAATTCATTGATTCTAAGGAAAGGAAGGAATGTGTGAGAGCAGCAGAATAGGGACAACAGACTTTAAAAAAAAAACAGACTTTAACAACTGGTAGGTAAGGTCCCACAGGAAGAAAATCTAAGGGAAAAAGGAGTTCAGGAGAACTGGCAATATCTCAAGGAGACCATATTAAAGGCACAACAGCAAACTATCCCAATGAAAAGGAAAGAAAGGAAGAATAGTGAGAAGCCAGTATGGCTGTATTTGGAGTTCTTTAATGTCTGGAAATCAAAAAGGAATTCTACAGGAAGTGGAAACAGATTTTTCAGGATGAATACAAAAGAATAGTTAAGTATGAATGGATGGAAAAAATCAGAAAGGTTAAGGCACAAAATGAGTTACACCTAGCAAGGGGCACAAAAGTCAATAAGAGGAGGTTTTATAAATACATTAGGAGCAAGAGAAAGACAAAATAAAATGTAGGTCCATTACTTAGCAGGGAAGAAGGGTTAATAGATGACACCAAGAAGGCTGAGGTGTTTGTCTATTTTGCTTCAGTCTTCACTAAAAAGGTTAGTTATGACCTGATGCTTAACACAGTACCGGGCAAACTGGTTGAAACTAAATTGTCAGACACGGTCAACTTGTGGAACTCCTTACCTGAGGAGGTTGTGAAGGCTAGGACTATAACAATGTTTAAAAGGGGACCGGATAAATTCATGGTGGCTAAGTCCATAAATAGCTATTAGCCAGGATGGGTAAGAATGGTGTCCCTAGCCTCTGTTTGTCAGAGGGTGGAGATGGATGGCAGGAGAGAGATCACTTGATCAGTGCCTGTTAGGTTCACTCCCTCTGGGGCACCTGGCATTGGCCACTGTCGGTAGACAGATACTGGGCTAGATGGACCTTTGATCTGACCCGGTACGGCTTTTCTTATGTTCTTATGACACATAGATGAACATAATTTGTTGGGGAAGAGTCAACTTGGTTTATGTAAAGCGAAATCATGCCTCACCAAGCTACTAGAATTCTTTGAGGGGGTCAATAAGCATGTGGACAAGGGGGATCCAGTGGATATAATGTACTTAGATTTTCAGAAAGCCTCTGACAAGGTCCCTCACCAAAGGCTCTTAAGCAAAGTAAGCTATCATGGGATAAGAGGGAAGGTCCTCATGGATTGGCAACTGGTTAAAAGATAGGAAACAAAGGGTAGGAATGGTCAGTTTTCAGAATGGCGAGTGGTGGATAGTGGTGTCCACCAGGGGTCTGTACAGTCCTATTCAACATATTCATAAATGATCTGGAAAAAGGGGTAAACAGTGAGGTGGCAAAATTTGCAGATGATACAAAACTACTCAAGATAGTTATGTCCCAGGCAGACTCTGAAGAGCTACAAAAGGATCTCACAAAACTGGGTGACTGGGCAACAAAATGGCAGATGAAATTCAATGTTGGTAAATGTAAAGTAATGCACATTGGAAAGCATAATCCCAGCTATAGATATAAAATGATGGGGTCTAAATTAGCTGTTACCACTCAAGAAAGAGATCTTGGAGTAATTGTGGATAGTTCTCTGAAAACATCCATTCAATGTGCAGCAGCAGTCAAAAAAGCTAACAATGTTGTGAATCATTAAGAAAGGGATAGATAAGAAGACAGAAAATATCATATTGCCTCTACATAAATCCATGGTACACCCACATGTTGAATACTGTGTGCAGATGTGGTTGCCTCATCTCAAAAAAGAGATACTGGAATTGGAAAAGGTTCAGAAAAGGGCAACAAAAATGATTAGTGGTATGGAACAGCTTCCGTATGAGGAGAGATTAATAAGACTGGGACTTTTCAGCTTGGAAAAGAGAAGACTAAGGGGGGATATGATTGAGGTCTAGAAAACCGTGACTGGTGTGGAGAAAGTAAATAAGAAAGTGTTATTTACTCCTCATAACACAAGAACTAGGGGTCACCAAATGAAATTAATAGGCAGCAGGTTTAAAACAAACAAAAGAAGTATTTCTTCATACAACGCACAGTCAACCTGTGGAACTCTTTGCCAGAGGATGTTGTGAAGCCCAAGACTAACAGGGTTCAAAAAAGAACTAGATAAATTCATGGAGGATAGATCCATCAAATGCTATTAGCCAGGATGGGCAGGGATGGTGTCCCCTAGCCTCTATTTGCCAGAAGCTGGGAATGAGAGACAGGGAATTGGATCACCTGATGATTACCTGTTCTGTTCATTCCCTCTGGGGCACCTGGCATTGGCCACTGTTGGAAAGCAGGATACTGGGCTAGACCCAATATGGCCATTATGTGTTCTGCCATCTCAGACCAATTCCCATTAGTTTGTTTTAGAGGGTTTTTTGCACTGTAGACCCGCTACTAAGAAACATGAAATGATGGTGCTCTAGTTCAAAACAAAAAAGAGCCCCCTCCCAGCAACCCCCATTTTCAGGTAGGTTCAGACCAAGGTTAACATTTTCCATTCAGCCCTGCTCTGAAACGTAACTATTCAGTAGCTGCTCTGCCTTCATAGCAGCAAATTCCATTGATACAATTGTTATACTGTGTAGGATCTGCTGAGTTTTAAAACTCTGACTGTAACAGTGTGTGTCAAATAGAAGCAAGAAGATGGTATTGGGCAAGTCACTTAACCTTCAGTCTCTTCACTGCTAAAATGGGGGGTAATCCATAGCTAGCTCACAGAGATACTGCGAGGCTTAATGGACTCGTAAGTGTTTTCAAAACATTTTGAAGCTTAAAAGTCCTGGAAGTGATAAGTATCAGTTGTAAGCATCCACTTTATATTAGAGGCTGAAAAAAAATCTATAGAAAGAACAGATCACTATAATATTTGCTGAAGCAATTGGCATAATTTTATTGTATAGAATGTAGGTGTTCTAGAAGAGGGAGAAAAGTAGGGGAGGTTATTATTAGCACATTATGACTGATTCCTACCAGTTTTGGATACTGTTGTAATTTGTTTTTATAGAGGAGAGAATCATGCAGCACGTTTGTGTTTTACATGCAGATTTCTTGTTTAGTCAGCTCTAACTGCTGAAACTATAGCTCCATTTCATATCAATTTTGCTCCTATTCATTAGAATACTATTTTGCTCTACTTCAATTTATCATTCAGAATTGTTATCCATTGGGAGATTACAAGGTGAGTTTAATGGTGTTATAGATGTCCCTGACTTGAAGTCTGTTTCATCTAAAGGTAATGGATTAGGGGTTGGTGTTTCCTGGATGTTTCCATGGGATAGCTGTGAGAATTCACATGGATCATGTTGTGATACAATAAACTGGAAACCTAAAAAAAAATAAAAAATTGAAATATAGGTCAGAAAAATCTGTGAGAGGTAATATAGATATTCTTTAAACTAACTGTCCCACAGTTACACTTTGACCTATCATAGTTCTTTTCTCTTTACAATATTCATACATGTAACTATTTTTTTATTATTTTTTTTTTGGAAAAAAACCATATAATGCTGTTTTAAAATAACAAAGATTAAACTCAGAAACTCAGCACATTTGAACAACCCTGCTTAAAAAATTCTGTTTGTGTTAGCGAGATGGAGGAAATTAGGATGAACAAAAACAACTTTAGGAAACATACCTTGCTAACAGTGCTTTATTTTTTCTTTTATTCTGTACCATTGTTAAAAAATCAAATGCAAATACAGTCTAATTTTCCAACAATGAAAGATATTCCCCTTTTCTCCCCCACAAGAATAAACTGTGGGCCAAATTCTACTTTCCGAATGGAGTAACTCATTAGTAAATCTATAGAACTCAACAGAGTTATTCTGGATTTACACAGTGCAAATGAGAGCAGAATTTGGCCCTTTATTTGTATCTTGGCCTTCTTTTGACTTGTCCCACCACCCTCCAATCTTCTATGAGATGGTGCATATTAATACAGCCCAGGCCACTGCATAATGTCTAAATAGAGTGTCATTGTGAGCTGCTTTGTCAAGATGGCCAATAAACAGAAGAGTGGTTCTTGCCTGACTTAACTAAGGCTTTGTCTACACACAACAGTTTCACAGATTTATCAAAATTGATTTAAAAACAATTTTAGTTAAATCAATTGAAACACCTGTGAGGGCACACATCAGCTTATAACTGGTTTATATCAATTTAACTTTGGATTCCCTACTGCTTCAGCAACTGTGTTGTCTGTCACTGGAGCAGTGGTAGCATAACTGAGATATTTTTACATTGTTTTCTCTGATGACAGCATTACTGTTAATTAAAAATACTCGCTTTTTATTTGCGTCGTACAATCATTTTAATATTAGGCATCAATTTTAGTAAATTACATTAAAAAAAACCACAACCCTGACCTCTACCAGAATCGGTGGAAAAATCCATTTTTTTATACATTCCCGCACTATCCAATCTCTCTTTACTAATGGCTAGATAATGCTGCCAGTACTAAAATGTCCTTGTAATTTCTAAACATTATAGATGACAATTTCCTAACTCAAAAAGTGTTGCAGCCATCACTGGAGGATTCTATATTAGACTTTGTCCTAACAGATAAAGATGAACTGATTACCAAACTAAATGTTAATGTAGCTTAGGTACAAGTGATTATGACTTGATCACATTTATATTGTGCAAGCTGAATAAAATCCAGACCAGTAATATATATACTTGGTGCTTTAATAGGGCCAATTTCACAAAGTTGAAAACAATTACGAGCTATCAGCTGAGAGGAAGAATTTAAATAGAAAAATGTGACTGATATTTGGGAATTATTTAAGAACACCTTATTAGATGCCCCAAAAGCCACAATCCCACAACTGAGGAAGAAGGCTGTGCTGGTTAAAAAACAACCTGGTTTAGAGGGGAAGTGAAGACAGTATAGAAAATAACATACAACAAATGGAAGAAAGGGAAAGTTGATAGTAATGAATATAAATCAGAAGTTAGGAATTGTAGAAAATTGATAAGGGAAGCCAAGGGACACAAGGAGAATTCCATGGGCAGCAGAAATAAGGACAATAAGGAGTTTTAAAAATATATTAGGAACAAAAAGAATATTGACAATGGTACTGGTCCAGTACTAGATTGAAATGGTAGAATTATCAATAATAATTCAGAAAAGGCAGAGGTGTTCAATGAATATTGCTGTTCTGTATTTGGGGAAAAAACAGATGATGCACTCTCATCATCTGGTAATAATAAAATTCTTTCCATTCCACTAGTATCACTGGAAAATGTTAAACAGAAGTTAGATATTTTTATATCAGCAGGTCCAGATAACTTGCATCAAAGAGATTTAAAGGAGCTGGCTGAGGTGCTTGCTGCACCATTAACGCCTATTTTCACTAAATTTTGGAGCACTGGGGAAGTTCAAGAAGACTGGAAGAAAGCTAAGATTGTGCCAATTTTTGAAAAGGGTAATTATAGGCCTGCCAGTCTGACATCAATACCAGGCAAGATAATGGAGCACCTGATACCGGACTCAATTTACAATCAGCTAAAGGAGAGTAATGTAATTAATGCAAATCAACATGGTATCAACTAACTTGATATATTTTTTTGATGAGATTACAAGTTTGGTTGATAAAGGTAATAATGTTGAAGTAGTATTTAAACTTCTGTAAGGTGTTTGCCCATTGGTGGCAGCTATAATAGGCCTCCTGTGGCACAGCCACTGCTGCTGGATGCCAGTTGCGGGTTTGGTGGGGGAAATTTTTGCTTATTATCATGCCCCATGCAGGTTCTAGGGCAGCTGAGGAGACAGTATGTGTTACTCAGCTTCCTGGGTTCATCAAATTACATTAAAATCTCCCTCCACTCCAAGGAGATTACTGATGAACCCAGGAAGCTGAGTAGCAGATACCACCTCCTAAACTGCCCTGGAACCTGCATAGCACATATCAAAAGCTCAGATTCTTCCAGAAAAGAGAAGAGCTTTTGAATTTTCCTGCAGGGCGGCTTGGGGTCTGGGGATGGGAGGTGTGGCTGTGGCTGGCCTGGGCTCCGGCCAGCCCAGGGCTCCTCCGGGCAGGTTGGGGGCGGGGTTCAGGGCTCCACCTGACCCAGGGCTCCTCCTAGTACTGGAAGTGTTAAGTATGGATATAGCCCAAGTACCACACACAGTATAATACCTAAGCCCATACAGAACACACACACCTTTGTCTGGTTGTCAGCTCCCACCTAACAACTACAGCCAAGAATATGGTTTATTTAGTCCTAAAATATACTGGGCGCACATGCATTACATACATTAGTGATGGAGTTACATATCAGCAATAACCCACATTAATAAATGAAAATAAATCTTACTACATCATCCCAAGAGATTCTGTTGTGTGTATTTTTAGTTTAAAATAGTAGAGTATTTCCTTGAGTCTTTCAAATGGATAGATGAAGTATACAAGAATCTTCCACACTGGAACACTTGGAAAGGATAGCTCTTGCATATTTAAAACCAGGCCTTACTTGGATAGTAAGGTCTTTGGGCCAGGGCCTGTCTTTTTTGTTCTGTGTTTGTACAGTGCCTAGCACAGTAGAGTCCTGAGCCACAAGTGGGGAATCCCAGGCACTACTATAATACAATTAAAAAATATGCCTGTGAACCAACATATATGGTAGGTCTAATTTTAGGTTTACTGGCCTGCTAATAGCAGAGAAAAAACATGTAAAAAAGAGAAACTAAATTACTGCATATAAAACCTGATTGTAAAAAGACACATGCATTACTAATAAAGATGATGCAGAAATTCAATTTTAAAAAGACGAGAGCAGGGGTCCCCAACGCGGTGCGCCCGCGTAGCGGTTGTCTTTTTTTTTTTCTGTTGCTCCGCCGGCAGCGCTCGGGTTTTTTGTTTTTTTTCTTTTGCTCCGCCGGCAGCGCTCGGGTTTTTTGTTTTTTTTTTGCTCCACCGGCAGCGCTCGGGTTTTTTGTTTTTTTGCTCCGCCGGCAGCGCTCGGGGTTTTTTTGGGTTTTTTTTGGCGCCTGCCAGACAAAAAAGGTTGGGGACCACTGGACTAGAGAGACCAGAACTTGTTTATTTTCTCAAAGATGAGCAATACTGATGTTTGGAGAAATGTTAAATCAGATTGTAGAAGCAAATGTGTAAATTATAATTGGTTACAGTTGAGTTTAATAAAAAGGGTTTGACTTTGAAAAGGCTATTCATATTTTCTGGAACTCTACATTCCATTTTCCTTTTCACATATTAGGTTAAAAATAACGTACACTTTTGATATTCATAACAAAGATCACCAGATCTTGATGATACTGATAAATACAGGTCTGTCTCATCTTACGCTGGGGTTACGTTCCGCGGTCAGCGCGTAAAGCGAAAACCGCGTATAGTCAAAATTACATTGAGTGTAATGGCGGGCAGAATCGCCCGCACTACAGAAACAGTACATAAATTGTTATTTTTCTCTTTTTTTTGTTTTTTTTCTTGTTTTTGCCGACCGCGTAAAGCTGAAATCGCACATGTTAAATGCGCCTAAGATGCGACAGACCTGTATACTGATTTCTTGGTAAGTTTGCATGATTGGGAATTAGAAAGAATATTTTTGCCTGGAAGCTAAGGATAGTGGATATGGAAAAAATAATTGACACAATAAACATGCAACGTAGCTGCAATTTTTAAAGTAATTTTTGAGAGCAAAATTGTGTTTGAAGCCATTTACCACAACTATAGTTGACGCCACTTACCCTGGTAGTTAGCTGATGAGTTGCTTGTTGCAATTTCTTTCCACTGGCTAATATATCTAAGCACATTAAGTAAACACACATTCAGTTTAAGGTACAATTAACAAAATCCTGGAAATTAAACACAATTGTATTCTTTTGGGAAGTTAACTTTTTGGAAGCTGAAACATTTCCAAGAAGATCAAGGCCACAGTACAGAACAATGGAGGGAGAAGATTTAAAGTGGGAGAAGCTGGGGCTCATCAGGGCTCTATCATAGATAATAAAGTCCTTCAGAGGGGAAAGAAAACAAAAAAACCACATTCTTACTCTTCAAAGTTAAGTGCATTTGTCCATTGCAACAGTTCATCCACTTCCCATTCCATTACATTGTCTGTTCCTCCTTTCTCAACAGCATTGACCATGCCTTCTGCACTTCTCTGAATTAAGATTGCAGTGGTAGGGTCCTCTGTTTTGACCCGCAAGCTTCCTGCATAATACCTAATAGTGAAACAAGAATTTGTTATTGCAGGTTGCTTGGAACAGTTATATTTTCTGACGGTAAGGGGCACTATATCCCAACATATTGTCTTATTCTAGCAGAACCAACTAAGGATAACGTGGGTAGACTGTGAATAGAAATATTATGTACCTTAGTCATTATTAACTTTGATTTAATGGTGACATAGTAAGGAAGGGAAGAGAATCAAGTATGTGTGTACACAATTTAAATATAGATTCTACTATTTTTTCTTTTATCATTTTAATATCATAGAATCATAGACTTTAAGGTCAGAAGGGACCATTATGATCATCTAGTCTGACCTCCTGCACAATGCAGGCCACAGAATCTCACCCACCCACTCCTGTATCAAACCTGTGTCTGAGCAATTGAAGTCCTCAAATCATGGTTTAAAGACTTCAAGGTGCAGAGAATCTTCCAGCAAGTGCCCCGTGCCCCAAATGATCCTCAAAGCATTTTACAAAATGATATAACAGTTATGTAGGCATCATCTTCTCCACCATCATATAGAGTGACTTCTGGTTTTTTTAAACAGTACACCACACCATACACAACAATTTGTACACTGGATATACAACTGAAACAGAGATCTTCCCAGAGGTGACCATTTCAGCCATATGAGAGGGTCAAAAATGACCTAACTCCTAGAAGAAGCTACTTTTATAAATATTTCCCTAACATTTTAAAGCACCTGTCTTGACCCTGTACATTAATGATGTCAGGACTATGCCTATGAGAAGGATAATCTGGTAATAGCCTAGAAGAAATGAGTAGATGAAAACCTGAGTGTCCCATTTATACTATATATTCTTAGTTCTTGTCTTTGGGAAATTATTCCCCTTTGTTTAGGAAGGAGGATACTTGCAAGAACACACATGGGCCGACTTGCCTCTTCCTCTCAAAAGAATACGTCGTTCTTCATGCCTGCCCCCATCTCCCAGTAATGTAGGGAGAAAGAAATCACAAGGGAAAACTGATTTTTGTTGTTAAAGAAAACATTGTTAAACACCACAAACAATCCAACTATTTTAGGCTTATTGAAATTCTTTGGGCATCACACTACAAAATGATTTGCAAGCTCTTTGTGGTGAGTAATGTTATGATATTACATAAATGGAAGTAACTTTAAAAAATATACTACAAAGACAATTGTAAGAAGAATAGGAGTACTTGTGGCACCTTAGAGACTAACAAATTTATTGTAGCATAAGCTTTCGTGGGCTACAGCTCACTTCATCGGATCCATGTAGTGGAAAATACAGAAGGAAGATATATATATATATATACACATGAAACAATGGATGTTACCATACACATTATAAGGAAAGTGATCAGTTGTCAGCAGGAGAGAAAAAAAAGTCTTTGTGGTGGCCCATTTCCAGCACTTGACAAGGAGATATAAGGAACTGTAGGGGGCAGGGGGGAAGATAAGCATGTGTCCCCTTGCCTTTTACATATAAGAATGCCATTTGAATTATATATCAGGTCAGAACGGGAGAAAAGCTGAACTTCAACAATTTTCAAAATAGAGCTGTATTTCTTTCTTCTATCTCTGTAGGCTTATTCCTTTCTCTGGCAAATTCCCATTGACTTCAATAGACCTGAAGAAGAGCTCTGTGTAAGCTTGAAAGCTTGTCTCTCTGACCAACAGAAGTTGGTCCAATAAAAGATATTACCTCCCACACCTTGTCTCTCCAAGGAAAGTTTTGCCTGAGTAAGGAATGAAAGATTTAGCCCATTATTTTTACAATGCTCATTATGGTGACCCAGTGACACCCAGAAATAATCATCTGCTTCATAGACTGTAATTTGGGATCATCTTATTATCTTGTTTCTTTGGCTGGGGTAAGAGGAACTTTAACATTCCCATTACAGCAGCTTGTTGTGTTGTGCTGCTGAAACTCTGGCGAAAGTGGAGTTGTGTTCTCCTCCTCAAAGTGAGGGTAGCATTATGTTAGATGTGATGAGGTGGGTACTGCATTACAATATAGACATATGTGAGCTTAATTCTGATGAATCCGTGTTAAGCAATGTGTTTGAAACTGGTGATGTGCAGCACAATACTGTTATCCCTCTCGAAAAAACAAATAAGGGCTTGTATAAATTCTATAGCCTATGTTATGCAGGAAGTCAGGCTAGTGGAACTGATCCTAGAGATTTCTCTGACCCTTAGAATCTGTGAATATGTTACCATATAAAACTCATACCTCTGCATGCTATATTTTTTCTAATACATTAATTTTGTAGTAATCTTTAAAATAAAATGAATGTCCAGTTAAATGACACCCAGTGGTATGCCTGTTGGGTGACAGAGGCACTTGGGATTGCAGTTGTGTACTTTTTATACATGTCCACCTGATCCTGAAACAATGATTAATGCCAAGGAATAATTTGTTTTCTCTCTTCAGAAAACAGACTATAAAATTTGGCCTACTCAAGCAGGGGTTATAAAAATATAACTGTTTTGTACTGGGAGCCACAACTTTTCTTCCATTGTGCTAGCATTAGAGATGATTGCTCTATCTGCCTTCCTACCTACTTAACATGGTTTAATATAGATGTTAAATAATATAGGGGAGAAGATTTTGTGGGATTCCACTGGTCAGGACCTTGGAGGTGGATAAACAATTGCCCATAAGTATCTATTGGTTTGGTCTAAAAGGAAGGACCTGCGTTATTTCAGGGTATGACCTTCCAACCCTGCAAGTTCTTGGAGGCTGGACTAGAGAGTTTAGTGATCAGCAGTAACAAATGTCAGACAGGTCCAACAGGATGAGTATGGATGTTCTTTCCTTATCTATGGACCAAAGAATGTCATTAACAGAGCAACAAGTGATGTGTCTGTACTGTGGCCTGACTCAGATGGATCCAGGATTCTGGCAATTGATAGGAGCCACTGGAGACTGTTTTTTGCTAGCTTCTTAATTAGTTTGCTTAGAACAAGGAGGCTAGACACTGGCCATAACTGCAAGGTCTTGAGTGTTGAGCAATGTTTTTTTGGTTCTGGTTAGCGTATTGCCCTTCTTAGGCTGCATGGTAGATTTCTCTTATTAAATGAACTATTGGCAATCTCAGTTAGGAATGCTCCGTGATATTCCATACAAACCTACCATATAGTAACAGCAGTTGTCTTTGTCACAGATGGTGAACCTGCTTGCACTTAGTGATTCAATGACTATTGTTTGTGTGTATAGGTTGGTGTCTTGGAATGAAGGTGTTATGTTTCTGATCTTGTTCTCAGCTTGTTCCTGGTGGCTTATACAGCCATTCCAGATATGGGCAGGGCCGCCCAGAGGATTCAGGGGGCCTGGGATCTTCAGCGGTGGGGGTCCTTCCGCTCCGGGTCTTCGGGGCACTTCGCCGGCGGTTCCCGGAGCGAGTGAAGGACCCGCCGCCAAACTGCCGCCAAAGACCCAGAGTGGAAGAAGCTCCGAATCTTCAGCAGCGGGTCCTTCACTCGATCCAGGTGTGTTCGGCGGCACTGAAGGACCTGTCGCCGAAGTCCCACCGAAAACTCTCGTGGGGGCCCCTGAAAACTCTCATGGGGGCCCCTGTGGGGCCCGGGGCAAATTGCTCCACTTGCCCCCTCCCCCCCGGGCGGCCCTGGATATGGGTGATCTTCTCTGGGAAACAAGATGAAAATTCCTGGGAGCAGGAGGTGCTATATTCTAGAGATGATGGGGGCAGTGATCTACAAGCAGAAGAGGAAGCTGCCTATATGTGGAGTTCCTCTGTCACCCTCTGTGATGCTGTCTTTCTCTATGCTCCCAGATATTTATGCGGAAATCCACATGGCAGATAGTACAGCCCAATGTCACATCACCTCCTTCTGCATTGCCTCCACAGCCGCCAGTGCATAGCTGCAGAGGGACCTAACCAATAAAATAATAGCTCCTGCAGGAGCTATCCAGTCTCAGATATAGAAGAGGCAATATCCTGCTGCCCCAAATGGAACTAGCTCCATTTGGAAGTTCAACAGGACTTGTTAGTGATATACAACTTAATTACTTATAACACAGTTACATGGCGTTTTAAGATAATTTAGCCATGAAAGCTAACGATTTCTGAAAAGACCCATGACCAGAATACTACTCTAATCATGCCCAGAAACATAAGTGTGAAAATTGCATCAACTCACATTTTTGTCATCCATTCAATTTTTCTCCTTTTTCTTCTCCGGTCAATGTCTTGTTTCCTCTTCAGCTTAGAGTAATGGAATTCCTTTTCCTTTGTGTTGTCCTCATCAGTTACAGGATCTATGGTCCTCCAAAACTACTGGCAAATGCGATGTATTGTTTGGACTAGTTTCACAAAAACACCATTACTGATTTTCTTCCCCACTACACCCCTGGGCATGTCTTCTCATTTATAAATCCCATGATTGGTCCTTTACATTGAGGATAATTAAAGATTTACCACTTGCCTGTTTTGCTTATCTGTTCAGCATAAGATACATTATCTTATCAGTAACTTGAAAGACACAAGGCTAAACATGCAAGGAGTACATTTTCTCTTGCAAACATTAATTCAATGGTAATTGCTCCTTGCCTTGGTAAATTTCTGCATAAAAAGAATGCTGATTCTTTAATAGCTGATAATTTGTTTAATATAGTGGAGAGAAAAATCTCATGGATAACATACTGAGAAGTAATATAATAATCACACAAATAATGGCCAAACCCAGATTAGGTTTCTCTGAGAAGCTCCAGAACTGTTACTCAGAGGCTACCACTAGACAGGCTTAAAGGAATAGGCATAGGGATAGATGTAATAGGGAAGAGGGAGGAAGTAAGCAGCATGATTTTATGCCTAGAATAAGAGAACATGAGTCAGAAGTCTGATTCCTATTCCCTACACCGCCACTGACTCTCTGTGACCTATGCAAGTCACTTAACTTCTTTGGCCCTCAGTTTCCTCATTTGTAAAATAGAGATAGCAACATTTGCCCACTTTTGTAAAGTACTTGGAGATCTTTGGATGAAAGGTGTCACTATGTATATGCAAAGTCTTATTATTATGGAAGGAAAGGGTTACCTACATTTCCGTAACTGTTGTTCTTCAAGATGTGTTGCATATGTCCTTTCCACTATAGGTGTGTGTACAACTCGTGCACAAATGTCGGAGATTTTTCCCCTTGGCAGTACCCATTGGGGTGGCTCAAGTGCCCTCCTGTTGCTGTGCACAACCGCACGCTGATGTAAGAGGGCGGAGCTGCTCCTGACCTCCCTCAGTTCCTTCATACTGAATGTACTCTGATATAGAGGGGAAGGCGGATGGGTCATGGAATAGACATGTGGCACACATCTCAAAGAACAACTGTTATAGAAAGGTACGTAACCGTTTCTTCTTCAAGTGACTACACATGTCAGTTCCACTCGTGTTGATTGGTGAAGGATCTGCTCAGCCGATCTGCCGGTGTGTTTTGCTTCCCTGGAAGGGAAACAGTTTTGAGGTGAATTGAGTGGGTTATACAGAAGTCCCAGAGGCGAACTGCCTCCTGGCAGAGCTGGGTTGACCATGCCCCTCCTTGATTGTTTATATAAAATATAATCACTGAGTTGTCATATTCCACAGACTCCCCCCACCCCCATGTAGGGGAGGAAGTTTGAGCAGGCTAGACATACTGCTTTTAACTCCCTGACATTTATGTGAGCCTCTAGGTCCGGAGGTGACCACAGTCCTTGAGTCTTCAGGGATCCAATATGAGCTCCCAAACCTAGAGATGATGCGTCTCTGACTAGAGTGAGTGTTGGAAGGAAGGGAACGCCCACACAAACTTTTAGAGGGTCTGTCCACCAATCCAGAGACAACAGGACTAGCTCTGGCACTTGAACCACCTTGTCCAAGTGGTGACGATTCGGGGCAAATACTGATGCTAGCTATAGCTGTAGTATCCTGAGTCGCAGTCTGGTGTATTGTACTACATAGATATATGCTGCCATGTGACCTAACAGGCGGAGGTACTTGCATGCTGTTGTGAGCGGGTAAGCTTTCATTTGAAGTACTAGGTTCTGAATGGTTTCAAACCTGATTTGTGGAGTCGAGGACGGCTCCAATAAATTCTATTGTCTGTACAGGCCTCAGTATTGATTTTCTCTACTCCCTAAGAGCTCCAGAGCATTGACTATGGATAGAGCAGTGGATATGCTGGAGAGGACCTGAGATTCTGATTGACCTCTGATCAACCAATCATCCAGGTATGAGAACACATGGACACCTGATTTTTGAAGATGAGCTACTACCATTGTCATGCACTTTGTGAATACCTGAGGAGCAGCTGCCAGGCGGAACAGACATACTCAGAACTGATAGTGTCAACCATTCACCACAAACCTGAGAAACTTTCTATGGTTGGGACATACTGTGATATGGAAGTAAGCATCCCTCAAGTCGAGGGCATCATACCAGTCTCCTTATTCCAGGGAAAGGATAATTGTCACTAGGGTAACCAGGCGGAATTTTATTTTCTTCAGCTATTTGTTCAACTCTCTTACATCTAAGATTGGCCTGAGACCTCCTTTGACTTGGGGATCAGGAAATAATGGGAATAAAAGCCTTGTACTCTGAGGCCCAACAGTACTTCCTTTGTGGCCCCTGTCTGAAGAAGAGATTGAACCTCCCACTGAAGGGCAATCTTGCGAGAGTGGTCCCTGAAGAGGGACGGGATATGGGTGGAGGGTTGAAGTAAATTGGATGGCATACCCTCAATCCACCATGCTTAAGACCTACTGGTCTAATGTTATATGGGTTCAGGCATTTAGGAAGTGGGGAAAGTGATTGGTAAATAAAAAAGGAGCAACAGACAGAAATGAGGAGACTGGTATACTGTCTTCAACAACCCCGTCAAAATGCCTGCTTGGAAGAGGCGGCTGGACAGGATGAGCTAAAGGAGTGGAAAAGTGGAGTATGTTAGAATAATAGGATTAGAGAAGACGTCTGATGGTGTCACATCGAATGATTCATGTCACTATGCAGTGTATTAGAAATTATTTAAATATTGTAATGCTGTGTATCATATCTGAAAAAGAATTCTGTTCATTAGTGCAGCCCTGTGGTTGCTCTAACTTGCCAGCTTAGACTCAGGACAGAGACGACAGAAAGATGGCTTAGACCTGCCTTTACCTCCACAAATCTTCAGATACCAAGTAATCCAGCCCTAAATCATCTGATGATAGATACTTGAAATGGAGTTATACTATTCATAGTCATTCTTGGGGTCCAAATAATTCCCTGAATAACTAATTAAATTCTGTAATTACTCTGTGTTATGTTTGTACAAACCTTTAAAAATATTACCAATTATTTCCAAAAGAATTTAACAAAACAAAAATGGCTTAATTTTAACATAACATAATTTCAATATGTTTTATATTTCAAGCTATACATTGTATTAGAGAAAAGTACATTGACTCCTCTCACAGATTTTTAATCCAAACAAAATTATACCTTAATATGGAGAAGTATGAAATTGTATTTTAATATTTAAGTATTATATTGTACTTTAATAAACAGGTTTATTTCATATTCAGCACAAGATCTTATAGTATGGTACTTATGGTAATTTAATCATATTCTATTTATTATGTTGTTCAGTGACCTGGTGATGAGGAACATGTTATAAATAAATGATCATGGTATTATTATAACATCTCGCAGGGAGTGACTATTACCATAGGTCATTATTTCAAATGGAAATAAAGATCCCACACATTATGAAGTGATCCATATTGTGCGTGAAATTAAATCTCCATAATGTGTAGGTTATGTAAGAAAAATAAGTTAACATTTTAAAGAAAAAATTTAAATGCTATTCTTTGCTTACTCTGATTGAAAGAAGTCTCCAACCATTATTCTCCACACGCTTGTACCAGCCACTGCGGTCATCTTTCCAAATCTTTCCATGAATAGCCTCTGGCAGCAGCTGTTTGTATGCTGGCTTTGTATAATCTTTAGGGCTGTTAGCACACATATCCACAATGGGTCTATGAGTGAATATTTTGTAATATATACTTGGAGGATAATTAGTCTGTAAAGAAATATCACACTTGAAAGTGAGAGATCCAGTTAGTGACAGTGTCTGTTATAAACAAATGTTCCTACTTTTTAAAAAAATTGTCAGATTAATACCTTGTCTAACTCTGTTGACATAAATGGGTTTATAAAAGCCATGAAACTGTTCCTTTACCCATTTCAAAGTAGCTTAACACCATACAGGATAGGCTGAAATTGGAAGATTTGATTGGCTGATTACAATTCTGAGTGAAATTAAAGATCCAGTCCTCGACTCAGTGAAATCAGTGGGAGTTTTGCCATTAACTCTAAGCGAGTGCAAGGTCTTTGGTGTGTTGCCACAAGCATACACAACATTTATGAGTATTTATTGTTTCTCTTATAATGTTTATTTTTCTGAACTGAATGGGAGAAGTTTATTGGGAAGAGAAATGTAATTGAAAAATATTTAAAAATGAAAAGTTAAGTGTGCACAGTAGCTAGAACAGGGACTGTGAGTCTGTATTTGTGGGTTTTACTTCCAGGTACACCGTACACTGCAAACTCGCTGTGTGAATTGAGTAAGTCATATAACCTTTCTTTTCATCAGTTTTCCTGTCTGTAAAATAGAGATGATAATTTACTTCTCCCAGATGCCTATTCTGAGGATTAGTTAGTCTTTGTAAAGCCATTTGATAGCCTCAGATAAAAGGTGCTAGTACATGCAAATTAATACTTTTATTTAATGGACCTTACTGATGATCTAAAGATGAGAAAATACATTAATAAATTAGATTATAACCTGTAATAATATCTGCAGTGAAACTAATTTAGCTGCTTGGATGGCTAAATAGGTTTTAAAGAACTGAGAGGGTTTTTTTTTGTTGGTTTGGTTTCAAGCAACCCACTCTCTCAGTCAGAGGTGCTGTAATTTCATTGACAAGTCCTGGTCCATCTGGTATGTTCTCAATTGAAGTATATAGATTAGCAGCCCTGTTTCCATAGTCCAAATCTCTTAGTAGTAAATAGATGAGAAAGGGAAAAATTCTGTCTAACCCATGATTTTTCTTCCTAGAACTCCTGAATGCCCATTGTGAAGACTGACATGGAGGTGATGGAGTATAGACTGACAACCTGTGAGGGAGTTAAAGAACTTTCAAAGAGGAATAATAGGTAATTAAAGCATACATTCTCTCCCTCTGCTAATATTACTTTTTAAATGGAAAATGTTATGATGAAAGATAATCGTGTATGTCTCTCTAACACTAGAGATGGAAACCTAGAAACATAAGGTCATGTTGGACAGTCTTGTAAATACCTTGCAAATACGACAGCTTAAAATGCTAGGACAGTTCTGATTAAAATAACCATTTTTCAAATTTATATTTTGTCATGGTGCTAATGTTTGGTAAGTAAAGAAAATAATATGTTGGCGCCATAATTCCAATCTAAAAACTTCATCCACCTCCATGGTTACTTTCACTGAACTGGATAATCTTGTAAGTAATAAATCAGCTCAGCACCTTGATCTCTACACTTTGCCTTCCACCAGAGAGCAAACTGTTGCTCTGATGTTTTATTAATATCATATGTCATCAAGGTGAGATTTACTAATGATGTATTATTCATAAGTTGGTATTAGCCAGGGAAGAGTAGGTCAGTAGCAGAAACCAAATAATTACAGGGTAGAAGTCTGCCAAATACAATTTACTAGAAATTGCTAGCCAGGCAGCAGGGAAGAATATTAGCAATAAATCAGCTTCTTTCCAACTATTTCAAGTGCTGTAGCAATAGATTTACAATCCTGTATTAGATATTTTGAAAGCAGGAGACTCTTACACAGGGCGTGTGCTATTTCAGAGTGACTGTTCAGCTGTAAAATACTAATAGGCAAATACTTAAGGCCAAAATCTAAGCAGACTCTTGGGTCAAAATTTTCAAACTAAATCCATATTTAGTCACTTAAATAAAGTCTTGGGATGAAATCCTGGCCCCATTAAAACCAATGGAAAAACTCCCATTGACATCAATAAGGCCAGGACTGCACCCCGATTATCAAATCCAGAGCAGTGAGAGCACCCACAAATCCAACTGAAAATTCAGATCATTTAGTCAGGTGCTTAAGAATGGATTTAGGGGGCTAATTTCAGGCACCCTGGTTATAAAATACTAACCTTGCTAGTTTGTTAGAATACAATTAATATAAGTCCATTAAGTTGTGATTACCTAGATATAGAATGAATGTCGATATTTCAATATTCTTTAAAACGCTACTTACACCACCTAGTCTGAATCGGATATAAACACCTGCTGCAGCATCTAGTAACTCTGCCTACAAGAAGAAAAAGACATTAATCCACAATGCTTCCGTAGTCCTGAGAAATCAAGACAGAAAGATACAGTAATGGACAGTTACATAATTTAGTTCGTCATACATAAAGATGTGTTTAGATTCTTCTCTGACATAAGTCCAATATCATATTAATAGGGATGCACACAATATAAATAGGTTGATATTTTATTCTTATGGAAGTGCCATGTTTTCTAGATGAAAAAAGACTTTCATCTATAAATTGAAGTATATAAAAAGTTTAAAAGGCAGAATAATGGGCCTCATTCTGCTCTCTGCAGTATGGTGTGGACATCATACTGTGGCATGCAAGAAGCAAACAAGTGAAGGTGGGAGAGCAATGGCTTTAATTAAATTTTCTCCATATCTACTTAAGACATCCATCACCATAGCATCTGAGGACAAGAAACAATAAGTAGGGTTCACAGAGTGATGTCTATAATTGACTCTCTTCCTTGCTTCTTCATTATATTACTATTTTTTGTTTAATTGTTTTTTAGGGTGAGGGAGGAGATTTTCTCTTTCACTCTTGTTCTTGTTGTAGTATTTCTTCCAAGGAGAGAGAAGGTATTTATATGGATAATGTGAATATTCAGAGTGATAACAATACATATTTTTTTTACAGTAAGCAAGAGTTCTGGAAGCAAAAAAAACCCTTTCATACATCTGACCACAAGTCAGCCTTTAGCTATTGAGGGATAGGAAGAAACTTTCCTGAGGGGTGGGATTTTCTATAACTGCCTACTGCAAGTTTTTTTGCATACCCACTCAAGCATCAGATACTGGTCTAGATGGGCCACTGTTTTTATCCAGTCAGCATTTCCTATGTGACTATTTCATTGGGGGCAATTTATTGCACAAAGGCTTTTGCAGAAAGATGATTTTTACAACATGCTCTGAAAATAATTGGGCTTGGCCTGAAACAGTATGAGTCAGATTGAACCCCAAATGCCTTTTACCATCTGTTAGCTATTAAATAGCCTCTCTATATGAAATGAGTTGGTGTCCTCAATTCCTAGAAAACAACTGACTTCTATGGGCTCAGCCTTCTCTTTTCCTTTTTCCCTCTAATTCTACATTGGATATGCTTTTACTTTTGTTGTATACTGATACTTTCTTTTGTAACTACTATATATTTCTTTTTTGGCATATAGTTTCAGTTGTGTGCAATCCACAAAGTATCCTACATCTTGGACTTCAAATGACGGAACAGTCAAAAATTGTATTTGATTTATAATGCTGTAATGATTCTTTTCTCCCAATACTATGCCCCAAATAAAAGACAGTGAGACAAATGTAGTGCCGATCTTTAAAAAAGGGAAGAATGAGGGTCCGGGGAATTACAGGCCAGTCAGCCTCAGCTCAGTCCCTGGAAAAATCATGGAGCAGGTCCTCAAGGAATCAGTTCTGAAGCACTTAGAGGAGAGGAAAGTGATCAGGAACAGTCAGCATGGATTCACCAAAGGCAAGTCATGCCTGACTAACCTAATTGCCTTCTATGATGATATAACTGGCTCTGTGGATGAGGGGAAAGCAGTGGATGTATTATTTCTTGACTATAGCAAAGCTTTTGATATGGTCTCCCGCAGTATTCTTGCCAGCAAGTTAAAGAAGTATGGGCTGGATGAATGGACTATAAGGTGGATAGAAAGCTGGCTAGATGGTCAGGCTCAATGGCTCCATGTCTAGTTGGCAACTGGTATCAAGCAGAGTGCCCCAAGGGTCGGTCCTGGGGCCGGTTTTGTTCAATATCTTCATTAATGATCTGGAGGATGGCATGGACTGCACTCTCAGCAAGTTTGCAGATGACACTAAACTGNTATTAGGGGGCTGGAGCACATGACTTATGAGGAGAGGCTGAGGGAACTGGGATTGTTTAGTCTGCAGAAGAGAAGAATGAGGGGGGATTTGATAGCTGCTTTCAACTACCTGAAAGAGGGTTCCAAAGAGGATGGATCTAGACTGTTCTCAGTGGTACCAGATGACAGAACAATGAGTAATGGTCTCAAGTTGCAGTGGGGGAGTTTTAGGTTGGATATTAGGGAAAAAAATTCATGAGGAGGGTGGTGAAGCACTGGAATGGGTTATCTAGGGAGGTGGTGGAATCTCCTTCCTTAGAGGTTTTTAAGATCAGGCTTGACAAAGCCCTGGCTGGGATGATTTAGTTGGGGATTGGTCCTGCTTTGAGCAGGGGGTTGGACTAGATGACCTCCTAAGGTCCCTTCCAACCCTGATATTCTATGATTCTATGAATCTATGAAATTAAAATTAAAACACTAACATCTTGAACTATATTGTACAGTATGTGTGTAACATGTACACAGATATAGCAATGAAAATACGTCAGTAAATACAGCCCTTACCTCTCTTGGGTCAATGCATTTCATCAGAAGATGAGGGTCCCCAACTCTTCTAAAGCCTATTAGTTCTTTGTAGTATTGAAAGACTTGGACATTCTGTAGAGAAGTATAAATATACCAAGAAAAACTATTGTCCCTGGATTTTTTCCAGATTTTGAACATAGTCATGACACTATTCAGGGTTTTCCCATGCCAAACCACACAGAATTTAGGACAGTGTGGGGCACAATCCATCAAATGGTCTCACAGAGTTAAACTTGTGCCTGGTGTACTCATCCCAGTTCTGAAGAGTGAAGTTAATAGTGTTACAGCACTGCTGAATTCAGTCAAATGTGTGTAACAAAAACTGAGTCTAGTGCATATTTGAAAAACTAAGTTTATATTGTTTATTTTGGTATTAAGTCAGAGTGAGTTAAAAGTGAGAGGGCTTTCAGAGAAAGAAATGCATATGGATACAAATTAAAAGCATGGAATTGCTGCCATATACTAGGGGGAATTTTAAAGTAAAGCAACTAAATCTCCTAATTTACCATAGTTATCTTTGAAAAGATCTCTTTGGTAAGACTCCCCACGAGACCACCTTTTCTTCCTCAGCTTTGGATTTAGGGGATTACCTTTACAATAACTTTTTAAAAGTCTGTCCGTTTCTTTCTCTGTGAACTAGGTTATCACCATGGTATCTATTTACACTTCCCATTTCTGTCCAACTTCCTCCTTTGCTTCTCTTTACCGTCATCCCATCATTAACAACTTATAACTCTTTCAATGGCAACTTTCCCCAGTAATACAGTAGTCACCCACCCTCCTGATGAGGGCTGTCCCTCTGTTCCTAAAGCTATTGTAATCAGTGCCTTACTGCATGCAATGCACTACTGTAGACTGTGCAGAACACAGAATAAAAAGACCAAAACACTGCTGAAGGAAGCCCACACATTCCACCTAAATGAATACACCAGGGGTCGGCAACCTATGGCACGCGTGCCGATTCTGGGTGGCACGCTGCACCAGCCCCCAGCCCCACTCATCCCCCCCGCCCACCACTCTCCCCTGCGGGGGCAGGAGGCAGAAGCTTGGTCCTGCGGCAGCCAAGCTCCCCCTCCCCCGCTTCTTCCCCCAGCATGGTGCTTTCCTGCCCCCCCTCCCGACGATCAGCTGATCGCCCGGGGGAAGGGGGGCGGAGCCGAACCGCAGCGTGCTCGCTGCTCCCTAGAGGAGACAGAGCAGAGGTAGGGTCGGGGCCTTGGGGAAGCGGGTGGAACAGGGCATATCCCAGCCCTCTGCCCTCACCCCTGCACCCCCCCCCAGCCTTCTGCCCTGCACCTCCACACACACCCAGCCTTCTGCCCTGCACTTCTACCCACACCCAGCCTTCTAGNCGTCCCGGCCGCAGGCCGCGCTCAACCCGCTGCAGGCCTAGGTGAACAGAACCCCAGGCTGGCAGCTTAAGATCAGCATTTTAATTTAATTTTAAATGAAGCTTCTTAAACATTTTGAAAACCTTGTTTACTTTACATACAACAATAGTTTAGTTATATAATATAGACATATAGAGAGAGACCTTCTAAAAAATGTTAAAATGTATTACCGGCACGCGAAACCTTAAATTAAAGTGAATAAATGAAGACTCGGCACACCACTTCTGAAAGGTTGCCTACCCCTGGAATACACCATCCCTCTTTGGTAATGTGATGTGATTTTTTTTCCTGTGGCAGCTATGGAATTCTACCTGCTTTTGACAATATAAAATTACATATCATTTGTAATATACTGTATATGCAGGCTTCTATGGATAGTTAACTCTCTATTAAGTTTTATGGCCAGCATCAGCCCTATGTATGGGGACAACTGTACTGGAAGTGGGATTCACACCACAGGAGTTCCTGCTCCAGGCAGACTTTCCATCACCACTTTGGTTTATAGAGGAGAAAAATATAAAAATTGTTACTTAAGTGTTTAATGATTAAAATAAATGATTAAATATAAAATAGTGCTTCACACTCACAATACATCTTTTCCAGCACCTCTGAATGACTCTTGCAGCCTGGTTCCGTTTGTCTTCTTCCATTGGCATTTACAAATGCCTAAAACAATAAGGCTATTGTTCACAACTATTCAATATTGCCTCAGTTGCTATTTGCACAGCCTTTTTCTTTTATAACATTTTAAAGTAAGTATCTGATAAAAACCACTTTTAAAAAAATGTCTGTCTTTTAAGAGTGTGTTACCTCACCCACATTAGCTTTTAAGACTTGAATTAAGATGGAGAAAAAATAGGTTACTCATCAATAACTAGTTTCTCCAACTAAGTTACATCCCCTCTAGATCAATAATCTTAGGTAGAAATTACAAAATAAAATAATTCATAGAATTTAGATAAGTAATTGTGAAATACAGATACAGACAAAAAACAATACCTGCTTTTCAAAGATGGTCATGCACAATTGCATTCAGCATGGGTGCACTGTTTGAAATCAAAGTGATTTAAATAACTGATTTTAATCATGATTTAAATCAGCAAGCAGGAAACCTCGATTTAAATAATCAATTTTAATTGTGATTTGCATTTGTACTTTAGTTATTTTCCTGAAGAAAGGTTGATTCTCATTGGTTGGATTTGCAACTAAATATGGCCTTTACACTAAATTTGGTACTTCTTTTTGCTCACCAGGACAATACGCTATGTTTATCTACATTAATTTAAGCAATTATAGAGCTTAACATATATTAATACAGTCTTAATTTTTACATTTTTTATTATGTAGAAAATGGTGAATGATACATTTCTTATTCACTAGATGATTTTTTTTTTAACTCGTGATTTGTGGCAAGCTCTATTTGGATGGAAATTCAAATTATATTAAAAATGCAAAAACACAACATTTCAATTTGTTATGAAATAAAACTAAAATGTGCTACATTTATCAAAATATATTTGGCACTTAAAACTATCTGATTTATTAAATAATGGAATCATTAGCTGTAGATAGTGAATTGAACTGATTGTTTCTTATCACCTTTAAGATTTTAGAACTAGTAGATCTCATTCTCTCATATGTAAGACTAAGATTTACTCACCGGTATTTTTAGTAAAAGTCATGGACAGGTCACTGGCAATAAACAAAAATTCACGGCCCGTGGCCTGTCCATGACTTTTACTATAAATACCCCTGACTAAAACTTAGCAGCTCCTGGAGCCCGGAGCGCCACTGCTCTGGGGGACCCTGGGACACCGCTGCTCTGGGGAGGTCCAGGGGCCGACGGCTGGCCCCTGCTCGGGCGGCAGGGGCTGACTGCCCTCTGAGGCCCAGTGTGGCTGGCCCTGGGGCTTCCCCAGCAATGGCCAGTGCAGCTGGCCCTAGGGGCCTCCCCAGCAGCCTCCTGAGCAGCTGGCCCCGGGGTTCACACCAGCAGCCACCTGAGTGGCTCCCAAAGCGACCAGCACACACACCCCTCCGGCAGCGGCTCCTAGGTGGGGTTGGGGGGGTAGGGGGTCTCCATGCACTGCTACCCGCAGGTGCCACCCCCACAGCTCCCATTGGCCACAGATCCTGGCCAATGGGAGCTGCGAAGTTGGTGCTTGGTGCGGAGGCAGCGCGCAGAGACACTCCCACCCCCCAGGGGCCGCAGGGGCATGCTGGCCGCTTCCAGGAGCAGCGCAGTGCGGAGGGAGGGAGGCAGAGTGGGCAGGGAGCCGCCTTAGCACTGCTGGTACATCTCTGCGCATCTCTTGGGGGCAAGGGGGCAGCGGGTCTCCGTGCACTGCCCAGGGCGGGGGCAGCGCATGGAGCCTCCTCCCCCCTGTTGGGCGCGCAGAGACGTGCCAGCAGCCGACCCCTTCCGGGAGCAGTGTGGGGCCGCCTGCCTGAGCCCTGCTGCACCGCTGGCCAGGACTCAGGGGCAGGTTGTCAGATGAGATTTGTCCTGCATTTTGCCCCCCTTCCTACCCCCTCCCCCGTCGTTGGGGGCCCCGTGCCACCGCACTGTTTGTTTCATAGTAAATCTGCTCCTGGCCCAGAGTTTCTCTCCCCTGAAGCCAGTTTCTCAGCTTTGACTGGTCCTGCAGTCAAAAAGTCTCTTCTCTTTCCAAAAGCCTGCCCCTGTGTTCTTCTTCCTGCTCTACATTTTCTTTGTCTGTCTGACACACCCCATCTCTGTGTTTTTAAAGTGCTGTACCAATGTTTCATCTCCTTATTCCTTCTCATGGGGAAATTATATTTCTTTAAACCCTAGCCCTCTGCAGAGAAGTTGGAGAGAGAAAACTGGTTTTACCTAGGATGCAGTGGCAGGAGCACCGGGCCCTTTAAATCCCCACCCGAGACCGGCTGCCGGAGCCCCAGCGACAGCAGAGCTCCGGCAGCGCTTTAAAGGGCCCGGGGCTCCCCTCAGCAGCGGAGCCCCAGGCTCTTTAAATCACCTCTGGAGCTCTGCCACCCCGGGGTGGCAGCGGCAGGGCTCCTGCGGTGATTTAAAGGGCCCAGAGCTCCATGGCAGCTGGAGCCCCGGGCCCTCTAATTCGCCCCTGAGCCCCGGGGCTCCCAGCTGCCACTGCAGCTGGGAGCTCCAGGGTGATTTAAAGGCCCTGGGAGTCCCAGCCACAGCCGGAGCCCCAGGGCCTTTAAATATTGAAAGGCCCCGCCTCTTCCGGTTGAGGACATGCCTCTTCCGGTTGAGGCCACGCCCCCACTCAGGACTCCTGCGTACCGGTAAGTCCTTTAAGTTACTTTCACCCCTGATTTCAACTAACCCAGGTGATGCAATATGGGTGCTTTGTCAGTGCCTGATCCCAGCTGGGACTTGGATGGCAGTAATTTAACTGAAAGTCAGTCTGAATAGAATAGAGGTGATGGTAATAGACTGGGGAAGAAGCTTGAAGGGATGGTCAAGTGATTCTTGCCCTCATGATCAAGGACATGTCTCATCCTGTGTCCTAGAAGCTCACAATTTAGGACTGATTTTAGGACCTCATCTGCTCTTGGATTCTAGGTGCTATTAGGGGCCAAGGCCAAAATCCACAAAGGGACTTTGGCATTGCAACATCTAACTCAGGGATTGGCAACCTTTGGCACATGGCCTGCCAGGTGCGGGCCGAGGGATGTGCCGGCCGCCGCTTCCCGCTGCCCCCATTGGCCTGGGACGGTGAACCGCGGCCAGTGGGAGCCTCGATCGGCCGAACCTGCAGGCGCGCCAGGTAAACAAACTGGCCTGGCCCGCCAGGGTGCTTACCCTGGCAAGCCGCGTGCCAAAGGTTGCCGATCCCCGATCTAACTTTTAAGCACCTAGCCATCCAGTGAATGCCAGAGACTGAGTTAAGTGCCTAGGCTCCTTATAAGATGTATGAGCTAGGGTGACCAGATGAGGGGAAGAAAATATCGGGGCGGGGCTGAGCAAAAAAAAAAAAAAAAAAGCCGAGCGAGTCCTGCCCCAGCTGAGCACAAAAAAAACAACAACAGTGCTGCCAGCGGATATCGGGACAAACAGACACCGAAATATCGGGACGGTACCGATTTTATCGGGATGTCTGGTCACCCTAGCATGAGCAGAGATAAGTACCTAACAATGGGATCCACAAAGCCAGCACACTAGACAAGGAGCTGCCTAAGCTAATGAATAGCAGACTCTGAGGAGAGGTGTGTGTCCTAAGCCCCATCTCTCTCCTGGAGTTAGGTGCCAAACAGTCCAGGCTGGATCCCATTTGGGATCCACAGCCACGAACCTTCACCTGCGTCAGGCACCAAAGCCATCTCTTCCCAGAACAGCCTAACTGCATGCAAAATAGCCACATGGTGGTGGGTGAAGGAGAAAGACTCCCTTATAACTTTTAATTCAGTGGTTAGGGAATTCACCCAGGATGTGGGAGACCCTGGTTCAATTCCCTCCTCTGCCTGCAGAGATGGGATTTGAAGATCGTTTTCTCACCTCTCAGGTGAGTACCCTAACCACTGGGCTCTGGGATATTCTGAAGTGGGTTTCTCTGTAAGGTGTTCCACTGGATATAAATAATTAAATATGCACTAGGCCAGAAAGAGAGTGAAAATGACTATAGTCCAGTGGTTAAGGCACTCATCTGTGAGGTGGGAAACCTATATTCAAATCTCTTCTTATCAGTCAGAGGGGAGAACTGAACCACAATTTCCCACATCCTGTGTAAGTACCCTATCCACTAGATTACAGGTTATAGGGGAGGATAGGCCTTCCCTTTCTCCCACCCCCATTTCATGTGGGATTAGGCATGCTCTGTGACTGCCTGACAAATTGGGCCCTGCAGCTGAGATACATGAGGGAATTGTAGTGGAGTTTAGGCATGAGACAGGGCCTGGGCACCTACACTGAGGCATTGTGTAGATGCCCACCAGCAGTGACTTAGAGTCTACAACGTGAAAAAAAACCCTGCAGAAGTGTCTCAGAGTTTCGGCTTCAGTCTGAGCGGAAATCTCTACACTGCTATTTTTAGCCCCATAATGCAAGCCCTGGTGAGCCCAAGTCAGTTGACCCAAGCTATGAGACTCACGGTCTTAGTTTTGTGGTGGTTTTTTTTTTTTTTTTGCTGTGAACACGATCCCTTAGGCACCTAGAGGACTTTTATTGGGGGAAATTTAGGTACCAAGAGATTTTAGGAGCCTCCCGAGTTAGGCAGGTGCTTTGAGGATCTCAGTGGTGCCTATATTTTTGAGTTAGGCAGAAGTTAAGTGCCTAAATCCTTTTGTGGACCTGGACTAGAGAGAGAAAGTGTGTGTGTGTGTGTTTTAATCTGTGCCTGATTAAGTATTTGTCTTTTTTTGATTCCAGAGTTTGCCAGACCTATCCATGTTGTGACTTCTAGATTGGATTATTGCTATACGCTCAGTCTGGGAATACCCTTGCCTGACTGTTAGTTGGACAACCAGCTATACTAGCTGTCCAAGAAACACACTGGCTTCTTGTTCATTTTTACTTGGTTTAACAATTTTATTAATAATAGTTATGGCTGTGCATGCAAAAACATCAGAGCTAAGTTTAGAGAGGCAATAATCCCTCTCTATACAGCATGATTACAGGGTACATAGAATAGAATGTACATATCTGAGCATAAGTACAACAAATATAAAAATGGAGGCACTTTTCAGAAGTGCAACAAAAATGTGAAGGGTTAGAAGCTTAATTTCAGAGGAATGATTACAAGAATTATATATAAATATAATATAAATATATGGGATACATATTTACTAGTATCTGAAGGAGAAGAATTGATGAGGCTATTACAAGAAGTATATTCAAAACTAGAAGTAATAGCAGGAAATTGAGCAAAGAAAACATTTATACCTAATATCAGGAACCATTGCCTAAAAGTCTATCAAAAACTAGATTGGGCACAGCACTCAATGAACAATTCTGCATTGTAAGGCCATGAATTGGATGCGCTAAAGGGTCTTTTTCATTTCTAATTACTGTGATTCTAAAATTCTCACTGAATCTGGATAACTGTAATTGCCTCATATAAAATAGCACATATTTTCTATTATCTCTGGAACAAATTTAGATATACCCTCTGGTTTAAAACCCCCCCACCAAAACTGACAGGTTTTCTGCTTCAACAGGATCAATCACAAATAGCAATTAAATTACTAATGGTTCTTTTCTCTTCTTGATGTATGTGGACAACTTCCATTAATGTTAATGAGATTTGCACACATACAATAAATAGAGAATAGAATCCTAAGTGATGATACTTATATAAACCTCATTAAATAAAATGAAAGGGAAAGATAAAAGTTCCTTCCCTGTTGGTGAACATCCACATAACAAAGCACTAGACAATGAAAAGTAGAGAATTATTCTGAAATGTAGGGAGATGGTCTACAACTACATGACCTAACAGGTCATTCCAGTCTCTAACTATGAATAAGCTCTCCTGGCTAAAGAAGTTACCATTTACCCACCAGTCAGTGTTTCCTGCTTTGCACATATTTTCTAACAAACTTATTTTACCCCTATACTATTATTTCTTTAGTGCCAAAATGTGCTTGGTGCTGTGCAGTACACAAAAATAAAGACAGTTCTTCCAGCAAACGGCTTGTATTCTAAAAAAGACAGGTTTCACTAGGAAATCCAGAAGCGGGGAAAATCTTAATTAATGTCTACAGAGCAAAATAAAACAAAATCAAATAAAATTTAAAAAACCACTGCAGAAAGTCTTAGAGCATGGGGTCAACACACTGATTGTTTTCGATTTCCACACCCACCCCTCATTCTATCCCATAATTACCTGTAGGGTAGAAATGGGTTTTTATTTTATTAGCCTCTATCCATATGTTTGTAATGTATTGGAAATCTTAATGAATAATATCTACTTCATTTTCCCTTGTCTACTACCTAGGGTAGTACTTTGGAGAACTTAGAGCATGTCTTCACTAGCAACGTGCCTGTGTAGTCACGGCACCAGCGGTGGGAGAGCTCTCCCAGCGCTATAAAAAAACCCACCTCCACGAGGGGAATAGCTACCAGCGCTGGGAGCGCGGCTACCAGCACTGGTGCACTGTCTACACTGCCACTTTACAGCGCTGAAACTTGCAGCGCTCAGGGGTGTGTTTTTTCACACCCCTGAGTGAGAAAGTTAAAGTGCTGTAAAGTGGCAGTGTAGACAATGCCTTAGGACCATGCAATAGGGAAAGCAAACACAATGCTTAAATGCAAATTCCAATTGACATTACCATGTCGATTTATCTTATCTCAACCTAATTATAAAGGTCAAAACTTATGTCCATCAATAAAAGGAAGTGCTTCCTCTGGAAAAGTTGAGTTGGTGCAATAATAATTTGTAATCAAATTACAAAAATAAAAGACCAAGCAAAGAACACTCTCACAAATGGTGCTGAATAACTCCTGGACCATGCTGATTACCTTCAACTCATTGATTTCGGTGGAGTTGAAGATACCCATCACCTTGTAGAATTGGCATCAAAAGATGTAATATCTTTTAAGGTAAGGAATTTCAGTACATCTTTGAAGTTTAATTTCAGGGATGTCTTTAAATTTTGCAATACTGTATATTTTGTGTGTAATTTCCCCTAAGATACTATTGCATTTTGATTTACAATGCATTTGAAAACATCCATTCTGATTTTTCAACACAAGTCATGCTGCAAGTCAGTAAAATATATGCCAAGATCTGCAAACATAAACTTGCATTTGCAAGTGACAACCTTTCATGGATTGTAAAGAGTACAGAGCTTACATTTACAAAATATAAGGATACTGCCTCCAATCTCTAAGAAATAAAAATCTGGCTTCTAAATTGCTGCTAGAGTTCTCATTAGCCAAACTGCATGAGCATCTTCCCTGAGTTTAAACTAGATTCCATTTTTACATCTGTCATACTCTGTATCATGTTGAACTACAAAGATACACTTTATTCTACATTTTTAAATGCTGACTTTACAGTGATTACTGTTAGTTTGCACGTTTCCATTAAAGCAGTTGTGTTCTTCTGGCCCTAAAAAGGTTGAATAATACAAATAGCCTCTGAAGGTGTTGTATATCTGTGCAATCCATGTTGCCACAGATTTTGTCTTTGAGGAGGAGGTACAGAGCAACCAAGCTGTCAGCTGTAGTCCTTAGCTAAAAGTGGGTGGGGTGCAGCAGCAGAAACACCAGCCTTATTCCCCACAGAAAATTACAATGTTTGACAAGAAACTGTAGGGGCGACTTTAATAACTTTGAGATCATTGTTTCTCGTATTTTAAAAAAATGATTAAGGGTATGGAACATCTTCCATATGAGGAGAGATTAATAAGACTGGGACTTTTCAGCTTGGAAAAGAGAAGACTAAGGGGGGGATATTATAGAGGTCTATAAAATAATGACTGGTGTGGAGAGAGTAAATAAGGAAGTGTTATTTACACCTTCTCATAACACAAGAACTAGGGGTCACCAAATGAAATTAATAGGCAGCAAGTTTAAAACAAACAAAAGGAAGTATTTCTTCACATAACACACAGTCAACCTGTGGAACTTATTGCCAGATGATGTTGTGAAGGCCAAGACTATAACAGTGTTCAAAAAAGAACTAGATAAATTAAAGGAGGATAGGTCCATCAATGGCTATTAGCCAGGATGGGCAGGTGTCCCTAGCCTCTGTTTGCCAGAAGCTGGGAATGGGCGACAGGGGATGATGGATCACTTGATGATTACCTGTTCTGTTCATTCCCTCTGGGGCACCTGGCATTGGCCCCTGTCAGAAGACAGGATACTGGGCTAGATGGACCTTTGGTCTGACCCAGTATGGCCGTTCTTATGTTTTCTTTACAATAATTTTTTGGAATTTTGAAAGCTAAATTTTTGTATTATGCAAATTTGTTTCCCTCCAACACATATGTTCACAGATTTGATTTTTTATTTAAACAGGAAAAGACCCTTTGAAGCAGTTGTCTTTTTTTGGGGGGGGGGGGGGGGGGGGGGGGGGGGGGGGAGAGGGGGGAATTGGCAGGGACTAAAAAAACCCTACATGATGGATTTAGAAAAAAGAATAAAGGCATCTAAATAAAAGTGGCCCCCGAGTTAGTGGGACGCCTTGTGGAGCCTGGAGCTGAGGAGAGGAGCCAGGAAATGACTGGAAAGGAAACAGGGAAACCCTGGGACCAGGAGGTGGGGGAGGGGCCCCGGAGCGGGTGGGGGTCGGGGCCAGGAGGTGATTTTCCCCCCTCCCCTCCTGGGTGAGCTGCTCGCGACAGGCGGAGGGGGAGGGGAGCCCTGCGCGCCCACCCTCCCCCCGCACCCCACCGGGTACCGGCCACTGCAGCGCGAGGTCGGTTCAGCTGGCGGCGGCTGAGCGTCCCGTTGCTATAGTAACCCGCAGCCTAGGGGAGGGGACTGAGGGGGCGGGGCTTATAGGTGAGAGCAGGAAGGGGAAGAAGATGCAGAGATGGGGAGGTGTCTCCCGGCTGGGGGCTGAGGAGGGGGGTCCGGGGAGGTGTCTCCCGGCTGGGAGCTCTGGGGGAGGTGTCTCCTGGCTGGGAGCTGAGGGGGGGGGTGTCTGGGGGAGGTGTCTCCCGGCTGGGGGCTGAGGGGGGGGGGTCCAGGGGAGGTGTCTCCTGGCTGGGAGCTGAGGAGGGGGGTTCCAGGGGAGGTGTCTCCCAGCTGGGGGCTGTGGAGGCGGGTCCGGGGGAGGTGTCTCCTAGCTGGGGTCTGAGGGGGGAGTGTCTGAGGGAGGTGTATTCAGCTTGGGTCTGAGGAGGGGGAGGTCCAGGGGGGTCCAGAAGTTTCCTTCTGGCTGGGATGCAGAATGGGAGCCAAGGGCTGTGGGTAAGTGAGGAAGATGAGGTCTTTCCTGGGTTGGGGCTGCTGTTCCAGGTCAAGGCAGGAGCAGAACTGCCCCCATTTTCCCTCAGAGGGAAGTGGTTCACCAGTCCCAAAGGAGGCTCACCTCACTCGTGCCCTCCATAAATGAGGGCCCCCTTCTGTAAGGAGCTAGATGCCCTCAACCCATTGGGCATCCTCACCTGTCAGGATTGGACCACAGATTGTATTGTTTACCCCAGATTGAAAATATTGTAGGAAGGGAACGGGGATGGGGGAGTGACAGGGCAGATACAGACTATATCTTGAATATAATGGTGCCACTGACAGAGAAGACATTTCTTAGCTTGTATTAGTGCTCCTTCTTGAAGAGGAGTCCTGAACACCAAAGGGAATTCACCTGGAATACAGAGATGACTAATATATATTTTGTGCTTATAGGAGAGGAAAGGTAGACCAGTAAATGGGACACATAGGACTTTGGAGACCAAGATTTATTTCCATGCTCTGCCACAGATATCCTTTGTAACCTTGGGTAAGTTGTCTTCCTGATCCTCGGTTCTTTGTAAAAAGGGAGTTAATAGAACTTTCTAGGGGTGTTGTGAGTATAAATAAATTAAAAGATTAAGAGGTGCTCAAATACCATGTTAATGGGGACTCTACAGGCACCTAGATAAGTAGTTGCAATTTATAAACTCTAGGGCCGAAAGAGAGCTCGACCTCATGGTCATCTAGTCCATCTTCCCATGCCGAAGCAGGACATATATATCTAGAAAGACCAGCCCTGACAGCCTGTTCTTAAAAACATCCAACAATGGGGATTCTACAAGATCACTTTGTTAATCTATTCCAGTATTCAACTATCCTTAAGTTTTTCTTAATATCTAAGATAAATCTCCCTTGCTGCAGATTAAGCCCATTACAGTACTTCTTGTTCTACCTTCAGTGGACATGGAGAACAATTGATCAGCATCATCTTTGTAACAGCCCATAACCTATTCAAAGACTTATGTCCCTCCCTCAGTCTTCTTTTCTCAAGGCTAAACATGCCCTGTTCTTTAACCATTCCTCAGAGGTCATATTTTCTAAGTCATTTTTGTTGCTCTCCTCTGGACTCGCTCCAATTTGTCCACATCTTTCCTAAAGCGTGGCACCCAAAATTGGACAGTTCTCCAGCCGAGGCCTCACCAATTCCAAGTAGAGCAGAAAAATTTCCTCCCATGACTTACATACAAACACTCCTGTTCATGCACCCCCAGAACAATATTTGCCATTTTTGCAACTGCATCACATTTTTGGTTCATATTAAGTTTTGATCTATTACAACCCCAGATCATTTTCTGCAGTATTACTGCCTAGCCAGTTATTTCCAATTTTGTATTTGTGCATTTGATTTTTTTTCCTTCCGAAGTGTAGTCCTTTGCACTTGTCTTTATTAAATTTCATCTTGTTTGATTTCCAGTTCTCCAATTTATCAATGTCCTTTTGAATTCTAATGATGTCCTCCAAAGTGCTTGCAACCCCTCCCAGCTGGGTGTCATCCATAAATTTTATAAGCATACTCTCCGCCCCCTTATTCCAATCATTAATTAAAATATTTACTAGTGCAAAACACCACTAAATAATGTCCTCCCAGTTTGATAATGAACATTAATAACTAAGGCTACGATTTAGTCATGGGTATTTTTAATAAAAGTCATGGACAGGTCACGGGCAATAAACCCGTGACCTGTCCATGACTTACTATAAATACCCCTGACTAAATCTTAGCTGGGGGGCACTGCTGCTCTGGGGGGTCCCAGGGGAGCCGCTGCTCTGGGGCACCCCAGGGGGCCACTGCTGGGGGGGGGTGCTGGGGGGGGCACTGCTGGGGAGGGCCAGGAGACTTCTGGGGGGGGCGCTGCTGGGGAGGGCCGGGAGACTGCTGCTCTATGGGGTGCCCCCGAGGGGCCGCTGCTCTGGGGGGTACCCCAGGGCCAGCGGCACCAGCTGCCGGGGGGCACCAAGCAGCAGCTCCTCTGGCCACCGCCCAGGGCTGCCCCCCCTCCCACTGCTGCTCCGGCCTTCCCTGGGACCACTGCTAGGGGCCACAGAGCTGCGGCTGCTTTCGCCGCCCCTGGGACCACTGCTCAGGTGGTCTCCGGGGCCAGCTGCACTGGCGGCTGCTCGGGTGGTTCCCAGGGCCAACTGTCCAGGGCCACCCGAGCAGCCGCCAGTGCAGCTGGCCCCAGGGCAGCTCCAGCAGCAGCCGATACGACTGGCTGTGGGGCCACCCAAGCAGCTGGCTGCAGAGCAGCTCCAGCAGTGGCCGGTGTGGCTGTCCCTGGGGCTGCCTGAGCAGCTGTCCCTGAGGCCAGCTGCTTGGGTGGCCCTGGGGCCAGCCACACGGGACACTGCAGAAGTCACGGAGGTCACAGAAAGTCACAGAATCTGTAACTTCCGTGACCTCCGTGACAGACACGGAGCCCTATTAATAACTACTCTGAGTACAGTTTTTCAACCAGTTGTGCATTCACTGTCATACTTTGGGGTGCAATCCAGAGAAGTAATCACCACTGGACCTGCAACCCTGGGTTCCTTACAATGCTTTGCTGATTTAGGTCACAGCATGGGACACTCATAGTCAGCCTACAACTGTGTAGGTCACACCCTGACAGGGCCGGCCCACAACATTTTGGCACCTGAGGCGGGGAGCTCAAATGACGCCCCGATGCCCCCTCACTTGGGCCAAAACTTTGAAAGGTCTCAATTCTGCCTTCTTCCTGTTCTACTCCTCTCATGGTACTGCTTTGCTACCTACCCCAATAAAGGAGAACTAACAACTTAAAATGTCTTGTTCAAAAATGTTAAGTAACACTTAACTTTCAAACGCCTGAACAGCAAATGTAACTTTTCTTGTCTGCATAGTAAACATTGGCATTTTTATCTGTTTGAATAATCAAAGTGGTGCTTTCCGTGCCATCTTGGTTGCAAAGATTTGAACTGCTTCCTGAAGATCCACAGTCTGGGCCAGCTCATGCTCTATTGAGATGGTTGCAAGGCCGACCAGCCTCTCCTGTGTCATTGTGGAGTGTAGATGTGTTTTTATTAACTTCAGCTTGGAGAAGCTGCGTTCTCCACTGGCAACTGTTAACAGGAAGCGTTAGAAGTATGCGCAGAGCAACAAAAGCATTTGGAAAGCGGGTGGTCATCTTATTTGTCCACATATATTCCAGAACAGCCTTTGGAGTTGATCCTGCTGAAATGTATCTTGAAAGGGCTTTCAGTTCATCACCTAAATCACTCGTATCAATATCATGCATGTCATCATGTGTTAACACTGTCTCTAGTGCCCTGCATTGCTGGTGTAGGTCTTCTTCAGGTATAGTGAGGAGTTTTGGAATATCATACAAATATACTGCTGTGTTCCTTAGGCTGCATGAAACCTTCTTCAACTGACTGTATTGCACAATCTAGCACCTGGTTAAAGAAGTCAACTTTGAATTGTTGTTAGGGGTCTCTTATGGGATTATCCTGTGCCTCGTAATCAAAATGTCGTCTTCTTTGGTGACTCTTGTATTCTTGAATGGGTGGGAAAATAGCTTCAGTGTGAAGTTCCTCTGCCAACTTCTGTGCAGTCTTCAGAACGTTTTGAAATCCCTCATCTGACCAGTAAGACTGTAGGTATGACTTTGCTTTGTCCAGTTGTTCCATTGCTCCAGACATATCAAGGTCAACATCTTGGAGTCTCTTGCTTACAACATTTATTTCAAACAGTATGTCATGCCACAACACTAAGCCACACAGAAATTTGAAGTTATGTATGTTTCTGGTGATTCCATTTCCCTCTGCCACTGTTCTCCCAGGAACAGTTCCTGTCGTAGCATTATCCTCCATAATGGCAACTATGGCATCATCTATCTTCCCAATTTGGTGTTTGATAGGCTTTATCGCTTCCACTTTACTTTCCCATCATGTGGCACTCAGTGGTTTCAGTGTCAGAGAGGATGTTCCCAGATGTTGCTTCAAAATTTGCCATCGATGAGTTGATGCAGAGAAAAATATAGAGATGCTTTGAATTACATTAAAAAATTCAGCAGCCTCACTAGAAGCTGATGCTGCATCACTGACCACCAAGTTCAATGAATGAGAACTGCATGGGACAAAAAAAGCTCGAGGGTTTAACTCTCGGATCCGTGTCTGCACTCCTCTGTTCTTTCCTCTCATGTTGGCACCATTATCGTAGCCCTGACCTCTCATGTCAGCTATCGCAATTCCCGTATCTTCCACCTTTTTAAGAAGCACATTTGTCATACCAGCTCCTGTAGTATCATCAATGTCAATAAATTCTAGAAAATGCTCTCTGATAGTCACCATTGCAGGGACATTTTCACTAGGTTCTGTTGTTGTTACAAAACGCACCATTAAAGTCATTTGTTCCGTATGGCTGATGTCAGGTGTGCAGTCCAGAATAACAGAGTAATATCTTGCTGACTTCAGATCTGCCACAATCTTCTGTTTGACTTTTGTTGCCAGTAACTGTATGATCTCATTTTGAATTGTTTTTCCAAGGTAGTGGTGTGTGTACATTTCTTGGGTGGTGACTCTTCTTAGATGCTCCTGGAGTACAGCATCAAACTCAGCCATCAGCTCCACAATTTTAAGGAAGTTTCCATTGTTTGGCACATACAGCTGATCTGAAGTGCCACGCAGTGCTAGGTTTTGGGTAGCAAGCATTCTCACAATGGCAATGAGCCTTTTCAGAACATTTTGCCAGTAAAGAGACTCTGATGCAATCTTCTCTTGATGCTGATCATCTATGGTGGCCTTTAACCTTAGTCTCATCTCAAGCTCTTTCCACCTATGGAATGCTCTCTGGTGATTTGCTGCCTTCTCATGGCATGCCAGATTTCTAGCCAGATTTTTCCAGTCCTTTGTTCCTGTAGAACCCAATGTGGCTGGAACATTAGACTGGAAGAGTTTGCAACAAAAACAGTATGCAGCATTCTGGGTTTTTGAGTACATAAGCCATGGCCTCTCCACTTTGTCACCACTGGGGATTTCATGCCAGTAATGTGTTGGAGGGAAACTTCTATTTTCATTGTCTTTGGAGAACATGAAGTTTTTCATTTGCTGTGGCCCATGCACTACAAGAAAGTCCCTCAGGCTACTGCTCAAGTGGGTCCACAGTCCTGGATCATCTAGACTTAAGGAACTAAACTCAGCAGCAGCTGTTTCTTGTGCCTCCACCACACTTTTCTCTGATCTACACTTTTCTTCAGGAATGTGCATGGTTACATCCATTTGAGATGGAGATATGGATGCTGCAGTAGCTGCAAGGTCACCTGCACTCTGACTAACTGGAAGATAAGGCATCTCCTCACCACTCACATCCTCACTGGGGCCGGAAGGCTCACCGTGAACATTTGTGTTTATGTATCTCAGGAGAGCTACTTCCTGCTTAGATAGAAAAGCTTCCTTTGCTTCTTTCTTTTTCTGAATGCTGCCCCAGAAGGGCGTTTTCTTCTTTCAGTCATGACTGCTGTTCTGTGCCAGCTATAGTGGCTCTCAACATTCAATTGAAGGGGACAAATAAGCAGGCTGGTAGCAGGGCCTGAGTGAGGGAAGATATCAGCATCTTAAGGGCCTAACTGGCTTCTACTACTTCAGTTGACTGCCTGTTCTCCTCAAGTGGGTTCAGGGAAGCAGCGGGAAACTGGAAGCTCCCTGAGAAGCTGGTGTTAATCAGTCCAGGCTCCTGGGGGTGCTAGAGAGGTACATAAGAGGCTCCTCCTCCTCTCTCTCTCTGCAGTTCCTGCTGCTTTCTGTTATTACCTCTCATCTTTTCTCCTGCCTGCCTGTTATGTCTCTTGTGCCCTCCTTCCTCCAGCACAGCACTCCACCATCTCTGTGCATCTAGAGCAGAGAGAATACATATGCACCAGCAGCAGACACAATTTTCTACACTCTGGGTCCTAGTGGTGCCCCCCCACAGTCTGGCACCTGAGGCGGCTGCCTCAGTTCGCCTCATGGTAAGGCCAGCCCTGCACCCTGAGTGTATGTGTGCTAGACAGCTCTGACCCCAGCAGCCTGTCTAGAGCTCCACACCCCCACTTTGGCTTCCACCAGTCTTGGTTACAGCCAGCAAGGTGACCCCAACATGCTCCCATTCCTGGATTTTCCCAAAACCATATGCCATGAAGTGTCCAGCCCTCACCTGGACCACTCAGAAAAATAATAAGGTTTGTTGCTCCTTTAAAGAAACAAAAGTACATTACAGTTTATTAACTGGGGTAAAACCACCCTTCCTTTCAAACACAGCATTAAGTTGGTTTATAGTGAAAATAAAACAAATGTATTAACAAAATATACGTAGGACTAAGTGAGTTCAAGTATGAGGAATGAAGACAGAAAGAGTTACAAGTAAAACAAAACAAAATGTAGTTTCTAGTGGCTAAGACTAAACTAGTTACGGTCTTTGTTCTACCAAGATTTCTTACCAATCTTTCTTCTTTCCAGTCATGGCTGACTTTCTCTCAGTTAAGACTTTCCACAGAAGCACAAAGGACTGGTTTCCCTTGTCTTCATAGATGAAATATATTTGCCTAAGCAGGTTTCTTACTTACATCCAGTTGCCAGAGACTTCAGCTCTCCCTTGGTTGAAAGACCCATCTTTCTCAGCTTGCAAGTGCTCTGTTCCCTTGTGTCTGTCTAGTGATGGATGCCATAGATGGCTTCTTTCTTTCTTATATCTTCCAAAGTTCAGTGACCTTATTTCAAGAGGCAGGGTGACCTCACTCTGTTTTTCTCTTCCTGTGGACTTCCTGTTACCCTGTATGTAAGTGGGGCTTCCATTGTTTTGATTCCACCATGCTTAATTTAAAGGGGAGACAAGTAATTAGCTGTGATATTTTCTCCTGTCTGGGAGAGACCAGTTTTTCCCTTTGTATGGACACAGACTGTAAAGCCTAATATCAATGAGTATCTATAATTCCTTATATAGTGTTAATAGATACATTTTACAATGATATTAATCATCAGTGTGTCATAGGCTTTCATAAAACACCTCACTTGATAAACTTTTATAATACAGTAATATTATATGCAGTCAGTACATTCAGTTGCTTATCACATGAAGTTCAGACCCCTTGTCTTTATATCCCAGATTAAGTTTCTCTTCCCTGCTGGAAGCTGTTTCCTTCCCCACTTGTTAACATGATCTTCATTGTCTCTGCCTGACGACCGGGCTGGGCAGAGACACAAACACATTCCTTTGTCGAGGGCAGACCTGTTCTCCTCATGGTATGCCTGGTTTAAATACATTTTAGTCATAATTTCAGCATGTATCCATAACTTAATACACACTGCATACATACATCACACAAGAATATTAATGATCAAGGAGTTATTAGTTTTCCAATGACATACTACATGACACCTTTTAGATCCAGATTGTACCCATAGGGAGTTGGGGTATGCTGAATTGGTTAGGTCAGCTGAAACTCATCACCTGATACCAGTGAGCCCCTTCCCCTCTGGCACTGGGATGCTCTTAGGATCACACCCATGTTATAGTAATTTCATCTAGACCACATTGTGATGGGTTGGACCCCTTAGGAAGCCACCTGATGTGCTGAGATACCACTGGGTCTACCTGTTCTGCCAGGTTGGGCCCCCTTTAACCTGTCTTGCTGAGCCAGGCTCTTAAAACCTCCTCTAACACACAAACAGGCAGGGCTACACCCAGCTGCAGATCAGCTCTGGGAAGACTCAGTTTAAGGGACTTGCTTCAGCACTCAGATGTCCACCTCCCTTGGAGTGCAGACCCAAAGATATATTATGAAATTCGCCCCTTCGCTCAATGTGGAGAGAGATGTGTACACTTCTTACCCCCCACAGTTAGAAATTACAGAAACTGGGTTTAATAATAAACAAAACAAATTTTATTAACTATAAAAGGCAGATTTTAAGTGGTAAAGGGGGTAACAAACAGAACAAAGCAGATTACTAAGCAAATTAAATCAAACACACAAACTAAGCTAGTTTCACTAAAGAAATTGGTTACAAATAGTACTTCTCACCCTAGATATTGTTGCTGGAAGTTTGCAAAGTTTCTGTGGTTCAGAGTTCCAGTTATATTCCTTTTCAGACTGGACCCCTATTTCAGTCTGGACTACCCCCTAGCCTTCCCTTTTGCAGTCTTTCTTCTTGGGCAGTCAGGCCATGGAGAGGTGGAGTCCCGTTTGCCTTCCTCCCCACCCGTAAATAGGATTTACATAAGGCAGGAATCCTTTGTTTCCCAAACTTGACCACGCCTTCCCTCATAGTGGAAAGTTACAAGAAGTCCCAGGTAATGTTTTAGTATCAGCTGACAGGACCACCTGACCCTGTAGTATCACAGCTTCCATAAGTCGGTGGCAGTATGGAGCATCCACAGGAAGGCCAAGCTTTTCACAGTCCATTGTCCTCGCTAATGGGCCATCCGCCCTGTCTGGGTTTTCCATTGTTGTACCTGAAGTGTTAGCAGTGGGCATCACCCAAAGTAGCATAGTTGAAATACAGATACATAGTCAATATTCCTAACTTCAAATACAGAAATGATACAGGCATACAAATTGGATAATCGCATTCAGTAAATCATAACCTTTCAAATGATATCTCACATAAGCCACCTTGCATAAAGTATATCTCAGTTATGTCATATTCATATCATAAGCATATTTTCATAAGGAATATGAAATACAATGTCACACACATTTCCCTAGTTTGCTTATGAGAAAGTCATGTGGGACTGCATCAAAATCTTTACTAAAATTAAGTTATACTGGGTGTACTGCTTCCTCACATCCACTAGGCCAGTAACCCTGTTAAAGAAAGAAATTACGTTGGTTTGGCATGATTTGTTCTTAACCAGTCCATTTTGTTTATTATTTATCACTCTGTTATCCTCTAGGTGCTTGCAAATCGATTGTTTAAGAACATGTTCCAGTAGTTTTCCAGGCATAAAACTTAGGCTGACTAGTCTATAATTCCCTGGATTCTCTTGTTCCTCTCTTTGAAGATAGATACTATGTTTGCCCTTCTCCAGTTCTGTGGAGTCTTCTCTCAGTCTTCCATCAGTTCTTGAAGATAATCATGCTAATGATTCCAAGATTGCTTCAGTTAGTTTCTTAAGTACCTTATGGTGAATTTCCTCAGGTGCTGCTGACTTGAATACATCTAATTTAGCTAAATATTCTTTAACCTTCCCCATTGTTCAGGATCCTGACACAAGGAAGAAAGGAAAGCAGCAGAATACGGACCCTGGACTTCAGAAAAGCAGACTTTGACTCCCTCAGGGAACTGATGGGCAGGATCCCCTGGGAGAATAACATGAGGGGGAAAGGAGTCCAGGAGAGCTGGCTGTATTTTAAAGAATCCTTATTGAGGTTGCAGGAAAAAACCATCCCGATGTGTAGAAAGAATAGTAAATATGGCAGGCGACCAGCTTGGCTAAACAGTGAAATCCTTGCTGATCTTAAACGCAAAAAAGAAGCTTACAAGAAGTGGAAGATTGGACAAATGACCAGGGAGGAGTATAAAAATATTGCTCAGGCATGCAGGAGTGAAATCAGGAAGGCCAAATCACACTTGGAGTTGCAGCTAGCAAGAGATGTTAAGAGTAACAAGAAGGGTTTCTTCAGGTATGTTAGCAACAAGAAGAAAGTCAAGGAAAGTGTGGGCCCCTTACTGAATGAGGGAGGCAACCTAGTGACCGAGGATGTGGAAAAAGCTAATGTACTCAATGCTTTTTTTGCCTCTGTCTTCACGAACAAGGTCAGCTCCCAGACTGCTGCACTGGGCAGCACAGTATGGGGAGAAGGTGACCAGCCCTCTGTGGAGAAAGAAGTGGTTCGGGACTATTTAGAAAAACTGGACGAGCACAAGTCCATGGGGCCGGATGCGCTGCATCCGAGGGTGCTAAAGGAGTTGGCGGATGTGATTGCAGAGCCATTGGCCATTATCTTTGAAAACTCATGGCGATCGGGGGAGGTCCCGGATGACTGGAAAAAGGCTAATGTAGTGCCCATCTTTAAAAAAGGGAAGAAGGAGGATCCGGGGAACTACAGGCCAGTCAGCCTCACCTCAGTCCCTGGAAAAATCATGGAGCAGGTCCTCAAGGAATCAATTCTGAAGCACTTAGAGGAGAGGAAAGTGATCAGGAACAGTCAGCATGGATTCACCAAGGGCAAGTCATGCCTGACTAACCTAATTGCCTTCTATGAGGAGATAACTGGGTCTGTGGATGAGGGGAAAGCAGTGGATGTGTTATTCCTTGACTTTAGCAAAGCTTTTGATACGGTCTCCCACAGTATTCTTGCCGGCAAGTTAAAGAAGTATGGGCTGGATGAATGGACTATAAGGTGGATAGAAAGCTGGCTAGATCGTCGGGCTCAACGGGTAGTGATCAACGGCTCCATGTCTAGTTGGCAGCCGGTTTCAAGCGGAGTGCCCCAAGGGTCGGTCCTGGGGCCGGTTTTGTTCAATATCTTCATTAATGATCTGGAGGATGGCGTGGACTGCACTCTCAGCAAATTTGCAGATGACACTAAACTGGGAGGAGTGGTAGATACGCTGGAGGGTAGGGATAGGATACAGAGGGACCTAGACAAATTAGAGGATTGGGCCAAAAGAAACCTGATGAGGTTCAACAAGGACAAGTGCAGAGTCCTGCACTTAGGACGGAAGAATCCCATGCACTGTTACAGACTAGGGACCGAGTGGCTAGGCAGCAGTTCTGCAGAAAAGGACCTAGGGGTTACGGTGGACGAGAAGCTGGATATGAGTCAACAGTGTGCCCTTGTTGCCAAGAAGGCTAACGGCATTTTGGGCTGTATAAGTAGGGGCATTGCCAGCAGATCGAGGGACGTGATCGTTCCCCTCTATTCGACATTGGTGAGGCCTCACCTGGAGTACTGTGTCCAGTTTTGGGCCCCACACTACAAGAAGGATGTGGAAAAATTGGAAAGAGTCCAGCGGAGGGCAACAAAAATGATTAGGGGGCTGGAGCACATGAGTTATGAGGAGAGGCTGAGGGAACTGGGATTGTTTAGTCTGCAGAAGAGAAGAATGAGGGGGGATTTGATAGCTGCTTTCAACTACCTGAAAGGGGGTTCCAAAGAGGATGGATCTAGACTGTTCACAGTGGTACCAGATGACAGAACAAGGAGTAATGGTCTCAAGTTGCAGTGGGGGAGGTTTAGATTGGATATTAGGAAAAACTTTTTCACTAGGAGGGTGGTGAAGCACTGGAATGGGTTACCTAGGGAGGTGGTGGAATCTCCTTCCTTAGAGGTTTTTAAGGTCAGGCTTGACAAAGCCCTGGCTGTGATGATTTAGTTGGGATTAGGTCCTGCTTTGAGCAGGGGGTTGGACTAGATGACCTCCTGAGGTCCCTTCCAACCCTGATATTCTATGATTCTATGATTGTTATTAATATTGTGTTAAGTATCTGGTCAGAATTTACCTTGTGAAGACTGAAGCAAAATAGGCATTAAACACCTCAGCTTTCTTGATGTCATCCATTATTATCTTTCACTCCCAGCTAAGTAGTGGACCTACATTTTTCTTTGTCTTCTCTTGCTCCTAACATACTTATAGAAACTCTTTTTATTGTATTTTATGTCCCTTTCTAGGAGCCTTAGGCTTTCTGATTTTCTCCCTACGTCTTGTATTATACTTTTGTACTCATCCTCAGCAAGTTGTCCATATTTCCACTTTTTATAGGATTTCTTTTTGATTTTCAGGTCATTAAAGAGCTCCTGATGCAGCCGTATTGGCCTCTTACTATTCTTACTTCCTTTTCTTCTCATTGGGATAGTTTGCTGTTGTGCTGTTAATATTGTCTCTTTGAGAAACTGCCAGTTCTTCTGAATTCTTTTGTCCCTTGGATTCTCTTCTGATGGGAACCTACCTACCTACCAGTTCTCTGAGTTTGTTAAAGACTACTTTTTTGAAATCCATTGGCCTTATTCTGCTCCTCTCACTCCTTCCTTTCCTTAGAACCATAAAGCGTATCATTTTATGATCACTTTCATCCAAGTTGCCTTGCTCCTTCAAATTCACAACCACGTCCTCACTGTTATTCAGAATCAAGTCTAAAATGGCTGTCCCCCTGTTTACGTCACCCACCTTCTGAAACAAGAAGTCCCCAACACATTCTAAGAACCTTTTGGAAATTTTGTGTTTTGCTGTATTACTTTTCCAATAGATGTCTGGGTAGTTGAAGTCCCCCAGTACTCCCATGCTTTGTGTTTTGGATATTTCTGTTATTTGTTCTAGAAATGCCTCATTTGCCTCCTCCTCTTGATTTGGAGCACCTGAACCTTTGTAAAAGTGTGTGTGGGGGGGTATTTCCAAACTCCACTGCCTTCATGGATTGGCATCAGGATCCCTGCTTCAAAGTTCTTACAATCTAGTACAGATAGCCAAAAGAGTTCAGAAGACATACTACAGCAGGTACCAGAATGAGTCTGAGGTTTTCATTTTATTCAAATTAGGACTTTCCTCAGGTTTTCAACAATTTGGTAGTGCAGCACCATCAGTGTTTTAGAATTATGACTCAGAACATGGTGTGCTTTTGCTATTTCCATTAACAGATAAGGTCCACCTCCTGTCCTGGATCACAAATATGGACTAAGAAAACAAGCTATTACAAGAGCTCATAGTTGGCCTAACTTGTGTAGGTGATATGGATCTCTGAGCTATAACATTTCATGCACCTGTTTCAGTGGAAAAATAGCTGACATTCTACCCTAGCAGAGGATTACTTTAATCAGGCAGAGACCAAATATGAGGACACATCTTGAATTTGGAGGTGTGGCTGACAGGGATGACATGTTCCAGTCTGCCTATGTAGTTTCATTGGAACCCATGGCAACAAAATGTTCCAGTATAGGATGTACAATCTTGATAAGAGTAAAGGTTGCATGTTACAACTTTAAGATGAAAGACCTCTGAACTTCTGTTAACCAAGTGTTGGCAATATTGCTAACAGTTAAAAATCTGACAAATCACAGAGTGTGTTGTTAAGTTTAGGTCTTAGCTCAATACATTTCCCGCTGGTCTGGGAGCCTGTGAGAGGTTGTGATTCACATTCAGAGCTTACACTACTACAAGCAAGCAGAACATGCTTAGGACAGGAAAGGGTTTAGTAACTGTTTTGAGTGGGTGACTGTCAATGGCTACAGGTACAATATTTGTTGGCTTTTCTAGCACAGTGGGCTCTGCTCTGTAGTAATACCCTCCAGCTAACTCAGAGGTGGTTTGATGAGTTCCTACGGGAACTAAATGACTCCTCTTCAGCTATATGGGCAAGTCCAGCCAATGGAAGGTTCTTGGGAAGCAGAAAGCAAAAGGGATCCAAAGACATCTCTTCAAAAGAAGTAATTTCTCATATGTAGGCAGTGAATCCTTTCTGAAGAAACCTGAAAATACAACAATTGCATGTGTATAGCTTTTGTAGATTATAAAAAACAGATTAAGTGGAAATAGATGCAGTACTGTACATCGTGGAAGGATGTGAAGTAGAAAAACTATATTTATATTTCCTCCCTCCCTTTTTCCTTACACTACTGGAAGATGGACTGAAGTGGAAATTAATTTCCACCAGTATTTTATTTCAAAAATTACATCTTTTTGAGCCTGATCCTACTCCTATTTAAGTTAATGTCAGCTTAGTGTATATCTTCCTTTACTCTATTATTGTATAACCTGGTTTTGCTTGTGGAGGTGCTATTGGGTGCAGCGGCGGCTCCAGGCACCAGCGGACTAAGCGTGTGCCTCGGGCGGCAAGCCGTGGGGGGCACCCTGCCGGTCCCTGCGAGGGCGGCAGTCACGCAGCCTTCGGCGGCTTGCCTGAGGGAGGTCCACCGGTCCTGCGGATTCGGCGGCAATTCGGTGGCGGGTACGCCGAAGCTGTGGGACCAGCGGACCTCCCGCAGGCATCCCGCAAATCCGCAGGACTGGGGACCTCCCGCAGACATGCCGCCGAAGGCAGCCTGCCTGCCGTGCTTGGGGCGGCAAAAAAGCTAGAGCCGCCCCTGATTGGGTGTTAATTATGACTGAGTCATAGAAACTAAAGATGGGAAAACTTATTGGGTCAGCTTGTCCTTTCCTTGCTGCCAGAAAGGATGGTCCCCTCTCATCCCCTCCAGTATAGTTTTAAGGGAAAATCCTGGCCTCACTGAAATCAATGTGAGTTTTGTCATTTACTTCAGTGGGGCCAGGATTTCACCCTCGAATCTTTTGTCCAATCTTGAAATATATATGTATCTATGTTTTTTATATAATGCCCATCACTATAATATGTAAGTGAGGTCTCAATTTCTTAAACTGCTTGCTTAAAGAGACTATTTTGCAAGTAAATCTCCCTATTAGGACATTTTTTCTAAACCCTCAGCTTAATTTTTCCTATGCTCTGTTTCATCACTTTTGTAACTCTTTGTTTTACTCTATATGGTCACCCGCAACAATTATTTTCCTTTCGTTGGTGATACCTTAAAATTCTGGCAGATGATCATTCTATACCCACTTAAGTTCCAGTCCTGCTCCCATTGAAGTCCATGAAGGTTAAATGTGGACTTTAATGGGAGCAGGATGGAGAGACTTCATTTATTGTTTATAGAATCATAGAAGATTAGGGTTGAAAGAGACCTCAGGAAGTCATCTAGTCCAACCCCCTGCTCAAAGCAGGACCAACCCCAACTAAATCATCCCAGCCAGGGCTTTGTCAAGCCGGGCCTTAAAAACCTCTAAGGATGGAGATTCCACCACCTCCCTAGGTAACCCATTCCAGTGCTTCACCACCCTCCTAGTGCAGGGGTAAGCAACCTATGGCATGCGTGCCAAAGGCGACACGCGAGCTGATTTTCAGTGGCACTCACACTGCCTGGGTCTTGGCCACTGGTCCAGGGGGCTTTGCATTTTAATTTAATTTTAAATGAAGCTTATTAAACATTTTAAAAACCTTATTTGCTTTACATACAACAATAGTTTAGTTATATATTATAGACTTATAGAAAGAGACCTTCTAAAAACGTTAACATGTATTACTGGCATGTGAAACCTTAAATTAGAGTGAATAACTGAAGACTCGGCACACCACTTCTGAAAAGTTGCCGACCCCTGTCCTAGTGAAATAGTTTTTCTTAATATCCAACCTAGACCTCCCTCACTGCATTGCTCCCTGTTCTGTCATCTGCCACCACTGAGAACAGCCTAGCTCCATCCTCTTTGGAACCTCACCATCAGGAGTTGAAGGCTGCTATCAAATCCCCCCTCACTCTTCTCTTCCGCAGACTAAATAAGCCCAGTTCCTTCAGCCTCTCCTCATAAGTCATGTGCCCAAGCCCCTAATCATTTTCGTTGCCCTCCACTGGACTATCTCCAATTTGTCCACATCCTTTCTGTAGTGGGGGCCCCAAAACTGGATGCAATACTCCAGATGTGGCCTCACCAGTGCCGAATAGAGGGGAATAATCACTTCTCTCAATCTGCTGGCAATGCACCTACTAATGCCACCCAATATGCCGTTAGCCTTCTTGGCAACAAGGAAGGGCACACTGATGGCTCATATCCAGATTCTCGTCCACTGCAATCCCCAGGTCCTTTTCTGCAGAATATTAGCAAAAGTAATCCTTCCTCATATCATGCCATGTGTCATCCTGAATGGTTTGTTTGTTAAGAAGCACCAAACATAAATAAAACACTTTAAAAAGAAATCCTGAAGCATATAATTCAATGACAATAAGTTAAATGAGAGGGAAATGAACAAGTGGGGAGGTTAGGCAAAGAGATACTGTCTCACTGAATCTTGTCAGAAAGAGATTCAAAATCTTTGAATAAGAAAAAGAGGGCACAAAAGTACAAAAAACTAAAAGTATTCAAAAAATTTTGAGATGACACTACTGTTTGGTTTGAAAGAGCAAAGAACTTAGAAACAATGGTCAAAGAGCTGAATGCAAGTAATATGTTAAGAATGTAAAGTATCAGTGCCAAGAATTCTGTTTGATTGCAGGCCAAAAGTACACTAACTCCCAAGTGAAAACAGCTTTCTGAAATGAGCCCTCATATCTATTTGTGTCAAACTAACACTTATTAGAGGAAATAGGTTTTGGTCAATTTTGTATTCAGTTGAAATGCAAAGATAATACAAAAACGTAACTTATTATACAAATATATAGATATAAAGATAATATAAATGCATGCTTTGGTGCAAAGTGCTACCTGGTCCCCCAGTGAACAAATCATTATCTCCATTGAAGCTATAAAGCCAGATTCTCTCTTGTGACTGAGCTCTGCTGACTGAAGTGAAATGGGGTGTGAGGGAGCTGGTTTTGGCTTTCTGATCCTGAGACTGCTGGTGCTGAGGCCAGCGCCACTATCTTAATGCCAGCAGTGGGTTGCCTTATGCCAGGGGAATGCCCTACGTCAGTCACTTATGGCCAGAATCTGGTTGGTAACTTTGCTCTGGGTCCCAATTGAAAATCTGGCCAACCAGTCAGCAAGGACTGTTCCAGTGTTAGTGGTTACTGGAGAAAGGAAAGAAAATCTCTCTGGCCTGTGGTTCAGTACAAACCTAAGACCACCTTTCCTAAAGCAATTTTCCTCCTTAAGCCTCCTCTATCAAGCAGACACTCTGAGGCCTTTGGGCACTATCAGAATATATTTATTACTAATAGTATGCATTTGTTTATGGGAAGAGGAAAAGAGGGGTCGAGTTATCCTTTTCTTACTGGGGGCCAAGTAGCACAATGCACTTTGTCACAAAGTCCTAAAGTAGCAAAATGATAGGCTTTAAAAATATATACAAATGAAATTTGATCTTGTCTAATTATTTCTCAAGTTGTGTGTACATATTTAACTGGTTTAATTATCTTTTCTCTTCTTCTGTAGAGTTGGGAATTCTTTGAAAAGCAGAATTCCTTGCACTTTTTAGACTGACAGCCTGATTTTCAATGGTGCAGAGCACCTGAAGCTTTCATTCACTTCAGTGGAAGCTGGTGTTGCTCAGCATCTCTGAAAATCAGATCCTAGATTGGCCAAGTTAATTTGGCTCAACAGGTTTATTATTAGGCATATATCATTTGAAAGTATTTATGAATACATTTTGTGCTTGTGGATGTAAGGGGCAGGAGCAATGCAAGTGTCTCCGTACAGCTATGCCAATTTTGCGTATTGCCAATTTTGTGAAACATCTTTGCCATTCTGATCCTGGGCCTCTCATGACAATCAATAGGGTGGGGATTCGGGACATAATCTTACAAAGTGCTGTGCAGCTTCAACTCTCTTAAAGCCAGTGGGTGTTTGTCACGGAGTGTGGGGGAGTCCGGGCCCTGCACCCCCAGCTTCCTGCGATTCACCATAACTCTCAGCCAGCCAGTAAAACAGAAGGTTTATTGAGACGACAGGAACACAGTCCAAAACAGGGCTTGCCAGTACAGACAACAGGATCCCCTTTAGTTAGGTCCATCTGGGGGGGCCCAGGGAGGCCACTCTCCCCGCTGGGAAGCCCCAGCCCCGTCAAAGTCCCCTCTTCATTCCTAGACAGCTTCCAAAACTGAAAAAACCCCTTCCAGGCGTCTCCTTTCTCCCTTCCCCCACGGCTCCTCCCCCAGCCTTTTCCTTTGTCCGAATTCCCAGTCAAAGGTGTTACCTGGCCTCCAACCCCCCTCCTGGGTTCTCATGTTACATGCTCAGGTATCTCCCTTCCCCAATGCAGGCAGTCCCTCTACAGTCCTCCGCTCTACCAACTGAGCTATCGAAGGGACATGAAACAGCAGCTCCCCGGCAATCTTCCCCCTCAGTATCCAAAGAACACCACAAAACATTCTCACTTCGTCACAGTGTTGAGGTTGCTTAGTGCACCCAGGTGATGCTCAGTACTTATTAGGTTCTGGCCCAGAAAGAGCCTTCAAACTGACTTTTCACTTCTCAGTAACCAATGGTTGTATTTTAACTCAGTTTTTCACCAGCTGAACTCATTCATTAGCCCACCTAGCCCTTCTGGAGTTCTTTTGTTTTATCTCAAACATGAACACATTGGTCCAAATCCTGGTCCTATGGAAGTCAAAGGGAGTCTTGCCACTGACTCTAATAGGACCAGGTGTCCTGGGGGTTTGTGTCAAAATTGATTCCAGTTACAGGGCATGTAATAAGATATTCCAGCAGACACTCAGGACAACTACACATGGTGACCTACTTTACAGAACCAGTTTGACAACTATTACACATTGGAACATGTCATCAAAGCAGGGTGTAACTTACATTAATGAAAAATACAGCAAACACATTTAGTAATGTATCTGACCGGCTTGAGAGGTTTGGGAATGATCTTCTGTACCTACCAGAAGAAAATTTTTGATGTAGAGAGTAAGATCTGTTTACTGTGCATAGATTTGCACATACAAAGGGCCTGGTCCTAGAGGTGCTGGGCAACCACAACTCCAATTGGAGTAAATGAGATATGTGAGTGCTCAGTCCTTGGGCCCTACACTACATGATTATAAAAAGACTAAAGTCGTCATTCCGAAAGTCTAATGTATTTTCTGAGTAATATCTAGAAATATGTAGAGTGGCCTCTTATAACGTCAGACATTATTTTTCTATTTATGTTTTTGTTACAGTATTGTATGAAGTCTTATTTTTCCTCAGATATTTAACAAATGTCAGATATGTTTCATGAGCTACAAAATATAGCAACAACCCCCATAAATTTTACCAATTTTATCTCAAAACAGATGTAGCAGGAAAACTCTTTTCTGCTTTGGATGCTAGTTCAGCAAGGAGCTTAAGCAATATCTAACTTTAAGCATGTGACTAGTTCCACTGACTTCATTGGGACTGCTTACATGTCTGAATTAAGCATGTGCTTAAATTCCTTGCTAAACTGAGATCTGAGACAGTGTAAGTAATTATAAATTGAACTATAATGTAAAATAAAACCTACCCCAATGAGATACCCTTTTGTATTACTTTGACAATACATGTTTAATACCTTGTCTCCTACTCTGCTATGGATTATGAACTATAGAAGCATTGTCCATGTTGCATATATAATGTACATGCCTATCATGTAACATAAACCAGACTTAAAAATTAAATTATATTTAAAAAAATAAATATTTCAACAAAACAGAATACAAAGAAGTTAGAACAGGTACAGTAGAGTATCATTAGAAAATCACTTGAAAATGGATGGATCTCACTTGTCCCAGAACAGTATCAAATGCATGAACATATATATATTTTTAAATTTTGTGAATGTGACTATTATGGTGACTAAAATCTTCCATAGGTATGTATTGTGCACATAGTAGGGGCAGCAGCAAAGCTAACTACCCCCATAAAACCTCATAATCCTGAAATGAAGAGATTGCCTCCTCAGGGATAATGTATTTCAGTCACCATGCCCATTTGCTCCTTCCACCTCTTTGGTGATGTTGCCTATGGTAATCAGCTGCTTTCCACCAACAATTCATTTCTCTTAGGTCAATGAACTGTCATTCTGTGGTAACAACTTCCAGTCACTACAGACTTGGACTCAATTCAAACTGGCAACCTATAGTTGAAAGGTACCTGCCCCATTACAGAGCCACTGGGCTATACAGCTGACAATGATAAAAGTGTTCATTTTGCCAGTAACTGTTTCTATGACTGGAATGGAAATATAACTACTGAAATGAATTGCCTTGCGAAAGAGCATTTAAGCAGTAGTAGTTGCTACAGTCTCAGTGAATTCTAGTGAATTCTTCAGTACCATGTACAGTGTTAGTAATNAGCTTTCGTGGGCTACAGCTCACTTCATCGGATGCATGTAGTGGAAAATACAGAAGGAAGATATATATATACACATGAAACAATGGGTGTTACCATACACATTATAAGGAGAGTGATCAGTTAAGGTGAGCTGTTGTCAGCAGGAGAGAAAAATAAGTGTTTGTAGTGGTAATGAAAATGGCCCATTTCCAGCCCTTGACAAGGAGATATAAGGAACGGGGGGGGGGGAGGGGGAGAAGATACGCATGGGGAAATAGTTTTACTTTGTGTAATGGCCCATCCACTCCCAGTCTTTATTCAAACCTAATTTAATGGTGTCCAATTTGCAAATTAATTCCAGTTCAGCAGTCTCTCGTTGGAGTCTGTTTTTGAAGTTTTTTTGTTGTAATATTGCGACTTTTAGGTCTGTAATTGAGTGGCCAGGGAGGTTGAAGTGTTCTCCAACTGGTTTTTGAATGTTATAAATCTTGACGTCTGATTTGTGTCCATTTATTCTTTTACGTAGAGACTGTCTGGTTTGCCCAATATACATGGCAGAGGGGCATTGCTGGCACATGATGGCATATATCACATTGGTAGATGTGCAGGTGAACGAGCCTCTGATGGTGTGGCTGATGTGATTAGGTCCTATGATGGTATCCCCTGAATAGATATGTGGACAGAGTTGGCAATGGGCTTTGTTGCAAGGATAGGTTCCTAGGTTAGTGTTTTTGTTGTGTGGTGTGTGGTTGCTGGCGAGTATTTGCTTCAGGTTGGGGGGCTGTCTGTAAGCAAGGACTGGCCTGTCTCCCAAGATCTGTGAGAGCGATGGATTGTGCTTCAGGATAGGTTGTAGATCCTTGATGCGCTGGAGAGGTTTTAGTTGGGGGCTGTAGGTGATGGTTAGTGGCACTGTGTTACTTTCTTTGTTGGGCCTGTCCTGTAGTAGGTGACTTCTGGGTACTCTTCTGGCTCTGTCAATCTGTTTCTTCACTTCAGCAGGTGGATATTGTATTTGTAAGAGTGCTTGATAGAGATCTTGTAGGTGTTTGTCTCTGTCTGAGGGGTTGGAGCAAATGCGATTGTATCGTAGAGCTTGGCTGTAGACAATGGATCGAGTGGTGTGGTCTGGATGAAAGCTGGAGGCATATAGGTAAGTATAGCGGTCAGTAGGTTTCCGGTATAGGGTGGTGTTTGTGTGGCCATCGTTTATTAGTACTGTAGTGTCTAGGAAGTGGATCTCTTGTGTGGACTGGTCCAGGCTGAGGTTGATGGTGGGGTGGACATTGTTGAAATCATGATGGAATTCCTCAAGGGCTTCTTTTCCATGGGTCCAGATGATGAAGATGTCATCAATGTAGCGCGAGTAGGGGCGTTAGGGGACGAGAGCTGAGGAAGCATTGTTCTAAGTCAGCCATAAAAATGTTGGCATACTGTGGGGCCATGCGGGTACCCATAGCAGTGCCGCTGATTTGAAGGTACACATTGTCCCCAAATGTGTAATGGTTATAGGTGAGGACAAAGTTACAAAGTTCAGCCACCAGGTTTGCCGTGACATTATCGGGGATACTGTTCCTGATGGCTTGAAGTCCATCTTTGTGTGGAATGTTGGTGTAGAGGGCTTCTACATCCATAGTGGCTAGGATGGGGTTTTCAGGAAGATCACTAATGGATTGTAGTTTCCTCAGGAAGTCAGTGGTGTCTCAAAGATAGCTAGGAGTTCTGGTAGCGTAGGGCCTGAGGATGGAGTCTACATAGCCAGACAATCCTGCTGTTAGGGTGCCAATGCCTGAGATGATGGGGCGTCCAGGATTTCCAGGTTTATGGATCTTGGGTAGCAGATAGAACACCCCTGCTTGGGGTTCTAGGGGTGTGTCTGTTCGGATTTGCTCTTGTGCTTTTTCAGGGAGTTTCTTGAGTAGATGGTGTAGTTTCTTCTGGTAACCCTCAGTGGGATCAGAGAGTAATGGCTTGTAGAATGTGGTGTTGGAGAGCTGCTTAGCAGCCTCTTGTTCATATTCCGACCTATTCATTTTCTGTTAGCATGAATATGCTCTTCTTGATCCCTGGGAGGATTTTCATAGTCTGAAATAGCATTTTGCCCCAAAGGTACTTCTCTTCTTGCAAACAATCTGAAGTAATTTGGAAATCATTCCAAAATAAATACTCAGGATTAGTCTACATCTTCAATCTCTGTTATTTGTATTTGAGCATTACACAATATTTATAAAGCACAGTGAAGTCATATCTATCTGATCTTTATCTGGATTAAGTATCTGTTTTTATACAGAACCAAAAAATAATTACCCATTACATGTGTCAGGTATCTTGGAGTTTCACCTACTTTCTCATTTCAATTACAGGCAGCTCCTGGGTGGTGAGACTGGACTCCTCCTGCTGTGCGTCAAAGACTCAAGTGAGGCTTGACTGAACAAAGAGGAAAAGTTTGTAGAAGGAAATAAGAATTAAAGTAGTTGATGCATGTGTTAGAATTGATAACTTAAGCTTCACAAATGTGAAATGGCCTTATGTAGCAGTTCACTAGTAGTGAGAGCAGTGTGTAGCAGTTGCTTCTTAGTGTAAAATAGAATGAGGATATTGATGTAATTTTGCCATGCTGGTGAAGCATATCTCATGCCTTGACTACAATAAAAAGGGTATGTTGGTTTATACCCCAAACAAAATAAGCTATACCAGCAAAAGTACTTTTTTGCCTATATAACTGTGTCTGCAGTAGAGCTTTTGCTGGCATATACATGTTGGTTAGGAGTGTGATTTTTTTTTATACTCCTAACCAACATAGCTATGATGGCAATCTTTTAAGTATAGATCAAACCTCACTCAAAGCAACAATATTTGACTTTCTTTTCATAGGAACAATAGCAGCTTTGGTTTCTGTTCAGAGGAACTATGGTCTTGATCCTCCAAGATGCTGATTTGATAGTAGCCATCGTGGCTGTCACTGGGGATTGAATCTAGCACCTCTGGAGCTAAAAACACAAGTCTCCACAGCTTGAGTCACAGAGGTAGGTGTTTTAGCTGGGGGCTGTACCTGATATATTTTCTGTGGATCACACATATGTTAAGAGCGATGCATCATGCACACTGACCAGTGGGTTACATTGAGCACTCTATCCCTGCTCTACAACTTAAGCACATTCTTAAATTTGAAGTACAGGAGTAGTCCCAATGCCTACTTAAAATTAAGCACATGCTTACTTGCTTTGCTAGATCACAATAAGCATTCTCAGCACTTTACTAGATTAAGTCCTATAGGATTCTCACATGTAAATAAAGCTAAGCATATGCTTAAGAACTTGTGGAATCACAGCCTGTTAGTGTAAATTCAGTTTAACTCTTCTTCTTTCGTATTGCTGGTGTAGAGCAGGAATTTTAGGATTTGTTGAGTTGCTGCTCTGATGACCGGGAAATCGCTGAGCGATGTTCGGTCGCCAAGTTGATGACTTTCGTCATGAATTTTCACTTAACAAAGTGGGCTGTGTGTGGGCTGTGTGAAGGCTGCTATCTTCCACTCCAGTTTTACTCCAAACAACCCAAACAGTTAGTCCAAAATACCTCAGTATGGGAGTGTATCTGATTTCTATTTATGTTCTCTGTGCATTGCACAAATACAGTACATTGCTACCACAATTTTTTCAATCTTTTAAAAACCTACATTAAAATATCTTCTTAACTCACAGAGTTAATGTCACTAATACTACATATATAATTATTGTTCTTTTGCCCGTTTATGTCCCAAACTTAATGATATTTTACATTTGTTTGTTTGTTACAGTGATCCCACCTATCCAAGTGAATTATTCCACCTTCTCCTTCCATTTATTTGAACAGGAGCTGGCAACAGTTCCACTTTTTGCTATTTTTTACCATATAACAAAGTTTGTGATAAGTTTTAACTTACTATATTGCTACTTTGCAATTTCAAACTTTGACATTTGAACTGTATCAAAAGCTTTTACAAAAAATACTAGAGGTGAGATATTTCACTGCCAGCAGATTTTTTTAAATTGAATTAAAGTGTGCTGTGTTTCTGAGCTTGGGTAAAAAAATATCTAGAAATGGTGCCAAATTATATTTGAAATTCTAGAAATTTGAGGTATTGTGCATAAAAAGTTTCTCAATTTCCCTAGTCAGCAACATTACCTTTTCATGAGTTCACTTCATAAGAAATTGATGGGAGCTCTGAAAATTGGACTATGCACTAGCAAGTCAATCTGATGTCTAAAATTATTTTTATGCTAAATACTCAGGATATTTAAGCAGACAAAAGTGTATGCAACCTTTTGACAAGGGTGAAATGCATTCATATTTGGAGAAACCCATATAGCAGCCAAGAAACAAGTTTCAACTTGTGGGATTCCTTCTAGTCTTTTGGGGGGAACAGAGTTGCCCCAGGTCATCTCCTGCAGAATAGGCAGTGTGGGCCACTGGATAGGGTACAAACCTGACAGTCAGGAGACCTGTGTTCTATTTCTGACTCTGCTAGTGACTTGATGTGTGACTTTGGCCAAGTTACTTTACTTCTCTATGCCCATTTCCCTTCCCGTCCTTAGTCTGTTCTCTATTTAGATTGTAAACCCTTCAGGTTTACACAACACAAACACTGTGTGTTTATGCAGCACCTAGCACTATAGGGACCCAATCTCATTTGGGGTTTCTAGACACTATAATAATATAAATGAATACTAATAATCTCCTTAACCTCTTGGATGTCCCAAGATCTGATACCCACAAAGGGAAGGAGTATATGTATGAAGGCCTAGTGATCAGTGGAGTTGCATGGGGTGCAGGTCAAGCCAAAATCTGACCTATTACATTTTTCCAGCCAAGGAAAAATATGTGTTAGAATCATCATTGAGACTGACCAGGAAACTTTCATATAAACTCAAAATGAGCAAATACCCAGAGAATCAATACATTTTAAAGGAAGGTGTTCATTGTTGGTTCCACTGCACTTCCTTAGAAAAGTGAGGACTGGGTTAGCAGGAAAGCAAAAAGGACAAAGGGCTGATTCTTCTCTCACATTGGTGTAAATCAGGAGTAACTGAGTGAAGTCAATGATCTTTCACTGAAAATCAGGCCCTAAGAGACATTTTACCTTGAATTACTCTTGAGCAACTCCAGTGATGGCAGTGCAATGTACAATCAGTATAACTGAAGGCAGAATCTAAACCAAAAAATGGGGAACTGTTTACTTTTAAGCATACAGGGCTTGAATTTCCTTTCCGATATCTTTAATCAGGGGTAACTCTATCAAAGTCACTGGAGATAACTAGTGTAAGTGAAAGGAGAATCAGGCCCATAAAGGTGAGACAAAGATTACCTCTTCATTTTTGAAGCTCCATCTGCAACTTTCCTGCACATGGATTATCTTAACTATAACTATGTGTTCTGTTACAGATGTTGGTTCTTCTTGCAATGGTAAATGACATCTTACACACAAAGAACCACTTTTTCCTTATTTCTTTTTAAGCAGCGCATATAATTAGTGCCTTTTCTCTTTAAAGTATTACTATACATATAATACTTTCTTTCCTTATGCAGTAACCAACAGCTAAACATTCATACCCAAATACTATTTGAGGGAGGGTCCAGGTCTTAAAAATCACACACATTCAACAATATTTGATATAATCCCAGACAAAAGATTCTTTCTTGTTCATGACTTTTTAAAAAACATTCAGCTAAATAAAACCTTTCACTTCACCACAGAACACCTTTGTACATGCTGCCTACATAAGTGAGCTGATGATAACCTAAGGCGCGGTCTATACAAGAAAATTAGGTTGGTTTCACTATGTAGATCAAGGATGTGAAAACGCCACACCCCTGAGCAGCATGATTAAACCAACCTATGTCTCCATGTAGACAGCTCAAGGCCAACAAACAAAATTCTTCCATCAGCCTAGTTACTGCCTCTCGGGGAGGTGGATTACCTACACTGATAGGAGAACACCTCCCATCAGCCTAGGTAGTGTCACTGAAGCACTATAGTGGTGCAGCTGTGCCGCTGTAGCAATTTAAGTGTAGATAAGCCCTTTGTTTATGTAATGCTCCTTTTCTTTAGAATTTCTTTGTAAGCTCTGATAAATGAGCTGAGTCGGGGGCCGGACCACGCGGCTCGGCCCCGCTCCGGCTGGGGCGCTGGGTCTGGGGGGGACGCACCACGCGGCTTGGCCCCGCTCCGGCTGGGGCGCTGGGCGGGGGGGACGCACCACGCGACTCGGCCCCGCTCCGGCTGGGGCGCTGGGCGGGGGGGGACGCACCACGCGGCTTGGCCCCGCTCCGGCTGGGGCACAGGGTCAGGGGCCACACCATGCGGCTTGGCCCTGCTCCAGTGCTGAACCCCTGAGCCTCTCCCCATGCCCCAACCCCTCGATCCCAGCCCGGAGCACCATCCTGCACCCCAAACCTCTCATCCCCAGCCCCACCCCAGAGCCCACACTCCCAGCCGGAACCTGCACCCCTGCCCCAGCCCTGATCCCCCTCCGGTACTCTGAACCCCTTGGTGCCAGCCCAGAGCACCATCCTACACCCCCAGCCCCACTCCAGAGCCCGCACCTCTAACCAGACCCTTACCCCATCCCGCACCCCAACCCCAATTTTGTGAGCATTCANTGAGCATTCATGGTCCGCCATACAATTTCTATTCCCCGCTGTGGCCCTCGGGCCAAAACATTTGCCCAGCCCTGCTCTATGGGGTCCTGATCCTTAAAGAAATATTTCTTGACCCCCACTTCTGGCCCTCAACCAACCCCCCAAGCTCTCCAAGCTCATCATCAGAAGCTCCCCACAGACCAGAACATATCAACTCCAAGCGGCACCAGGNGCTCGGCCCCGCTCCGGCTGGGGCACAGGGTCGGGGGCCACACCATGCGGCTTGGCCCTGCTCCAGTGCTGGGGCGGGGGCACCCCTGAGCCTGAACCCCTGAGCCTCTCCCCATGCCCCAACCCCTCGATCCCAGCCCGGAGCACCCTCCTGCACCCCAAACCTCTCATCCCCAGCCCCACCCCAGAGCCCACACTCCCAGTCGGAACCTGCACCCCTTCCCGCACCCCTGCCCCAGCCCTGATCCCCCTCCGGTACTCCGAACCCCTTGGTGCCAGCCCAGAGCACCATCCTACACCCCCAGCCCCACTCCAGAGCCCACACCTCTAACCAGACCCTTACCCCATCCCGCACCCCAACCCCAATTTTGTGAGCATTCATGGTCCGCCATACAATTTCTATTCCCCGCTGTGGCCCTCGGGCCAAAACGTTTGCCCAGCCCTGCTCTATGGGGTCCTGATCCTTAAAGAAATATTTCCTGACCCCCACTTCTGGCCCTCAACCAACCCCCCAAGCTCATCATCAGAAGCTCCCCACAGACCAGAACATATCAACTCCAAGCGGCACCAGGCCCTACCAGAACAACAGATGTAAGACCTGCAGACACATCTTCACTGCTACAATGAACAACACCCCCTCCCACACACACACACACCATACAACTTTCACGATCCATGAGTCCCACACATGCCTATCACAATATGTGGTATACTTCATCCAGTGCACCAAATGCCTCAATAATAACTATGTGGGTGAAACCAGATAATTAGGGCCCTACCAAATTCACGGCCATGAAAAATGCATCACGGACCGTGAAATCTGGTCTCCTCCCGTGAAATCTAGTCTTTTGTGTACTTTTACCCTATACTATACAGATTTCCTGGGACAGACCAGCGGTTCTCAAATTGGGGGTCCTGACCCAAAAGGGAGTTGCAGGGGGGTTGCAAGGTTATTTTAGGGGGGGTTGCGGTATTGCCATCCTTACTTCTGTGCTGCCTTCAGAGCTGGGCAGCCGGAGAGTGGCAGCTGTTGGCTGGGCACCCAGCTCTGAAGGCAGCACCCCACCAGCAGCAGTGCAGAAGAAGAAAGTGTGGCAATACCATACCATGCCACCCTTACTTCTGTGCTGCTGCCTTCGGAGCTGGGTGGCTGGAGAGTGGTGGCTGCTGACTGAGGGCCCAGCTCTGCAGGCAGCAGTGCAGAAGTAAGAGTGGCAATACCATACCATTCCATCCTTACTTCTGTGCTGCTGCTGGTGGTGGCTCTGCCTTCCGAGCTGGGCTCCTGGCCAGTAGCCGCCGCTCTCCAGCTGCGCAGCTCTGAAGGCAGCGCTGTCACCAGCAGCAGCAGAGAAGTAAGGGTATCAGTACCACAACCCCCCCTACAATAACCTTGCGACCCCCTCACCCCGACAACTCCTTTTTGGCTCAGGACCAATTACAACACTGAAATTTCATATTTGAATAGCTGAAATCATGAAATTTACTATTTTTAAAATCCTATGTCCATGAAATTGGCCAAAATGGACTGTGAATTTAGTAGGGTCCTACAGATAATCACTATGCTCTCAAATTAACTGACATAGGAAAATGCTAAAAGACCAAAACACCTTACCACCTCTGAACACTTTTCACAAAGTGATCACTCTATAGCTGACCGCTCAGACCTCATCTTCAAAGGAAACCTGCACAACACTTTCAAAAGATGGGCCTGGGAGCTTAAATTCGTAACTTGGCTAGACTCTAAAAACCATGGACTGGAGCAACACTGGATTTATGGTGTATTACAACAATCTGTAAATCGCTAACCCCCTCTTTTTGTCCTATGACTGCAGAGGTGTTAATGGGCCACTCTGCCTACCAACACTACAAAAAGAAGGATTCTGTGTGGACTTCTCCTGAAGGTCAAAACAACAGACTGGACTTCTACATAGAGTGCTTCCGTCGACGTGCACGAGCTGAAATTGTCCAAAAGCAGTATCACTTTCCCCATAACCTCAGCTGTGCAGAACACAACGCCATCCACAGCCTCAGAAACAACTCTGACATAATAAAAAAGGCTGACAAAGGAGGTGCTGTAGTCATCATGAATAGGTCGGAATATGAACAAGAGGCTGCTAGACAGCTCTCTGACATCACATTCTACAGGCCATTACCCTCTGACCCCACTGAGGATTACCAAAAGAAACTACACCATCTTCTCAAGAAACTCCCGAAAGAAGTACAGAAACAAATCTACACTGACACACCCCTAGAGCCCCGACCAGGGGTATTCTACCTGCTACCCAAAATCCATAAATCTGGGAATCCTGGACGCCCCATCATCTCAGGCACTGGCACCCTGACAGCAGGATTATCTGGCTATGTAGACTCTCTCCTCAGGCCCTACGCTACCAGCACTCCCAGCTATCTTCGAGACACCACTGACGTCCTGAGAAAACTACAATCCTTTGGTGATCTTCCAGAAAACACCATCCTAGCCCCTATGGATGTAGAAGCCCTCTACACCAACATTCCACACAAAGATGGACTATAAGCCATCAGGAATAGCATCCCCGATACCATCACGGCAAACCTGGTGGCTGAACTTTGTCCTCACCCACAAGTATTTCAGATTTGGGGACAATTTATACCTTCAAGTCAGTGGGATTGCTATGGGTACCCACATGGCCCCTCAGTATGCCAACATTTTTATGGCTGACTTAGAACAACGCTTCCTCAGCTCTCATCCCCTTACGCCCCTACTCTACTTGTGCTACATTGATGACATCTTCATTATCTGGACCCCTGGGAAGGAGGCCCTTGAGGAATTCCACCAAGATTTCAACGATTTCCACTCTATCATCAACCTCAGCCTGGACTAGTCCACACAAGAGGTCCACTTCCTAGACACTACAGTGCTAATAAGCGATGGTCACATAAATACCACCCTATACCGGAAACCTACTGACCGCTATACTTACCTACATGCCTCCAGCTTTCATCCAGACCACATCACACAATCCATTGTCTACAGCCAAGCTCTAAGATACAACCGCATTTGCTCCTATCCCTCAAACAGAGACAAATACTTACAGAATCTCTATCAAGCGTTCTTAAAACTGCAATATCCACCTGGTGAAGAAACAGATTGACAGAGCCAGAACGGTATAGAGAAGTCACCTACTACAAGACAGGCCCAACAAAGAAAGTAACAGAACGCCACTAGCAGTCATCTACAACCCCCAACTAAAACCTCTCCAGCGCATCATCAAGGATCTACAACCTATCCTGAAGGATGATCCCTCACTCTCACAGACCTTGGGAGACAGGCCAGTCCTCGCCTACAGACAGCCACCCAACCCGAAGCAAATACTCACCAGCAACTACACACCGCACAACAAAAACACCAACCCAGGAACCAAACCCTGCTACAAACCCCAGTGCCAACTCTGTACACATATCTATTCAAGGGACACCATCATAGGACCTAACCACATCAGCCACACCATCCAGGGCTCGTTCACCTGCACATCTACCAATGTGATATATGCCATCATGTGCCAGCAATGCCCCTCTGCCATGTACATTGGTCAAACCGAACAGTCTCTACGCAAAAGAATAAATGGAAACAAATCTGACATCAGGAATCATAACATACCAAAACCAGTAGGAGAACACTTCAATCTCTCTGGTCACTCAATAACAGACCTAAAAGTGGCAATTCTTCAACAACAAAACTTCAAAAGCAGACTCCAACGTGAAGCTGCAGAACTGGAATTAATTTGCAAACTGGATACCATCAAATTGGGCCTGAATAAAGACTGGGAGTGGTTGGGTCGTTACAAAACCTAAACTTAATTTCCCCAATACTAATTTCTCCCTAATGTTACTCACACCTTCTTGTCAACTGTCTGTAATGGGCCACTCTCTTACCACTTCAAAAGTTATTTTTCCTCCTTTGGTATCCTGCTGTTAATTGATTTATCTCATTAGACTGGCCTCACACTTGGTAAAGCAACCCCATCCTTTCATATATTTATTATACCTGCTCCTGTATTTTTCACTTCATGCATCGGATGAAATGAGTTTTAGCCCACGAAAGCTTATGCCCAAATAAATTTGTTAGTCTCTAAGGTGCCACAAGGACTCCTCATTGTTTCTACCTTGAATTGTTCCTTAGACTATGTGCTAACTACTTATGCTAAACCATCTGCATTTATCTGAGATGCTTGGAGTACCTTTCCCAGACCTGAAGAAGAGCTCTGTGTGGCTCAAAAGCTTGTCTCTCTGACCAACAGAAGTTGGTCCAATAAAAGATATTACATCACCCACCTTGTCTCTCTATTATCCTGGGGCTGACACGGCTACAATTACACTTCATGGAACAAAGCAGTCATGGAACTGCAGAGAATAAGATTTGTTCAAATGAGTTTCAAAATCCAATTTCTAAATCACAAATTCAATCATGATCAAGATGCCATTATTTACTGCTCCATATTTCAAGAAGAGTTTTGAGACTAATAGATGTGAGGATAGGGAAAAATGTCCCAACTTATATGCCTAAAGTTAGGTGCTTAACTCCATATTTGGGGCATGTAAAATAAGTGACCTGATTTTCTGAGGTGCTCACTGCCCCCAGCTCCCATTTACTTAAAAAAAAAAATGAAAATAATGAACCTGAATGGACTTCAATAGGCGCTTCATATGGTCAGCATTTATTAACAAAATCAGACCTCTTATTTAGGTGCCTGTTGGACTTAGACTTTATGATTTATCAATTCAATCAAACAAACAAACTTGCCTCCAACAGTTAACACCAGTGGTAGTTAATTTTACTCCCATTGACTTCAATAGGGCCAGGATTTACCCTTTGTGTAGTACTTCCTGTGTTAAGCAGAAAAAAGCCAACACATTCTGTGGTAAAGTCAAATGCCCTGGTGGAATAAATAGTGAGATTTTGTTTGAAATCATGCCCACTGTTTTACATATGTGAGCCTAATTCAGAGGTACTCAAATATTACACTAGAATGGTAGACCCTCTAATACATATACAGAGCCTAAGAAATCCTATGCAATGTAAATAGTACAAATAGGTTTAAATGCTTATTTAACAATTCTTATAATGCACCAGGCCATATTTATCTATTTGGGATCATCCTGTGATCCTGCTAAATTAGAGGTGACATCTTACCTGGTTTGCAGGGGTTGTTGTTGAGATTGCCGATCACTGCAATTAAAATTGCATAAAGTACCAACAACAGAAATAAGAGGCTTCCCTTTATCATTTTCTTTTCTGTTAGGCTATGGCTACACTGCGCACCTTACAACGGCACGGCTGTGCCATTGCAGCAGCGCCGTTGTAAGGTGTGCTGTCTAGCCGCTCTTTATCACCGCTCTTTACCACCTCCAACGAGGGGCGATAGTTTTGTCGCTGGAAGCGTGGCTCCCGTCGATGAAGCGCTATCCACAGTTGTTAAAACTTTTGTTGTTCGGGGTTGTTGTTGTTGGGTTTTTTTCACACCCCCTGAGCGACAAAAGTTTTAATGATGAACGTGCCAGTGTAGACATAGCCTTAGTAAGGTCTGCACTTGCAACTCAAACTGGATTTTCTCAGGGCTTGTCTTCACTACCGAGCTACATTGGCGCAGCTGCATAGATGCAGCGCACCTCGGGAAGACGTGCTATGTCAACAGGAGAGTGCTCTCTTGTCGGCGTAATTACTCCACCTCAACGAGAGGCGGGAGCTATATTGGCGGGAGAACGTCTCCCACTGACATAGCGTGGTGTAGACATCGCTTTAAGTCAATGTAATTTACATCGTTCAGGAGTGTGGTATTTTCACACTCCTGTGTGACATAAATTAATCAACTTTAGTGGTAGTGTAGACAAGCCCTCAGTGACTAATGACAATTAGGCATATCATACCTCCATTGTTTTTCAGCTCTTTTTGGATGATAGCCTGAAATAATGTACATGTCTACTACTTGCTTTTGTCAGTTTAAGGCAACAAACACATATGAAACCGTGCTACAAAAAACTATATTTTTCTCATGATGGTGATGCTTATTTCAAAAGTAAAGGTAATTTTCATGGAATGGTTTTGCACCCTTTTTTAAAGGTGAAGAAGATGAGATGAAGTGAGACTCATACCAATATAAAATTCTCCTGCCACTTCCTTCAGTTTGCAAGAATTACATCCTTTCAAGATAAGGTAAAATTTGTTTTCCTACACAAAGAACGAGGAGTACTTGTGGCACCTTAGAGACTAACAAATTTATTTGAGCATAAGCTTTCGTGGGCTAAAACCGACTTCATCAGATGCATGCAGTGGAAGATACAGTAGGAAAATATATATACACAGAGAACATGAAAAAATAGGTGTTGCCATACCAACTGTAACGAGGGTGATTAAGGTGGGCTATTATCAGCACAAGAAAAAAAACTTTTGTAGTGATAATCGGGATGGCCCGTTTCCAACCATTGACAAGAAGGTGTGAGTAGCAGAGGGGGGAAAAATTAGCATGGGAAAACCGTTTTATTTTGTGTAATGACCCATCCACTCCCAGTCTTTATTCAAGCCTAATTTAATGGTGTCTAGTTGCAAATTAATTCCAATTCTGCAGTTTCTCATTGGAGTCTGTTTTTGAAGTTTTTTTGTTGGAGTATTGCGACTTTGAGATCTGTAATTGAGTGACCAGCGAGGTTGAAGTGTTCTCCGACTGGTTTTTGAATGTTATAATTCTTGATGTCTGCTTTGTGTCCATTTATTCTTTTGCGTAGAGACTGTCCGGTTTGGCCAATGTACATGGCAGAAGGGCATTGCTGGCACATGATGGCATATATCACATTGGTAGATGTGCAGGTGAACTAGCCTCTGAAAATGTGGCTGATTAATCACCCTCGTTACAGTTGATATGGCAACACCCATTTTTTCATGTTCTCTGTGTATATATATTTTCCTACTGTATCTTCCACTGCATGCATCCGATGAAGTGGGTTTTAGCCCACGAAAGCTTACGCTCAAATAAATTTGTTAGTCTCTAAGGTGCCACAAGTACTCCTCGTTCTTTTTGCTGATACAGACTAACACGGCTACCACTCTGGAATCTTTTCCTACAGACATTCACAGAGAAATTTTCCCCAAGTATATTGTTGTTATGAAGACCTTTCATTTTTGGATTTCTGTTCTGAAACGTGAACAAAATTGTTGTTTCATCCATCTGACATGACAATTCATGGCTTAATTTCCCTTTAAAAATACTGATCAATGCCAATGAAAAGTAGATTGACAATGCCACATAAACATGCTAAACTCCACAAATCTTGATTCTGTCTGGTAAAGGGCATACTAGTCAGGTCATGTCAGCATAGTACAGTAATGTAGAGCGTTTGATATGTTACCATGGAAGACAGACAATAAATGTGCTGCACATGGAGAAGAAAGAAGGAGCAGAAACCTGATTTCAGGTATCTGGTTCAGCAATGTAACCTTGTTTCTGGACTGGATGTAGGAAGCTTTATGATAGCAAATGAACGCCACATGTATTTTCTGGAGCCAAATTTGTTTAGCAGACTGAACTATATTTGTGGTTCTGTTTGGTTTCTAGGACTTTCTAGGGTTTCCATGCCAAATAAAACAAACTATTTATTCCAGTGTAGAACTAAACCCTGTAAAGTGACTGGTAGTGCAAGATGTTTCATCTAAGGAAATGTAACGAATGATTGCAAGCAGAGCATCCAGAGTCCGGATGTTCCATGCTTGATAATCATTATTGTTCTAATACAGAAGTTGTGAGTTTTGTGTTCTGAAGAAACCATGCAACACCAGCGCTAAATGAACTGGTTTGTTTATTTTATATACACCTATACCCCGATATAACGCGACCCGATATAACATGAATTCGGATATAACGCGGTAAAGCAGTGCTCTGGGGGGGCGGGGCTGTGCACTCCGGCGGATCAAAGCAAGTTCGATATAACGCAGTTTCACCTATAACGCGGTAAGATTTTTTGGCTCCGGAGGACAGCGTTATATCGAGGTAGAGGTGTATTTTCCCTCCATTTTCTTGGTTCTGTATAGCAGATACAAATATCTATGCCGTGTTTTCTTTTTTTTCCCCTGTGCCTATATCAGAAAAATGAAAAATAAATATTTTACAGTCAAACAAGAGCCACCCTGAAAATACCTTTTCACACATTCAGAACAGCTACATTTATCTGAGCTCCCGTCCCCAACCTCAACAGCCAAAAAACCCCTCATATCTAAATTACGGTAATACACCACATTCCTCATGAGTCATTTTCCCAGTCACACACCAATTACCCAGTTGTTTTGACGCCTTCCACAAATACTTTGACTAAATGGGGGTTGTACTAAGCATTTATTTAGCATTTTAGGTGCTTGACTCACCCCTGCCAGCAGGGGCAGGTTGTTTTGTGGGAAAGGGTTCACCTCTAATACATGGTAGGCCTCAGGACCCAATTTATTGTTCAAACACAGAAAGTCATGAGTTACATAAAAACAAAGTGATTCCCCCGACCACCACCACCAGGCTTTCCCCCTTGCCTTTCTGAAAGAAGACAAACCTCTTCCTTAAAGCCCCTGAGTCATGTGACAGACAAGTAGCCCTTAACCCTTTCCTGGCCTTTTCACCCTATCAATGGTTCTAAAAATATTTACAATGTACTTCCCTCAAAAGACACTTGAGATGCGCCAATTTTTAAAATACTGTACAACTAAAAAGATCATTACAATATATGTAAAAAACCCAGACATTATACAAAACCCAAATACTTTTGTGTCTGTAAAGAGTGGAAAGGGCATTTTGTTGATCTAGAAGACAGCATTGAAATATTTTTTCTATTCAAATCTAGCACTGATAACTGTGGGGTGTGTCTGGAGGGGTGCCGGAGTGGAGGGAGAAGGGGGACATGGAACAAAAGAAATTTGTCTTTCCCTTGGTAGTGTGATTGGAAATGGCAACTTTCTATTTTTCTCTTCTATGACCCTGTGTGCACTACAAAAATAGCCATGATTAATTATAGTAGCGATACATGAGTGTCCAAACCTTGTTTTAAAATGTGGCTATTTTTTCCTGTGTGGATGGGGAAATTACTTGTAACTATGTTTGTATATATCACTAGGCTAAAATGTGGTTCTCTAACATGATTAGAGCAGTATTTTCTGTCCAAATAGACAAGAAAAAACATACAACAATATGTTTTGGCTACTAGTATGTTTAAACATGGTAATTATTGAAGGTTAGATAGAGCCTATTTGCCTAGACTTCCTACATCAATGAAAGGGTTTTTTCTGTTTATGTAGGTAATCCACCTCCTAGCGGCAGTAGCTAGGAACCACGTCTACACTGGGGGTCGGGTCAGTTGAACTACGCCACTCAGGGGTGTGAATTTTTCACACCCGAGTGACACAGCTAGGTCAATCTAAATTTTAAGTGTAGGCCAGGACTAACACATGGTCTATACTACAAAATTATGCTGAAAAAATATCACTCCCCCAACTGACATGGCGATGCTGGCAAAGCCCCCAGTGTTGTCACAACTATGCCAACAAAAGCGTGCTGCTGTCAGCGTAGCTGATAATGTTCGGAGTGGAGGTATTACGATGTTGGCATAACTCCTCCTGTTGGCGTACACTGTGTCTACACTAAGTAGCTATACCGGCATAGGCTCTGTAGCAGAGCAGGGAACTGAACCCAGGTCTCTTGAGTTTCAGGCAAGTGCCCTGACCATATTAGGATCATATTTTGAATATCTATACAATCTACAGTAGGGGTGAAGGTATCTCATTTTGGTCACATGTGGAGCTTGGAAGAATATCACCACCATTTTTTACCCCCAATCTGACTCTTAATATAGACAACTTGTCACTAGGATCTGAATGGAGATCACAAGATTTATCTGACATGGACCATCAAATAAACATCAGATGGTAATACCAGATTTGGAACTTGCAAACCTAAAATGATCCACTTTGTGTCTACGGTTACAAATCTGCTGTATATATAGTATTCAGCTTAATACTATGGTAGAATAATTTCTGGTTTTAAAAAGTTATTTTCAGTAGAAAATACAAATCAGTAGATGACTTAATGGAGAAATCTAATACTGTTCTGTTGTGTGATAAATGCTCCTGTAGAAGAACTTGCACGAACTCATATATCATAGGCAGAGTGAATAACGGTGTGCAAATACAATAAGAGTACTTAACTAAGAATGTTCCCCAGTGCACAAGTATGTCCTAGATTTCACAGCTTAAATCCCATGTATATTTTTGCATCATTAGTGAAACCGGAGTGGTTTTCTTCATTTGGTACAGTTATAGATCTTCCCTTAAAGGCTTTTTCCTATGGCAATTGCAGACGGAGGTGCTGTCATCAGGTTGAGGTACAAGTTCCATTCCATCTCTTATTTCAGGTTGGCTGGCTTGGTGCTTGGCATAGTTCTGAAATATGCAAGTGACATTTAAGAGAGCTGACACAATAGCATGTAATTCATGTAACAGAATTCTCCTCCCTTCCATTCTCAAGCCTTGCTTTAAACACTGCTTCCTACCTCATTTACAGTCTGTTTACTAGGTTTTCATTGAAACACATACTAATAAACGAAACTGGATCTGGAACTTCCTTTAATGGTTTGTCTTATGTCCTATTAAATGTCAGCTTTAATACGGTCATCAACAGTATGAAACTGCTTAATATAAACACATGCAAATGATCGGTCATATTTTTGCACACTAAACAGTCCAAAAAGTGATGTCATTAACCTGTGCATTCATAGGAGATCTGATTCTGTATAGCAGAACAGCAAAGCAATTCAATACCCATAGAGAGTAGAGGGTTTCAGAGTCAAATTAGAATTCTGCTTCTTGAAGTGAAAGTAATGTAAATTGCACCATGCACAAACTGGTTAGATCTATACCCTTTTGTTCAATCCTGCATCTCTTTCACATAACTGGCCATCCAAGAGGGTGTCATCTTAGATGCTTCCCAAGTCCCCTCTGCTAACCCCATTTCTGTGGACAACACTCCTGCTCTCCCCCGCTCCTCAGGCTGTGACCAACTCCTGTTACTCCTTCTTTCACAATATCTCTGTAATTCGATTAATAATGGGCCCAACCTTCCATTTCCATGTGCAAATCTATAGAAGGAAGCTAAAAGGGAGGATCCCTGTGGGGTTCTCAGTTTTCTCCGCAATTGTTACATTGCTGAGTATGATTTGCTCACCACCAAGAAACAGGCCACGGGGACAGCCCACAAATTCCCTGGATCCCCCAGAATCAGTGCGAGACTAGTGCCATTTGCAACCGACTTGGGTCTTTGGCCTGCCCTGCTACCTGGCAGCACAGCTGCCATATTGCCAGGGCTTCCTTTTCCAGTAACCAGAACCAGGGCCACCCAAAGAACCAATGCCATGTTGGGACATTGGTTCAGAGGATGAAGCTGGAGCTAGCAAAAGGAGGACCACTAGCCAAAGGGTCAAAGGCCAACGGAAGATCACCTGTCTTAATGAGAAACAAAGCACTACAAAACACAGAATACAAAGCAGATGGGGTGGGGGTGGGAAATCACGAGAGCCCTTTCACAGTAGGACTGCTGGTAGCTCAGATTGCATCCCAATAATAATGAGGTACATTCTGCCAGAGTTCTTGGATGAGCCCTTACAACCTATCATGAACAACGTCTTAAGATATGTGGACTGAATAGAAAACTGTAGGGCTAGAACTAGTAGCAGCTAAGCGAAAACGTAACCAAATGACACACTGTACTAACCTGGAACACTTTGTAATAATAGCAGTAAAGCCTGTGAGGCTGCAGTAATTCTCTTGCAACTAACTGTCCTTCTTTAGCAATCTTCCTAGCTTCTTCATCATTTACCTGAGAAATTGGAAAGAAACAGCAGTGAATAATAGAGCAATCAGTGAATCACTCAATTCCCTTCTAGCATGATAACTCTCATTAAGAGGGCTGTTCAGATCTGTAGGAATAGCTGGAATGCTATCCAATGTGCAATTACCGATACAGTGCAAGAACACATTATTTAGTTCCAGGTTTTTAGAATTTATTAGTATGCTTGCATGGTCACAAAGACATTGATATCTTTAGGGCTGTTGGTAAGAATATTGGTGGCCAACTGTATATATTTGGAAAAATCAGTCAGTTACCGCTCTACTGTATTATCCAAGTCACAGCCCAGTTCATAAGCAGGTTTGATGTCTCTCACGCAGATTTGGTTACACAGAATACAGAGCTGTAGTTTTTGTCTTTTCCTACAGCATGTAATTAAGTGTTTCTGTTTCCAGCTTTGTTCTTTGTGAAGCTTTTCAACTGAACCATCCTTGATAACACACGTGGAATGTGTTTTGGTGATGTGGGTAGTGTACTAAGCACTTTTATTCATGTACTTGTTTTCAAGAGTTTTAGAGCTTCATTTCAAAGCTTGTAGTGCCCTTCATCTGGTCTTTTGTGAACAACTACAGTACTCAGAATTGAAACATTTCTTGTGTTTCTCTCACTGCTAGTTTCAGCTATATTCTACATCACCACAATAATGTTTGGCATATTTATAAAAAGCCCGTCTCTCTCCTTCTATGTTACAGGAAGGTATTATTTTGGTACATCTGAACAGGATATCTGCATTAATAATTTCTACTCTGTGATCACAGCATTTGAAAAAAAAAATTAATCCAAGGTTTGAAAGCAATCTTTAAAGATCTGAAAATTTATTTAAAGTTGTTCTATAGCAAAACATTTAAGCACATGCCTAAAGTTAAGGCTGTACTTAAGTGCTTTACTGAATGTGGATGTTTACCTGAATTGGGACCTTACTTTCATTTAATTAAATGAACAATAATAGCAATATATACACCCTTTATCTGAATATCTCAGTGCAGAGTTGATGCAGAACACAGATTTAGCAATACAAAAGGAAGAGGACCACTAGGAATGTGTTTGTTTATATGTCAATGTACCCCTTTTAACTTTGTTGGTAACACCACTTACCTTAGCCCATTTTATTTTTTCTAGCAAGTCATCAAGGCTTCTTTTAATTGGAACATAATGTTTCCATGGTTTTAATTCACTGTAGAAGTACTCATAGTATTGGGAGGTTTGTTTCAGTACCAGACTGTCACCCAACATGAGGTATGGGAATCTGTACGCTGCTACTGTCCCATCTACATTCACTTGATATTTGTACTGTAAAGTGAAAACAAAGAAGCAAAAAAGGAGAAAAAATATTTTGAATCAAAATATCTCATCTTTCAGCCTAGTTAGTGTTAGATATATGCACAGTCTCAAAATGTGTAAGTATAATAATAAGTATCTAGAGAAAGGCACCATCTTGGGTTTAGGCCCAAGACTGGTCATTAAGAACCTTTGGATTCTAATCATGGATCTGACACAGATTCCTTACAAGATTTTAGGCAAATCATTTAGCCTCTATGCCTCAGTGTCCTCACTTACCTACCCCACAGGGCTGACCTCAGGGTCAATTAAAAACGTGCCAAATACTGCTCACCCTAATAGTCCCACAGAAGTCAATAAATAAAGCAAGATGGATATGGCTCAATATTTGTGAAGTGTAAGCCCAGTAAAAAACCCCCAAAACAACTGACAGTAGGGGTAAGAAAATCAAATGCTTTCATCTAGGTGCCCACCAAAGCTTTTCAGGTCATCCATATCAGCTCCATGTTTTATATACATGAATTCCAAATATTATGCAGTTTATTATGAAGAACCTAACCTCTGGTTGTCCTCAGTTCACATCACAAAACCACAACACAATTCACATGGACACCATGATGGGCATTCTGTTAAGAAGATGGCTGGGACAAGGATAGAGTTGTGGGTGAGGGAAGCTGTCATCTAATTCTAGTCTATATCTCTCATGATAATCTCTCATTTCAAGAGGACCAAATTTATCCTCAATTAAAAGTAAACAGAGTACTAGTAAACATTGCACTAAAAGTAATATACGGTGTTCACTTTGGAGAGGGCTGTTTTTAGCATTTCTGATATAATCCATGGGGCAGAACCTCAGCTGGCATAAAATATAATAGCTACTGAAGTCAATGCAGCTGTGACAATTTATACCAGCTGAGGCTATGCCNTTCCCGGCGCGGGGGCAGGGCAGGCAAGCAGGGAGCCTGCCCTGCCCCTGGTGCGGGTCGAGCCGGAGCCCGCCCCCCNGGCACAACATAACCCAAGCAGTTTCAGAGGACAGAAACAGAACACTGAAGCCAACCATGCCTGCCTGTTTTGTGAATCACATTTGAAGAATATGAAGAAGAAATAACATTATGGCTAAATCCAGCTGCCAGGAAACTCTGACTGCAGATGTCTACACATGAGCAAAGTTAAAGAGGACATTTCACATCCTCCCCCTCCCCGCTGCTCAGAGCTGGATGCTGCTGACATAGCAATTGAAGGAGTTTCAGGTTCAAATAAAATCAGCAACATTCAATATACTTTTCTGACCCAGTGCTACAAGAACTGTTTTTGAAATACACAGTGCACCTATATCTATATAAAATATGCCGACTGTTTGCATGTTAAATAAGAAATGTACACAGTAACAGTGGGTCAGAAATCTGACTACAAGGCCTGATCCAAAGCCCACTAAAGTCAAAGAGACCACAACGGATAGCACAGTATGGCTTTGTTAAAGGTTGTTTTACACTATGTTTTTATTTATGGGTAAAATATCTATTTTGTATGGCCACATATGCCCAGGGCAGCATAACTGTTTCAAACACTGACATGCAATCAGCAAAGTTAAAAAGGAAAGCTGCCTCTCTTCAGTTAGTAGCCATTTAACTGCAAAGTAAGCCCATGTCTGCAATATAATGTGACCAACCTTAAAGAAGTCAAAGAATCCCATGAGCTGAGCCTTTCCCAACTCTTTCTCCTTGTCTTGGAAGAAGAAATATCCTGTTATTCCAGCATCTAGTAGCTCTGGATTTTCCTTAGATAGCTGCACCAATTGAAGACGTTCTTCTCGGCTGTCTCGACCTCTAAAGAAAGCTAGCTCTGTTTTGTTGTGCCAGAAAGGGCCTACAGATAATGAATGAGATGGGGGGGGAGACAGCCTTGGAATCTTTAAGTTACACATGCTCATACATTCGATATGAATTTGTTATGATATCAGGGTCACGCTCCCATGTATGGTAAAACAGGTATCAACATAATTTCCATTATGAACTTGTTAGTAAAAGAAACATTTAAACCTAACTGGTAAATATTTGCCCTGTCCTGAAGTTTTGGCATGGAAAAAAATTCTTAAAATGTAAAATTAAGTCTTTTTTTCTTTCTAAGAAATGAAGAGATCTGTGAAGCTTGAACGCTTGTCTGTTCCACCAACAGAAGTTGGTCCTATAAAAGATATTACCTCACCTATATGGTCCCTAAGAAAATTATTTGTCTTATTTAATTAATTTAAATTATTTGTCTGAGCAAGAGACCTTCAATCTTAAAAGTCCACCCAAATATCCCAACACATAATTCCACTCCACCTTTAGTAACCTCTGTTAAGCAGCCAATTTTGCCAGACCTTGGAGGGGTCACTTAAAGGTGACCTACAGAGGGGAAGAAAAGGTGTTGTATCCTTTGTTGTATCTTGACAATATGCAGAGAAAGCCTGTAAGATTTTCATTCTGCTTGTTGTTATACTTTAGAAATATCCAAAATGTCAAATCTTGCCTTTCCTGTTTGTGCTGGTAGTCTCCGTGGAGGACCCAGAGAAGTGGATGGGAGCAGCTTATTCCATCCTTAATTGAAGGAACAGGTACACTGAGTCATTAACAGAGACCTTGTGTCCAAACTGTTTATCAGGTATTTGAATTAAGTAAATATTTGGTGAAGAAGAGGGAGCTTTAAACTGTCTAAGTAAACATCACTTCCTCAGTCAGGTTTCATTTTTTTGGTGCTCATCACGTCATATTCCTAATTCCCTAAGCGGCCATAGAGGCTCCCAGGAAAAAGAGAATTTTTCTAACGTTCAAACAAACGAACAAATAGGAAAAAAAAAAGCCTGGCCCTTGAGGTTTTCTTTATACACAGACAATATTTTTCCATTTTTCAGTGTAGTGAAGGCTGCCCTGCAAGAGGTTATGCATTCATTTTCACAGTTTAATTTAAACAATTACAACAATAGCCCAAATCCCCTCTCAGGAATTGGACTAGTATTTGGTTAAAGCATTCTAAAGCACTTTACTGGATGAAGGGCGTTATAATCATGATATTTACATCTGTCAAGAAACCACAGTAACTACACTTTACTGGGCGCTTATTTTCTAAAAACATTCTAGTGCAAAATGTAGTAATTGTACTTGGCATACTAACATGACAGAGCATAAATCACTTCAAAGGGATTTTTATGGTCTGCTTTGTGAACTTTTATACCTGTAGGAGGAAGAGATTCTTTTTAACACAAAGAATTGTTTCCAGAACCCAAATGGGAGACTGTTAATTTAAAAGTCAATGGTGTTGCATGGGTGTAACTAGTTTGAATGTAAGGCCAAATTTTCAAGCCTGAGTGCCTAACGTCAGACTTTGAAATCCATATTTAGGCACTAAATACGAGCATTTTCAGCTCCCACTGATGTCAGTGGATGTTGTGAGTGTTCAGCTCTTCTGAAAATCAGGCCACTCTTATTTAGACATTTATATAAGTTATCCGGCTTTGAAAATTTTGGCCAATCTCTCTCTTTACATATATTCTGTTACTTCGCCTTTGAAAGGGTTATGAATTGATTTGTAAAGTCTATGAATTCTAATTTACCTGTGTTTCCTTGAATAGAAAGGAGGTCATTTGTAACACCACGTAGGGTTTCAAGTGTTGAATGGGTTATATCATATGTTGGAAGGACTAGGTCTCTTGAATCCACAGAGCCACACCATGAAATGATAGGTATAGGGCCAGGCGTATCATTAGCTGTTCGATGTTCCATTGGCCAATCTCCAACATTAAGATAAAACTCTACATCAGGGAGATGAACCTAGAAGTATATCCAATACAGGACAATTACAGAAAGGTTTATGCTTCAACTACTCATGTTTTAAAAGTAAAGTACGATCATCAGTTTTCTTGTGTCAAAGAATCAATCATTTTCAGTGTTGTTGTAGCCGTGTTGGTCTCCGGATATGAGAGAGACAAGGTAGGAGAGGAAGTATCTTTTATTCCACCAACTTCTGATGGTGGAAGGGAGAATGCTGTAAGGAAACCACTTAAAATGAAGTGGGCAATTAAGGGGTATCAGACAGTAAAGCGTGTTACAAATTGTTGTAATGGGCTCATTATTTACCCAACTGCCTGATACCCCTTAAATGTCCACTTCATTTTAAGTGGCCTCCTATAGCATATGTGAAACCCCTATGCTTAACAATCCGTCCTAACTTGTATTTAGCTCTGACACTCTAGTTACCTTCCCCAGACCTGAAGAACAGCTCTGTGAAGCTCAAAAGCTTGTCCCTTCCACCAACAGAAGTCGGTCCAATAAAAGATTTTCTCTCACCTATCTTGTCTCTCACAATCAGTCAATCAAGCCATTAAACAATGATCAGCATTATTTGGAGATAAAGACACTGACTACAGCCTCAATCCTGCAAGCCATCTGTGCAATTGGAGTTCCAATTCAGGAAAGCCTGTAGAATCGTAGTGCTTGCAGTTTTCCTACTGACTTCAATGGGCTTTGGCTCTGATAATTAGTCACCAGTAACATCAGGGTTCCTAAACAGATGATATCATGCAGATGCAGAAATAAAAATAAAATCTTAGTTTAATAATTAAATATGCAGCAGTCGTTTAAGGTTTGTATGAAAATAAAAGTATGAATATAATATCCAAATGGTAACAAATCTGTGTGATCCAAAAGTCTTTAAGTGAAGTCTTATATAGCTGGTACCTTTCTTGCCAATGAGAGCAACATTTCATCTGAGAACATTTTGAAGTCTGTGTACTTCCCTAAGGAACGACGGTAGATGTGATTATTGAGAACAGTATAATGAACAATAGCACCTCTTGTTTGCCCAAACCTTGTTGGGACTTCATGAAGCATCCGCTGAAGGTTGATAGTGGGAAAAGAAGTGAAGTCCTTAGTAACTTGAGGCTCGTGGGACGGACAAGAGAGAATATTCTGCCAGGTCTGAGAATCTTCTTCTGGACACTCACAATACTCATGATAAACAGGCCCTGCAGAACACAAAGCAATGAGAATGTATGACTTCTGTGATAGTCTCATCTTACAATGCCCAAGACTCCTGATGGATACAAAAATCTAAAACTAGAGCTGGTGGAAGTCTTTTGTTTTTTAGAATAAAAAGACTCTCTTTACCAACAAATATTTTCTTGGAAAATTTTCTCTTTCTAAATTATCTGTGTTTTTGATGAAAAAAATAAAAAAAATCCATTTTTTTATTTTTTAGAAACCAAAAACAACTAATCACCAAAACAATTTTATTTTGGCCAAAATACAAGCACAAACTGAACATTTTTGAAAAAAAAATATTTTTTAATTTGTCATGGAAAATATCTACCATTTTTCAATCATCTCTACTGAAAAAACAAAGTTGCGTACCAATGTCATGCTATCTGTCAGTGAGCCAGAATGTCTATAGTTATTGAAAGCATCCATCAATACTATTATTCAGCTGTACAGCTTCATTTGTCAATATTTTAACCTTTATTTAGAACTTTATGGTGCCACAGTCTTTACATTTAGTATGAGGTGCTTTCTTTTATGTATAATTAATCATGTAGTCTGTCCTTTTGGATCAGTGTGGATTTATACACTGTAATAAGGACTAAGCATTTAAGTAAACTTTATTCCATGAACTTCTAGCTAAAAACAAGTACTGTACTCTGTCACATTAGTGATTATGTAAGTATGCTCCAGCACCAATACCCAGGTTACTGTCTTGCTGCAGTTGGACCACATCACACCTATCTACTGTCAACTTCACTTGACATCCACAGTACTCCAATTTTTCAAAACTTTTCATAGTCTTGCTCTAACATTTTCTACTGTTGTATCAATCTATTACCCCATCTGCACCTACTCTGGCTACGGTTCTGTTCTCTCCATGCGAGCAGCAGTGGAAACGGAAGAAATTTGCTTTCATTTTTGCTGTTCCAAACTATCTGGAACTCATCCTCCAATTTACTGCCTTTCTTTAAATCTCATCTTAAAACCATTTTTGCTTCAGTTTTGAAGTGTTTTATAATAGTGTGTACATAGGATGCTATAAAAAAAAAACTGATCAGGAGAAGGAAAGAGTGGGAAATGATGCTGAAGAAGTAATTTTGTTTTCAGTGTTCATCCTTTTCCCTTGGTAGGCAACCAATCAACTGTGAGAAGAGAGAAGACGATCAAAGAAGCAGACCAGAAATTTGAAAACCGTTTACATTATTTTCCCCTTTTAAGTGGAACTTATAGTGTAGGGACCAGCATTGATCTAAACTGGGCCTGTAGGAAGAAAAGAGGAGAGAACATGGGGCTGGTTATAAGATTTCAATGTCTAGAAAGGACCGTGCTTTAGAAATCACAAAGGTAAGATCAGGGCCGGTGCAACCACTAGGCAAACTAGGCGGCCACCTAGGGCGCCAAGATTTGGGGGCGCCGCTGCCAATCAAGACGCTGGCTGCAGATCACAGACTGTAGGGAGGATGTATATGATAAGAACCACGCTCCCAATGAATTGCTCTCCTGTCATTTAGAAAGCCAGCGAAGTCCTTTGATTGTGAATCGATAATTGTACAGATATTGCTGTGTTGGTAGGTACATTACAGTAATAGCTCCTCTGTCTTGTAGATTGCACACCAGCCAGNGCAAACTAGGCGGCCACCTAGGGCGCCAAGATTTGGGGGCGCCACCACCAATCAACATAAGAACATAAGAAAGGCCGTACCGGGTCAGACCAGAGGTCCATCTAGCCCAGTATCTGTCTACCGACAGTGGCCAATGCCAGGTGCCCCAGAGGGAGTGAACCTAACAGGCAATGATCAAGTGATCTCTCTCCTGCCATCCATCTCCATCCTCTGACGAACAGAGGCTAGGGACACCATTCTTACCCATCCTGGCTAATAGCCATTTATGGACTTAGCCACCATGAATTTATCCAGTCCCCTTTTAAACATTGTTATAGTCCTAGCCTTCACAACCTCCTCAGGTAAGGAGTTCCACAAGTTGACTGTGCGCTGCGTGAAGAAGAACTTCCTTTTATTTGTTTTAAACCTGCTGCCTATTAATTTCATTTGGTGACCCCTAGTTCTTGTATTATGGGAATAAGTAAATAACTTTTCCTTATCCACTTTCTCAACATCACTCATGATTTTATATACCTCTATCATGTCCCCCCTTAGTCTTCTCTTTTCCAAGCNCTTGTGCGGAGGGGCGGCTAAGCCGCTTTAATCCACCTCCCTGCGCCCCAGCTTTCTACCTTCCCGACCCTGCTTTGGCATGAGGGCCGCGCACTCTCTGCCTCACTGTCCTGCCTGCCCCATGCCCCCCTGCCGGAGCGAGAGCCCAGCATTCAACTCCCCAGCCCGGGCACAGGACGGACTCGTGAAGGCAAAGCAGGCAACATGCTCCCATTGCCCTGTTGCAATTGCACGCCAGGGACTGGAGAGGAGAGCGCCCATTTCACCTTGCGGCTCTTTGAATCCTACCCCGCCCGCCACCCCCCAGCCAAACCCAGATTGCGCCTTCTCCCCCCCTCCACACCCAAACCCGGTCTGCTTCCCTTCCCCTCCGCAGCCAAACCCGATCCTCCCAGTGACAGAACCCGGTCTGCTCCCCTTACACTCCCCAGCCAAACCCGAACCCCCACTGACCTGAACCCAGTCTGCTTCCTTCTCCTCCCGGCCAAACTCGAACCGTCACTGACCGAATCCGGTCTGCTTCCCTTCCCCTCCGCAGCCAAACCCGATCCTCCCAGTGACCGAACCCGGTCTGCTCCCCTTGCACTCCCCAGCCAAACCCGAACCCCACACTGACTGAACCCAGTCTGCTTCCCCTCCCCACCAAATCTGATCCCCCAGTATGGCAGAGTATCCGCCATTCTAATTTTATAAAAACAACGAGAAGTCCGGTGGCACCTTAAAGACTAACAGATTTATTTAGGCATAAGCTTTCATGGGTAAAAAACCCACTTCTTCAGATGCATGGAGTGAAAGTTACAGATGCAGGCATTATATAATGACACATGAAGAGAAGGGAGTACTTCACAAGTGGAGAACCAGTGTTGACAGGGCCAATTCGATCAGGGTGGATGTAGTCCACTCCCAATAATAGATGAGGTGTCAATTCCAGGAGTGTCAAAGCTGCTTCTGTAATGAGCCAGCCACTCCCAGTGCCTATTCAAGCCCAAATTAATGGTGTTAAATTTGCAAATGAATTTTAGTTCTGCTGTTTCTCTTTGAAGTCTGTTTCTGAAGTTTTTTTGTTCAAGAATAGTGACTTTTAAATCTGTTATAGAATGTCCAGGGAGATTGAAGTGTTCTCCTACTGGCTTTTGTATGTTACCATTCCTGATGTCCAATTTGTGTCCATTTATTCTTTTATGTAGGGACTGTCCGGTTTGGCCAATGTACATGGCAGAGGGGCATTGCTGGCACATGATGGCATATATCACATTAGTAGACGTGCAGGTGAATGAGCCCTTGATGGTGTGGCTGGGTCCTCTGATGGTGTCGCCGGGTCCTCTGATGGTGTCGCCAGAGTAGATATGGGGTCCAATAATGTGTATTAATTCTAATGAACAATGCCATATTATGCAGTATTCATTTTTGAAAATGTATAATAAGCGATGCTCCGGGGGGAGGGGGAGGGGAAGAGGGACGCAAGGTGGAAGTTTCGCCTAGGGCACAAAATATCTTTGCACCGGCCCTGGGTAAGATGGACTGAACAAATTATGAATTGCTGGGAACAACATGGATTTCCTTGCTTTACTAGGTGAGGTTTCCTTTAGACAAATATAGCACTCACAGCTAGACCACAGATGAAGAACTTTTGTCTCTGCTGTGGCACTCCACAAAACCTGAAGGTCACCCTGCAACAAGAGCTAGGGAGGCATGTTCTGAGGCAGGACCTGAAGTTCAGGGACCATGGTCTACATGCTTAAATATTTATGTCCCATAACTTGGCAATGATCTGTATGTAGATTATTTATGCTCCTTTAATCTGTGTAAGAGGAAGGCTGTGTAAGGGGCTGCTTAAACCAGAAAAAGCATTGGTACCTCCAGTTTGTTAACGTCTCCGACTAGCCAAAGTTTAGTCCATAGCATTTCTGTAGCTGTCACCATAAAATGGTAAACTGAAAACTTACCTTTCAAAATATAAGGAGACTGAGCTACATGTTCATTACCATAAAGTACCTCAATCTTTAACCCTTCGTTGACACTCCCATACATCCGATACTGTATAAGAAATGACCCATCATTCCTATCCATAAGGTTAGGGATGTGGATCCCGATGACTTCTTTGGGGGAAAGTGCTTTAATTCCCACTTTAAACTGTGTTCTTCCTGAAAAGAAGAAAATAAAAATAGCTGTAGACACTGCATGCTATTAGGGTTACTTAAATGAAAAAAAATGAGAGATGCCACTGATGGATCAAATTCTGCTCTGAATTATACCAGTGTAAAGCTGAAATAACTCTATAAAACTCAGAGACATTTCTCTGGATTTACCCTGCAAGCTATTCTGAGTGCATAAATTTAGCAGTCATGCTTTATAAGATACACCAACATTAATTTCCAAGAATGTATGTAAGAGGAAGAGATCATCCTGTCAAGTTTTCCTGATTATCATATGTCTAATATAAATGGACAAATCACAGATGAAAATAAGCAAGATGTAAGTTACCTCGAGGTGTGACAGTTACAATGCAGTAAGCATGTCTTAAATGTTTTGAAGCAAAGATTAACTTTATTATTCAGAGTTCAAGTTAATACTGTGAGGATATGTTAGTTCCTCGGGAATCAGAGAGAAGGAAAACCAGGATAAAACCCAATAGGAGTGAAGAATACTTGCCAGCTGGTGGGAAGGCACTTGCAGCATGCAGGAGTCAAAAACAAAATCATAGAACCATACGGTTAGAAGGGACCACAAGGGTCATCTAGTCTAACCCCCTGCCAAGATGCAGGATTTTAGAAAGACTTATTCCTCCAAGTGGAAGAGATTGTTCATAAGGGCAGCTGGCACTCCTCTCCATCCAGTGCTGGTGGTCCAGGCAGGTCAGGGGCGGGGACTTGGGGGAAGGTGGTGGAATTGGGGCGGGGCAAGGGTGGGGCGGGGGCAGGAAAAGGCGGGGGGTGGGCGAGCACCCACCCAGCAGAAGGGAAGTTGGCGCCGTAGGGGTGAGTGGTGGGTGGGGGTGTGTGTGTGTGTGTGTGTGAAGGGACTAGCGAATGGGTGGGGAGGCGAGCGGTGGGTGGAGGACTGAGGAGGGACGCAGCAAGCCAGTGGCAGGCCGGGGGATGAAGAAGGGCGCAGTGGGAGGGGGCCAAGCGGGGAAGGGGCGGGACCTGAGGCAGAGTGGGGGAGGAGCCTGGGAGGAGCAGGGGTGGACTGTGGGTGGGGCTGATGGCACCCCAATGTGTCCCAATATATTTTAGTGTGGTGATCTGGTCACCCTAACGGGACCCCTCTGGCCTCCTGACTCCCTGATTAGCCTGCCCGCCCTGTCAATCAGGCTGACCTGGAGCATTGGCCTCTCCCCATTGTTCCTGGGGACTGTCAGTCTCACGGTCCTGATTTCCCATTGACCCTTCCGCTTTCTTTTGGAGCTAGCCAACCAAAACACCCACACTGAGTTTTAGTAAGGCGACAACAGTCCCCTTACACCTGGAACAGCCTTTCTACCTGTCAGTCTTCCATGTTGAAAATGGTAGTGCCTCATACATTGGTGCCAGGGTTCTCAATACCAGTTCTTTTCTTGATGTTAAGAGTTTATCAATGCTGGCTCTTGGCGTTGCATGCCTGATAGAGGGGGCATTCATGGATGTTCACTTCTTTGATACCTGATTGGACATGGTACTCACTTCTTCGGGATCCGAAGTGACCTCAATTGATTACTCCAGAAAGTGAAGCTTAAGTCAAGCATCCTGTGACTTGTGCATCCTGGTGGAAAAGGAATGGCATACTGTCCACTGCTCCAGAGTGTAGCTTTCACTCAAGCAGAATAAACACCTGCTATGACCATCAGTTAGTGGTCTCAAACCACTGCAGGAGGGGCAGGGCTTGAAGCCCAAAAGTTGAAATTCTGCCATGACACTTAGTACAACTTTACAGGGTAATCTATACAAGGGGGTCTTCTTCCTTTTTGATTTTTTAAACTGACAATTTAGGTAGATAGAAAGCTTTCCTACCAGAAGGGTAGAAGATTATCTGGTTATCAGATGAACTAGTAGAAGAATTAGTGAACACTGAGGAGGAATGGATTGGACACCGCTGGGTTCCATCTTGCTGCCTGGTTAAGAGGGAGCTGAGGGAGGGAGGGAGGGAGGCAGAGGGTACATGTGCAGTCTCGACAGACACTGCTACTGCAAAGACTCTGGGCTCATGCACGTGAGTCATGTGTTTACCTACAGAGGGATTTACACTTACTCAAAGGAGAATTATATATATGAATCACAATGTATATTGATATATCCATGTAATATGTTATAGGTGATTGAGGCCTGGTATGAATGACGCATGCTTGACATGAATACGTGCGTTGCAAGTTGGCAACCAAAGCAAGAACTTAAGGTCAACAACTATTAGAACTATTTGTGCAAAAACAATCATGTTATGTTCCAAGAAAAATACAGAATTCAGAAAAAAAATCACATCTTACTTCTAGCTAGTGGCAGTTCAAGTCAGGACCTGCTATAGGCCAACAGGGGTTGTGGAGAGAGGACAACAACAGGACACTAATGCTCATCAAGGGACATCTAGAGCCACAGGTACCAGAGGATGCACTGGGAAATCCATAGGTCATTAAAAAAAAAAATTAAATTGTTTTTATTTCTTGTATCCCTCGCAGAAGAAAAAGGCATTCCACGCATTGAGTGCAGAGTGGGGAAAAGTACAGAGACAGGGTGCGAGAAAGAAACAAAGTGGGCATTGATACCAACGAGAAAAACGGCAAAGAACTGGTAGAGAACAATGGAGGAGAAGGCATGTCTGAAGTATATGCAGAGGAAGATCAGTGAAGGGATTTGAAGGTAAGGTTCTAAGTGTGTGTGTATATATCTATATATAGATATATACACACTTTTATGTATATATAAAATTTTACCAGCAATGATGTGTGTGTGTGTGTTTGTGTACACACCCCAAATAATTTCTGGTAAAACTTGCAGATGACATAAAACATTGGTGAAGTGGTAAATAATGATGGGGACAGATCAGTTATAGAGATTAACTTTACAGTCACATGCAAGGTCATACATTTAGGAACAAAGAACATAGGTCACACTTACAAGATGGGGGACTGTATTTTGGAATGCAGGGATACTGAAAAGGACTTAGGGGTCAAAGTAGACAAGCAACTGAATATGAGCTCCCAGTGCGATGCAGAAACTAAGCAGTTTAGTGCAAGCCTTGGATGTATAAGCAAGGGAATTATCAAGTAATAGGAAGATGGTATTACCTCTGTGTATAGCATTAGTAAGACCATGACTGGAATATTGTGTACAGTTCTGGTGTTGATATGTCAAAAAGGATGTTGAAAAATTGGAAAAGATTTAGAAAAGCATTACAAGAATGATCTGAGGTCTGGAAAACACACTTTATAGTGTTATAGTGAGGGAGTTAAAAAGCACTGTCCATTTAGTTTATTCAAAAGAAGGTTGTCACATTCTGGGGTGCAATCCAGATCAGTGAGGGGTTGTGTCACTGCCTGCCCTGTAGCCCTGGATGCCTCATGATACTTTGCTGCTGTAGCTCCCAATCTGGGCCACTCATAACCAGCCAAACAGCATGCAGGCCACCCTGCGTGTCTGTGTATAGCTCCAGCCCTGGCCCAGCAGTTCTGACACCAGCCTCTTGCCAGCAATACATCAGTCACACACTTGCTTCCACCAGCCTTGCTACAACTTGCAGGGTGACCCCAACACCCTCCCAGTCCCAGAGTTTCCCAAATATGTGTTTTCTGCAACATCCAGCCCTCTCTTGGACAGTTCAGGTATTAAGATTCGTTGCCCCCTGTAAAGAGTCAATCAATATTCAACCATTTGTTACTTTAACTGGAGTTACCAAACAGTTCAGTTTACACACAGCACTGGATTGGTTTAGATTAAAAATAAGGTTTATTGACAAAAGGAGATGGGATTTTAAGTGAATTCAAGTACAGGAGATAAAGTTAGAAATGGTTACCAGCAAATAAAAGTGAAAACACTTATCTAAAAATCTAAAACCTAATCTAGCAAGTTTTGGGTCAAGGCTTTGTTTAAGATGGCCTTTCTCACACACAGTCTTCCAGCAAGATGGTGACTGACCCTTTCCCTGGTCAGGATCTCCCCCAGAGGCCCAAGGGTCCTAGTACCTTCATTTTCTTGGGGTACTCTGCCCCTCTCCTTTATAGTGCAGTGAACTTCTGAAGTGAATTCTTCTGAGAGCTACCCTTCAAAGTAAAGTTTACTCAAACAGTAAGGAAGGTGACATGGAGTCTGGGGGCAAAGGAGGCACCATGCTCTCTCTTCCCCCATTTGTGCTTGCTAAAAGGCAAATTGTTCTGTTTCTTGTCATTTCCTCCCCCTGCTGCCTCCAGGACCCTGTTTATTACTTATATGTAAATTGAGATAAACACACATTCCTTTGTTTAAGATAGGCCTGTTTAACAACTTTTGACTAGGAAGGGCTGTCTGATTTTGAACAGGTGCTAACAACATCATAAAGGGAGAATTCACAACTTTACATATAAGGTTATATACATTTCACCATGATGTTATTGACCAACGAGCTAGTTTTCAAATGATACCTCACAAGACATATTTAGTACAAAGATTATTACAATGGTAAGTATGGTATGAATACAGGGGTGCTTTCTGTCACAAAGGTTAAGAGGTGACTTGATCCTGGTCTACAAGTACGCACATAGGGAAGAGATTTCTGGTAGTAGATGGCTTTTTATCGGAAAGAGGCATAATGAGATCCAATTATTGGATGCTGAAGCTAGGCAATTCAGAGGAGAAATATCACATATTTTTAACAGGGAGGGTAATTAACCAGTGGAATAAAATGGATTCTCCTCCATCACTTTTAGTCTTTAAATCAAGAGTTAATATCTTTCTAAAATATATGCAGTAGCTCAAATAGAAGTTATAAGCTTGATGCAGAAATTACTGGGTGAGGTTCTATGGCCGGTGTTATGCAGGAGGTCAGACTAGATGATCATAATGGTCCCTTCTGGCATTAAAATCTACATACATTTAATACTGGAGGCAGATTAGTACTTTATATCTGATCTGGTAACATTCTGATCCATAGCAGGAATGATTTCTTAATCTTGTACTGGAAAAGAAGCATGGTTTTGCCAACTTAACATGAGTTTTAGAGACGGGAGGCCTGAGTCCTCACTCTACCTCAGATTTCCTCTGTTATCTTGGGTAAATTACTCACATTTCTCTTAGTTTCCTCATCTGTGACATGGAGATAATAATGCGTATGTATCTACTAGCCACCAGGGGTGTTGTGAGATGTAACTAGTTTGCAGGAAAGCAGTGTATTAGTGCTAAGTATTATTATTAATTGCAATTCTTACTGACATTTCTCAGACAGAAGTTTTGAGACTTTTGAAGCACACGGGAGGCTGAGAGGCATAGGTGACCACACTAAGGACCTGATTCTGATCCCACACTAGTTATGTACCTCGAGCTATTTCACGTACACACAGAGTAGACAAGAGGAGAAAGTCCTGCTATTTTTCCACAGCAGGGATGAGAAGGCTGTGACTAATGAACAGCAAGGCAATATTTTCAAAAGTTATTTGATTAGTATTAACGGTGTGTGGTTGGATTAGAGATAGTTTGTCCCTACCACTGAAACACAGAGTGTTGGAACTGCTGTACCTAAAGACTGGTCCCAGGAGGCTAATTTATTCTGAACACGCTGTTTTAATGCTGCTAATTGTCTGCTAGTATTTAGGAAACTGGAGAGAAGATGCAGGGTTGCATGGAAAGACACACTGGACAGTAGACGAGTAATGTAGGATTTTAATGTTTTCGGTGAGCTTATCACGGAGTGAGACTTTATGTGTTTAAACGTACGTGTATTATTGTAAAATGCGTCTGACGTTGCAAGATGAAAAAGCAGCAGTGATTGATCCTGGGTTACTGGAGCACACCAAAGCGCCTCGGGCGCTAGGAAGGGGAAAGTGTATGGAGAAAAACTTAAGGCTCTTTGGATCCGCTTCTCATCCTGAGTCAACTCCTTCAGGTGACAGTTTCCTCAGCCCCAGACCCCCCCTGAGCTCAGATCCCAGCCTGGAGAACAAAAGCCACAACCCGGGGCGGGGGCAAAGAGCAGACGCATGCACAGTACCTGCGGGGGAGCGGGTGAGGTTCTGTCCAGCTGCGCTGACCGCCTGGATGTAGAAATACCTGACGGGCATCGTGAGCTCCGCTTCCAGCCCGGGCCCCCAAACCAGGCTCCTTTCTGCACTGACAGGGGCTGGAGGAGCCTCCGCCACTTGCAAGAGCAGCAGCAGAAGCTGCAGCGGCAGAGCCTCTCCCAGCAGCAGCTGCTGCCATGACGGGAGCACAGAGGCGCAGCTGCGCCCCATCCTCCGGCCCGGCATGGAGGTGCAGGAGTGGGGGGCGGGAGCTCACAACTTGTGGGGCCGGGGCGCTCAGGGAGAGGCGAGCTGGCTGCCTTTGATTGGAGGGTGCTTTGGCCAATCGGGGGAGAGCGCAACGACCTCGCTCTTCCGCTGCCCGGCGCAGCCCACCCGGCGGTGGAGCGCGGGCTCTGCCCACGGAGGGGCCCGGCCGTACGGGTGGCGCGCGCCGCGCTAGCGCTGGGGCGGGGCCCGGGACGCGCGGCGGGAGGGGATCATCCCCCTCCGCGCGCGCCCCACCGGAGCCAGGAAGTTAAGCAGCTGGAGCCACTCAGCTGAGAATTGCTTTACCCGCCCCCGTTCCTTGTCACACACGCCACCACTAGCGTTAACGGGAGTTTTGTGAGCCAGCCCGCTCTTGTGAGTGCTGGGTCACCTGCTCCTTCGCCTTCTCCCTCACTGTGCACGAGAGGCACGGGGCTGCAAGCAGGGCTGAGGGGTCAGTCAGAACAGAGAGATGCTCCCGTTGTGGGGTAGTTTATGTATCTCATATACTGTTATCTTAAAAAAAAACCCCAACCACCCCCTGTTTTTAACCCAGGTATATGTCCAAAACTTTATCTTTGAATATTTGTTAGAATAATAATTGAAGGGTGTCAAATCCTGTCAAATCAATCAGGGTATCCAAGTGTGTTGTTGGAGCCATACATAGACACCATTATGTATGGAGTACAGACACACAAACACACAGTATGTTGTTTCACACTCACATTCAGCTTTACATTGACATCTCAAAAGAGAATCTAGGCCATGTTTCAGCAAAGCACTTAAGGATGGAGAATCCTTTCCTTTCCTCCCACAATTTGCCTAACTTCCCACTCACTCTGCCCACTGAGGCTGCATTATGCCAAATATCAATTAGTAACTAAAACTGGCTGCTCAACTTGCTTTTTCATACCCCAGACCATGAATTAACTTTTCCTTTCTTGTTGTTAGGCCATTTTGGTAGGTGGCTCATGGTCCCGCCAGCAGAGTGTTAAAACAGGTTCCCAAACTAGAGCTTTCCTGAAGTGGGATTCATGATCTCTCAGGCTTGTGGCATTTGGTAAACAAGGAACCATACTTCATGGGGGGAGCAACTTGGTAGCAGCCCCATGCTTGATTGATCCTTTCATGCATCTAGCAAAAGGAAGGTTCCCTCTCTTGTCCTCTCACTACATGTAAAGGCCACAGTGATCTTCACACATATCATTGCAAATGTTTTTAAAACTATTCTATTTGAATGATGTTTTGCTACTGCTCAGAATACAGGGCTAGCAAGGTGTGTTGATTGTTACAGAGAACATTTCATCTCTGATTGAAGAGAAGGCATTTGTGCCCCAAATGGCTATCTACCATAAAGAGAAAAAAGTATGGACTATAGTACAACTGCAGATGTGGACATCTAATAATTGACAATCTGTAGCCGTCTAGCTCCACTGCCAGTACTTGGCAGTTTAACCATTCAAGTCATTCATCTGCACAAGTTATTCCTCTGTGCATAGGTGTCTGAAACTTGGCTAAATCAGACACACAGTTCTTGTAACACACTGAAAACTCGAGTGTATCCTTGGACATGCCTAGAGCTTATGAAGGATCATGCTTGGATGCTTAATTCTAAATCTTTTAATGCTCTTAGCATTGTTTGGCATCAGTATCCCGAAAGCAGCATTAAGATATTGTAAAAGCAAAAATAGTTAAACATGAGTTAGAGTGCACAGATAAAACCAGTACAAACATTTATTAAGCAATATGCACCATTTATTTCAAACCAGTCATTTTCAGTATTAATATCCTATAATATATAAGCATTTATAGATTATAGCTAAAGAGAAGCCAATACTGTATGCATCAGTCTGTATGTGCAAATCATTCCAAAATAGATACCACTTAAAGAACAATTCTGAATATAAATATGTAGTTTATATTAGTCTTATGTACAACCAAAGAAAATAAAGTATATAACAATATTTATACATCAAAACACTTTCAAAGTACAGCTCCACTTCTTTAACGAAGTATACAATATAAAAAATAAGGGTACCAATTGTCTAATACAATATTTTTCATGTGGAGCATTCAGTGATACAAACTTTGCTTGCTTTGCCTAAAATATATTACTTTAAAATATCAGGCCATTGTCTTTCCAGTTATACAAATATAATTTGTGTCTTAGATAATTTTATTAAATGAAAAAATATAGAGAAAATTCTGGAATGAGATTAATTAGAGACCAGATGTGAAGTTAGTAAAGATTAAGTACAAATAAACTTATGTGATCTTCTGGCTCTGTGAGCTACTGTGATTTTGAGTGGCCAGAGATGAAAGCTCAGTTCAAGATTTCAGGGCCCGGTGTGGGTTTTGGCTACTGTGTAATGCCGATACAACATTTAGTAAAGTGGTATGGGAACAGCTTCAGGGAAAACATTCATAGCCTTTCTATTCAAAGGATGAAAGGTATTGCAATGACAGAGAGCATGTTAGAAAAATACCAAAGGGAGATGCTAATTTAGGGAAGATGCGAGACACAATATGTCAAAAGATGTTCCTCCTCAAGCTCTGACACGCTTCACTACATATAGAAAAAATTGCAGCTATTTAAACACAAAAATAATGTTTACTTATAGGGCCAGATCTTTCAGCCTCATTAAGTGCCCACCAAAGCGGTGTAAGAGGCCCTTTAAACTGCCTTATGCAGACAGCTGAGGCTTCCTCCAGCACTGTCCTTGCCTCAGAGTAAGGGGTATAGTGGGGAAGGGGAAAAGAGGAGAGATGGGGCCAGAGAGTACAGCACTCTGCCCAATCTTCAGCCAGCACAGTAGTTCCTAGGACTGCTTTGTTGGTGCAACTTATAGTAGCTTTTTGGGCTGTTCTAAGATATGCTAAGGACTGTTTTAGCCCCCTGTTGGGCTGAGGGCTAGGGGAGATGGAAAAGTGATTTAGAGTCACCTTTATTTTCCCACTAACAGTGCTGTGCCCAGCATGAACTACATGCAGCTAAGGATTGAGCCCATGAAGTGTAGGAAATGAAACACATAGGAAATAAACAGAAGAGAACCAAGTTACAGAATTTTTTAAAATTTTTGTTCAATTTAGTGCTCTGTGAAGTGACACATTATTATTAAAAACTAGAATCATCCCCAGGACAAAGGAAGCCACCCTGGTAATGCACCTCAGCCCCAGCCAGCAATGACTCTTGCTATTTCAACCCTGTATCTTCCATATGATGCTTTAAAAGCAGACTATCACTCATCTGTACTTATCATATTGAGGATTTTAACCCAATTTTCCAGTAGTGAAAGTGTACTGCATGCATCAGTCATGCTCTTCTTTAGAGTTTTTGCCTGCCTCAATAGGGTGCTTTCCCCCTTTGTTCTGCCCAAAGGGGTGTGTGTGTGCGGGTGTGTGTGTGCGGGTGTGTGGGGGGGTTTGGGGTGGGGTGTGTGTGTGAGATTACTATCCGCAAAACTATACAGGAAAAAAATCCCTGGCCACTTAGCATATAAAAGCTCAATCCAACTCCTACTGAAGTCAATGGAGATACTTTCATATCATTACACAATAAAAAGCTCCACATTCATCTTCCTTTTCTTAATAAAATATATATTTAAAAGAAAAAGATTTGTGAGAATTTATCTTTTGCTTGCAAAAGAAAATGACAGGTTTAAATACTTTAAAAATATAAAATGGCCAAATTGAGCTTGCATAAATCAACATAGCTTCATTAAAGTCAATGGACCAACACTGATTTACACCAGCACAGCATCTGGCCCAAAATGTGTTACATGTTTATGCCCATCCAGGAACCACCAAAACACCTTTCATATGAGACCTCACTCTCAATCTACTATTACAGGATCTCACAGTTCTGATTCTTTATCAGTCTCACAAAGATAGTATTCATCATCCGTGGTGGTATCAGTGTCCGAGTCTGAATAAACCATTGGTTCTTCTCGATAGATGTCAATTGGGTCTCTTGGGGATGAAGCATCTACTGACATTTTGCTCCTAGCAGAACTTGAGTTCAAGAGCTCAGCCCTCTTTAAAGAATCACTCCCCTCATTTCTCAGAAAGCCAGGGTTTTTAAGAAGACATGGTCTCCATAATCTCCCTTCTGTGAGTGATCTCTTGATATTTTCCAGGAACGCCAGTTGTTGTTCTTTTCCAAATATACCAAACTCAATAGAAGGATACATCACACGTCTAGTGCCGTAGGTGGTGGCCCTCTCATCATATGAAGCCCAGTTTTCATTTTCATCACAAGAGCACAGCTCAGAATAAGATTTAAACTTCCTACTGTACCTGCTTTCTTTAGGTAGACAGTTACTTCCAGAGCCAGGGGTGTCATGGGAATCTTGAGTATAGGTGCTTTCAGAAAAGTGACGTTCACGTTGATTCTTTGCACGACTCATGCGTGACTGATTACTGTGCAGGTTTGCATTTTTTAAACTCTTTGACCGATGGAGGTTTTGATCATGATCACACTCATCTGGGGAAAGGGCCTGTTTCTGTGAACAGACACTTGCCTGCAAATTTGTTATAAACGTGTTTGAGTTTTTGTCAGTTAAAAATGGCAACAGTAGAGGATCATGGGAACTACCAGTACTTGTTCTCTTTTGATTGCCTGATGAATCTGCTTCAGTAGCTCTGGAAAAGATGCTTTGATTTCTGTTTTCCAACCCCTGGCCAAGTGTTTGGGAATTCTTACTTCTTGCAGCTATTTCCTTTGGAAATAGGGTTGTGGGGCTCAGCATGCTTTCCACTTCATTCTCGTTTTGTTTGGGATTGTTGACTTCTCTTCTCTGGTTGCATGAATTTGCAAAAGGCCCTTGATTCTTGTTTTTAACTAACAATGGAGAGTCATCATTAGTTTGTGATCTCTTATTCTTCTCAGATATTTTGTGAACAGGGCTGTCACAAACACCAGGGGTCAGATTTTGATTCTGGTCTTCATTTCCAGTTTGCAGAAATGGCTGGGTAGAAGCAGGGGAACGCAATGTGCTGTGGGTCATGTTAATCTCTACAGAAGTGGTACCTCCATCATTCTGTGAAAATATATTACTTACATGTGGTTTTGGGTTTACATTTTTACTAGAAAATTTTCGGCTTGTTTTGTAAATGGATGCCACTTCGTTTTTAACTGAGGGCCTGTTTTTCCTTTTTTCTATATCACTGACTTTCTCTCTAGTGCCATCAGACATAAGCTTATTTTCGCTCACTGCACTCTGCAGCAGTTGTAGATCTTGTGTGACACTGGAGAGTTTATTTTTAGACTCAACATTCTGTCTATCTTCACTGTACATCACAGCTTTCTGCAAACTAGTGCAATCTTTGTCCATCTGAATGTTCAGGGATATTTGTTCTTGTTTAGTTTTGCGGCTCACTAGATCATGTGTGTCCGGGATACCTATTTTGGCTGGTTGAAGTGTAGGTTTAGGTGCAGAAACTGTGCCTTGCTGAAATGGTTTGTTCTGTGAATTTGGAAGCATTTTTCTATCAGAAATTAATTCTTCATCTGTGCTATTTCTGGAACTTTTAGCTCCGAATAGAAATCCAGTAAATTTATTGTTATATAGGGAAATGCTTTGGTGTTGAAAATCTGATCTCTCTTTGGCTCCTGCATCATGCCTAGATTTACTTTCAGCAGAGGTTATTGGTGTATTATTGACTGCAGACTCTCTCTGACTTTTTCCTTCATGGGAACTACTTTTATCTAACTGGGGTGGTAAAATATTCCGATTGTTACTCCCTCTTACTTTAATAAATTGCTGGCAATTTTTGGAGTCTCTGTTTTGCACACTATTAGTATTATTAATTGCAGAAGTAAAATTAAAAACATTCTCTGGAGGGTCTTTGTGTTTTTGGGGGGTTGACAAAGTGGAGGTTAATGGTGTGTCAGTATGCAAAATGTTCTCCTTCGCTTTACTTTCTTTACCTGAAGAAAAGCATATATCAATATTTTGGTTGTGTGAAGCAGTAGAAATTGCCTTAACAGAAGTATCCGCTTCTGCAGTGGATTCTGGATCATGAATAGAAGTGTCTGATGTCACCATGTCAGGAAGTACAAGTGTGCTTTCTTTTAATGCAAGCCCTGGTGAAATATCTTTCTTATTATGTACAATGCTTGTTGACTGTGAAGTACATACTTTCTCAGTGCTGGGAGAAAAATGTGAGCTTTCCTGATCAGTGTCAACAGTTCCTGTCTTTGCATTCTGGGGTGTCATTGAAGCTGCAGGAGTTTGATCAGGAGAATGTGGCTGTCTCTCTTTTTCTAAGGTGCTAGGAAAAACTACATTTGCTAAACTGATGCGAACTTCAGAGTTCTTGTTTGGCATTTTTGGTGATTTAAATTTTTCTGTGTAAAGAGGTAAAGCTGTGATCTCTGGATCATCTAGAAAGAGGTTACACAATGTTCTTGAATGACTCCGTGGTAAGGTGTAATAAATTGAAACCAACTCGTGATATTCGACATGATCCTCATCACCAGAAACTGTAAATGTGCTAATAGTTTTATATTTCTGCAAAGAATCCCCCATTTCCTTTTCCAAACAGTCTGAAAATACTGGGGATTCTTTTTTGTTTACAAGTTTCTCTCTCTCTGTAAGTCCATCTGATTCAGAGACAACTGTACTACCACTTAAGGAGTGGTTAGGGCTCCTGTTTAGAGGCAAAGGGTGATCCTTAATTTGCAGGACATTTTCTTTGATATCTGTAATACCATCTAAAGGTATTGGTCTTATTGAGGAATGTGCTGATCCTAAAGAAGATATTTTATCTCCTTGATTAAAAGAAAAGGCAGCAGTTCTGTCTGAGTTCTGCTTCTCTACATGATCCCACGTGGCTGTATTGCTTTTAGGGAAAGAGATGGACATATCTGACATTACACTGCCAGCAATGCTAGCTGATTTTCTAGGTAAAGTGTAATAAATGACAAGAGGATCCGGAGACTCAGGGTTGCTTTTACCAGGAGAGCCAGAAATGCTGCTACTATTCGTGTGTCTCAGTAAGCTTCCTTGCCTATAGAGCCTTTCAATAGAAGATGCATTTTGTCTTGTTTTTCCATTTTCTCTTTCCAAACAAAAATAGTTTAAACTACGTTCAGCAATCTCTGGGCCTCTGTCAAAACTACATGCATAAATATTCTCACAATTCCTCTTTTGTGAACCACCAGTAGTTAATTGACTATTATGGTCCTTACTGGCTAAAATGTTTTGATCTTTGGGTTTTTCCTGGGGAGTATCTTTTGCAACAACACCTGCCAACTCAACTACTTTCCCACCTTCTGCTGGAGCTTCAGTAACTCTGCAATTCACTGAAGAATTAGTTGGAGTTTCTAAAGATTTCAGATAGCTCTTGTGAGAAAAGGCTTGTAGAGAGCCTTGTGAACTACGAGACAAAAGTTCTGGAGGACTGGGCAATATGCTTTGATGGTTTGCCAACGTTTCAGTAATTGGAGCAGAATGAACTGATGCACTACTTTGTAGAACATCTACCCGGAAAGACTCTCCCTTAGGAGTGATATGATCAGTAGTTTCTGCTCTCCGGCTTCCTAATTTAATGCCTTTTCTTTTTGCTGAATTAAGCAGATGATGTTCCCATTGCTTCAGATTTGAAAGAAACGATCCCCTTCTGCTCTCATCAGCTGACAGAAGAGAAGGGGCCTGATTAAGTTCACTGTGAGCAGGAAGATCATTTTCCTTTCTTTGTAGGTTTCTTTTACAACTCTTTGATATGTTATTTTTTGTAATCTCTCTTGTGGCGGTGAGCTGGGTTTGTCTCCTTGAACTCAGTGAGAGAGGTGAATTAAGAAGAGATGTGCTGTTTTGCAAGGCAGCAGCGTTATTAGAAGGAGAAATCTGGGGATCAGCGGTATTTTTTGTATCCACTTTCTGAGAAACTGGCTGTAATATTATATCTTTAATACTTTCCTGGTCTGCCTTGCCTGATAGTTCCAAGTCTCTGACCTTGTCTGAAGCAGCTTTTTTAAAGTCTTTCTTAATATTCATTTGGGTAACCAAAGGCTGTGGCTGGCTTTGGGAAACCTTAGTGGCAGAACTGCTGTTCTCTGCTACCAATTTCATTTTGAACCTTGAACCCAGTAAGACAGACTCATTAGACACATCTGCTTTGATGCTGGTTGAAGTAACTGCAGATTTATAAGTGAGACAGCTCTGAGGGTCTTTTGAATTATTTGAAAGCAGTTTACTACTTGCACCACTTGATATCTCCACCCTGCTTCTGTTCTCTGACACACATGTTTGAAAGTCACTCTGATGGCACTGTGAAGCAAGTTTAGCATTCTTTGTATGTGTACTTTGCTGGTCATTTAAATTAGATGTAATCATTTCATAGTGAGCATCAGGGGAAAGAAACACTTCATCATTGTAGTACTGATAAATATCAGACCAGGAAGGGTGCTCCTCTTTTCTTCCAAAAGGAGAACTCTTTTGGTGTATTTGGAACCTACCATGACAAGCTGTATCTCTATACTGGGACCTAGAGAGGTTGTTTTCCAACCAGCATAACGGGTAATTCTCCCAATTATCAAAGGATAGTGAAGTAGCAGCTTTGTCTGTGCAACTGACGCTACTAAACCAATTAGTACTTGACACAGCTCTTCTGTAATGGTGTTTTGACCGGTAAAATTCATATTCTCTGTTTTCGTGCAGAGGGCAAGGACATGTATCCTGTTTTGTGGCATTACATTCCATTAATGATTGGGTCCTAAAAAGATTGTCTTGATTTGATGCATGTCCAGAAGTATATGGTTTATTCCATACTATAGAAGAGAGGGGAATTCGCTTTGGGGTTTGCCGATTGTTCCTTCTTACAAATCCACTGTTGTTCTCCGTTGGCAATAGATTTTGTAAACTAGTTGTTGAAAATGGCTCAGAGGATGCTGAAGATGGATATCTCTGAAGAGAACACACAGAGTAACTTCTCCCAACTGTACCCTTCCCCATATAACTCTTGTGTCCAAATCCACTGTTCTGTCTTATGGAAGGAAGATGCAAGCTACCTTCTGAGGACTCTCCAAAAGATACAGAAGACAGCCTTCTGCTCAGAACAGGGTAACTACTGTCTAATGAATCCTTGTGCATGTATTCTTCTTTAGATGCTGAATGGCATCTGTTCATATATGTATCATAAAATTTCCTTGGTCTGTAGAAAATTTTATGGTCCTCTTTGGCTCTTATTGTTCTTGTTGCATCAGAGAAAAATGTGCTGGGTGTTTCACTGCAGTTATTTCTGCGTTGTCCCCTAATAGCAGTCTGTCTGCTTGTACTGGGAAACAGATATTGTGCTCTTGGTCCACTATCAACTAGATGCTTTCTGTTCACTGAATCTTGGGCTTGTTCCTGTGCCAGCTGGTCATCCAGATCACCTAGAACTACACAGAAAAAGACAGCTATTTTATTCATGTTCTCAAACTAATTATGCTGAAAAGCGTAATGTACTATATATCAGTGACCAGATCAGGTTTTGAAAGGAGCCGCCTTCTCCATATTCAAATCCTGCCCCCCAAATATACTTCACTTCTTCCACAGTGCCTTTCAACAATAATCCATCATTGACTGAGGGAAAAAGTCTGTACTGATTTGAGACTGGTCTTCAAAGGGCTCCTCAACTTAGCCAGTGTTAGTTGTTTTTGCTATTTGAAACAAAAACAAACAAAAAAACACCTTAGTTTGCATTCTTAATTTACACTCGTCAGCTAAGTGTAGGAAGAACCTTTCACAATTCTAGCTTGCAAAGCAAGTAGAAAAGAATTGTACTCATCAGACCTGGATTAACCAATGTGCACTCAGTGCACTTGCACAGGACCCCCATCTCAAGAGGGCCCCGATGACCCCCCCAAAACTGAGTGGTGCTGCAACCCCACGCTCCAGGTTGCAAGGAATGGGGTGGGAGTGGGGTGAGTTGTGGAGGCTGTTGGGGGGGTGGGGGGAGAGATGAGTTGTGGTGGCTGTAAGAGTTGTGGAGGCTGTAAGGGGAATGGGGGGGGGGATGTTGGAGGGTGGTGGGGCTGCTAGGGGTTGTGGCTGATGGGCTGAAGTTTTGGCGGCTGTGGTGAGCAGGACATAGGTCAGAGCTACTGGGATGTGTGTGGGGGGCTGTCAGGATAAGGGGGGGCTGGTGAAGGGTTGTTGGGGTATATGTGGGGTGGGAGGGACATTCAGGGGTCTGTGCATAGGGAGCAGTATGTGTGGAGTGGGGGCAGAAGGAGCATGTTGGGATCTGTAGGTGGGGTATTTAATGGTGTGGGGGCACTTTGCTGTCTAGTTTACAGAAGGTGCGAGAGGCCCAAAACCCTTTAATCTGGGCCTGGTGCTGATGAGCATGCTCAGATCTTTCTGTATGTTTCCAGAGAATAGACAAGGCTATGCTGTAGCTGTGAGCTGGAAGGGCATTCTAGATATTAACATTCAAAGGAGCACATGGAGTAGCCCTGCATGTCCTAAGCTTGTTTAGCTTGGAATGTGTTGTAAATAAAACAGCTGAACATTTTCAGTATTTGGGCTGTGAAACAACTAAAAAATATAATTGCTATTAATCACAAGATTAAAAAAGTAATCACGATTAATTGCAATTTTACTCGCAATGTTAAACAATAACAGAATACCAATTGAAATGCATTATAATTTTTTTATAGATTTTCTACATTTTCAAATATATTGATTTCAGTTACAACACAGAATACAAAGTGTAGAGTGTTCACTTTATATTATTATTTTTTATTACAAAATATTTGCACTATAAAAATAAACAAAAGAAATAATATTTTTCCATTCACCTCATACAAGTACTGTAGTGCGATCTCTTTATCGTGAAAGTGCAACATACAAATGTAGAATTATTTTATTTTTTACATAACTGCACTCAAAACCAAAACCATATAAAACTGTAGAGCCTACAATTCCACTCAGTCCTACTTCTTGTTCAGCTAGTATTAAGACAAACAAGTTGGTGGCATCTCAGATGATGAAAATGAAGGCACGTCGGTCCGCACTGCTTTGGATCGTTATCAAACAGAACCCACATCAGCATGGAAGCATGTCCTCTGGAATAGTGGTCAAAGCATGAAGGGGCATACAAAGTTCAGCATATCTGCAACGCTGGCTACAACAGTGCCATGCAGAACGCCTGTTCTCACTTACAGGTGACATAAATAAGAAGTGAGCAGCATTATCTCCCGTAAATGAAAACAAATGTGTTTTTGTAAAAAATAAATAAATAAATACTTCTACATTTGTAAGTTGCACTTTCACGATAAAGTGATTGCATTACAGTACTTGTATGAGGTGAATTGAAAAATACTATTTCTTTTGTTTATTTTTACAGTGCAAATATTTGTAATAAAAAATAATATAAAGTGAGCACTGTACACTTTGTATTCTGTGTTGTACAGTAATTGAAATCAATCTATTTGAAAACGTAGAAAAAGATCCAAAAATATTTATAATAAATTTTAAATTGGTATTCTATTATTGTTTAACATTTCGATTAAAACTGCGATTAATCATGACTATTCTTTAAAATCTAATTAATTTGTTTTGCATTAATCACATGCATTAACAACGATTAATTGACAACCCTAAGTAATATATCGCTTATTGCTCACTTTCAATGATTTCTATAAAAGGACTATAACACGCAGGGCTTGGCAATGGCATTCTATGAATCTGCGGAGGTCAGATGGGTTGATAGCCTAGGTGATGATAAAGCATAATAAAATGTAATAAGAACTTTTGATTCACTCTGTCAACAAAGTTGCAGTTATGCACTAACCAGAAAAGTTCATGGAAGAATAAATTTCCTTGCACCCTTGTGGGCCAGTCTGAGCTTTGTCTGTCCCTACCTCACTCACCAGCAGTGAGACCAGAAAGGAAGAAGTGACTTGGCTGCTAGCCCCATTCACTCCCTCTAGTAATGGGCCCAGATGGGGAGGTAACTCATGGCTCCTCTCATTTCCTGCAGCTTGGGGCTCTACAAATCATAAGGCTAGCCTCAGCTACACATTGACCTCAATGGGAGTTACATGTGCAGAAGGACGGGTGTCTTCGAATTACTGTAAACATGAGACAGACAAAGTGAGAGAGAAGTAGCTGCCGTATTTGGAAGCAATGAGCAACTTATATAGAGAGACTATTCATTTATAGAAAGGATCTCCTATCAGGGGTGCTGGAACAATTTTTATAGTGGGAGTGATGAGAGCCCTTTAGCCAAACTGTAAACCCTGTATATAATGGAAACCACTTCCAGTCGGGGGTGCAGCAGCACCCCCAACACCTGTAGTTCCAGCACCTATGTCTCCCATATCAAGTTACACGTGTGTTGTTGGTACTACAGTATAAAAACAGCATGAGTGCACACACTTACCACTGAAGAACTCTTTTTCTAGCTGTTCATTCCATATAGGTGCACTGTCCTCTATCATTTCAGCTTGAGTTGCATCAAATAAATTACCAGGTAGTTCAGCTGGTAAAGATGAGTTGCACGTTTCAGCCTGTTGAGAAGTTTAAGAGACTGTGTAGCTTATTTTCATAGCAAAACAAATCATCTTAATATGGACAAGAGAAGAGAAAACCCTCATGGGTGCTAATATTCTTTTTAATAATATATGCCTGAAATCACAGTGCTGCATGTGTGAAGAATTAAATTCTACATAGTAAGAGCAAGGGATTTGGAACAACTATCTATAGTTCAGACTTTCACTTGATTTGGGGGGGATTTTAGTCCATCTTCTTGACAAGAGGCTGTAGCACACTCCAGAGCACATTAATGGTGGTTTTGTATTATAACTGATATTTGTTTGTAGTTGTTAGCTGTTTTCTCATTTCACCTCCACATACATTCTAGTAGGATATTGCCTCTGTAATTTAAATTTTCCTAATCCATTCTTCTTTAATGCGCACATTTACAACCCACCCCAACAACAGGTGGTATTCACCTCCCAGCAAAAATTTAATAATCAAATACCAGAGTCACCTCTCCTATACTAAGATTTCATCTTTACACAATACTACAACTAATTTAGTAGCATTTTATAAATATTACAGTTAAGACATTAGTAATATTTTAATGAAACAAATTCCATTTGTGATGCTTTACTCTTGAGTTTTAAAATTGTATTTTCACATACGCACTAATTCCACCAGCCTCTGGCAACACAAGCACTGCCTTGCAGGCCTTGCCCTCTCTGTACAGGTTAGCTATAGGCACACACCAACCTCTTAGCTCCCAAACGTCTCTCTGGAGTGCCAAGCCCCTGATCCCCTGAACACTCACACAACTCACAGATTCTCTGCTCCCAAAGGAATAACACACACCATCTTACTAGATTCAACACAGGATCACTGCTCCATTTAACACGCAGCACTTAGATATATTTACAGTGAAAACAAGAATAAGTTTATTATTAAAGAACTGAGATTCAAATGATAATCAGTAAGACTATTAGAAACAAACGGATACATATAAAACAAAATCATAACATGTTTGCTACAGCCTAAACTTAACACACACGGCATTCCGGTCTCCTACAGGATAGCTTACCCCAAGTCCTTTTCCCAGCGTTTTCAACCAGGGTGGCTGAGATTCCCCTTGTCATAAGATCAAGCCTGCTGCCAGCTTGTCTTCCCAGCTTGAAGGATGCCAGAGCATCTCTCTGCACCCCCAGATATGACCCCAGACCTTTGATCTTCCTCTGAAAACAGGGTTCTTCCCTTCCTCCTGCAGTTTACCTCTTCCTGTTAATTTCCTTCTGAAATCTCCACAAGCTATTCATTAGCATTAGACTCAGTATGCTAACAGATTTCCATTGTGAGATACACAACGGTTAGCTAAGAAGAGAAGTGTCTCTCTCACCTCCTGACTGGAGAAGTTTGCCTCAAGGCAAGCTACCTTTGAGAGAACCTGCCTTTAACTAGAAGGCCTAGAGAACACAATTTTCAGCATATGTACAAAACTCCTCACATAGTTTTGGTATATACATCTCAGAATGATTATGATGACCTGTGTGACACAGGCTTTCATTAGAGACCTTACATTACATTCTTTTGGTGAACCCAGGGGATCGCTGTGCCCCTATGTACCTCAATGCCCTCTGCCAGTTAGCATCAAGAAGTCTTTGGGTCACATCATGAGAAGGGGCACCCTTTAGGGGGCCTAAAATGGAGGACCAGAATGCTGACTGTATGAGCTATCCTCCCACTGAGCACCTCAGTGGGTCCCACCATGGAATGGGGGTGAGGTCCCTTCATGGTCTTTCCTGCTCTGGTCTGAGTGATCTCAAGATCGATCAGACTGGTGCAGAGCCAACAAATGAACCTGGAAAGAGTGAATGAGCCCTTTATTCCTGTGTAATACGGGACCAAAATTCCATAAGAATTTAGGGATTGCCAGACTGGATCAGACAGATGGTTCATCTAGTTCAGTATCCCATACCTGACAGAAGCCAGCACAAGGTGCATCAGTGGAAGATGCAAGAAACCTTGCATTAGGCAGTCAACGAATTACCTCCTCAGAAGGAAAGTTTCTTCCTACTCCCCATCAGGTAAGAGGCTGGTTTATGCTCTGAAATATGGAGGCTTCCATAATTCTTGAGGCCAGATCCTCTGCTGGCATAAATCAGTATAGTTCCATTGACTTCAATGGATTTTGGCTGATTTACATGAGCTAAGCATTTGGTCCCACTCTCATTTAAAAAAACCAATTTTTCTATTCTAACTCTGGATGTTCTTGTTATTCATATAAACATCCAGTCTCTATCTGAATCCTGCTTGGATCTTTGTTTCAATGATATATTGTGAAAGTGAGTTCCTCAGGCTATTTCCTTTTATCAATTTTAAATCCTGCCATAAGGTTCCATAGAATAGCCCCTTGTTCTGGACGTATGAGAGAGGGGAAGTAGGAGTGCCCAACTTATCTTCTTGATACCATTCATTATTTGTATACCCTTATGTTCCCTCTTAGACTTGGTCTACACTACCATTTTATGTTGGTATGACTATGTCACTCAAGGATGTAATATATCCACACCCCTGAGTGATGATGTTAAACCGACCTAACCCTGGTGTAGACAGCACTATGTCAATGGGAGGGCTTCTCCTGTCGTCATAGCTACAGCCTCTACGCCGATGGGAAAAGCTCTCGTCAGTGTAGGTAGTGTCTTCACTAAATGCTACAGCTGCACTGGTGCAGCACTGTAAGTGTAGACAAGCCCTCAGTTGTCTCCTCTCTGATTACACCATATAACAGAGTTCATGTTAGTAATACAGAGCAGTGAAATGGTTAAAACTGAGACTCTGAGCCAACTTCATCCCAGGTGTAATTCTGTTGATATCCAAGGACTACACTGAAGTTACACCAGAGAGGAATTTGGTGCCTCATGCTTGAAACGTCTCTGTGCTACCAATCTGGAGCATCCAGCCAAAACAAATCACCTGAAGTTAGAACACAAAGGAGCCTTCCTAGTGCCCAGGCTCTATTTAACTGAAGTAGTTCATCGTGACATCAAAGAGCCTCATTCCTGCAAACCCTCAGCGCATAGCACTCTCAGTGTATGGGAGTTCTGTGCACCGAGGGCTTGCAGAATCAGGCATAAAATACTATTGGACCAAATCTTACTCCCATTGGGTGAAATTCACCCCCATGCATAAGACCTGCACAAGGCCTATGCATCTCTTAACTGCCACTTAAGTGGTTCGTAGGTTTCGTGCAGGCTGTCTGCATCGGGGTGAATTTCACCCATTGAGAGGTCCATTACCAGACAGACAGTCCCACTGACGTCACTAGAACCAGTAAAGGTGGCAGAATCTGTGCCTAGCAGAACTGAATGATCTGCATCTGAATTTAAACTTGCACTGAAGCCAGGAATCATGTGGATATGTGCTCAACCCGTTTATAAGCACAGATGCAACAAATAAAACTTAATTGTAAATAAATCCAAATGGCAAATATTTGTTCAAAGTGAGTTCACATTTATTTGCACTTTGGTTACTACTGCCAAAATGTATTTTGTGTTTGTCCCATAGCAATAATTTATTAAAAATTTCCTTGTTAAAGAGAACTGAAACCACACTGCAGAAGTTAGACTTCGGACTTCTTTGGAGACACTCGTACAATAAATGGGGCAAATTCATCCCTGGTGTGACACCACTGAATTCAACAGGCTTACACCACATATGAATTTTCACTAGTATTTAAATACAGAATTGCAAGAGTCATGTTTAAATAAGTCATGTTTAAATAAGTAGCCAGCTGGGCATAATGTCTATTCTACAAAGACAGTGGACTAGTAAATATTCCCTGCTTTAAACATTTTTGACAATAAAGTTGCCAAGCTACTTACCTGTGCCATTTCCTCAACTTTGGAAGATGTATGGGCGCCCAGGGCTAAGCTGTCATATCTGTGAAAAGAATTTAAAATGCTGCTTTGAAGATGAACGCAATAAAATTTTACAAGGGAGTAAATAGCCGGCTTGCTTCCTTTTAATACCCAGCAAGAAGCTTCCGAAAATACTTTTTATGAAGAGTCCACAGAGATTGTCATGTTGTTTCTCAAATGCATCTTATGATATATATTTTTCACCCATCAGGTTGCTCGAATCTGCAACTTGTTAATGTTCCAAGTGAACAGCCAAGAAGGGACCTCAGATTAATGGCATTTACGCTGCTGGAATATCAGTAAGGTAACTCTGCATCGGTCATTCTAACATAAATGGTTATTTTGCAATCTTAGGTAATTTTCCAAATGACAAGAATTTATTAAGTACTGGGGAGAATCGAAGGTTTTGGTTTTATGACCTACAACGCTCAAAATGGCCTGAGACCTACTTATCTGAAAGACTGCGTCTCTTCCTGTCCCAAATTGCCACAGTGGAGATCACAGGGGCACCCCACTTGTATAAGAAAGAGGGGGAGCTGGCAGATGGTTCTCTATAAGGCCCTGGGGAATTTGCTCCCACCAGTCCAAAATAATCCTAATTTTTCAACTTTCATTGCACACTGCAAGGCCTAACTATTTTCCCAGGTTGTGAGGGATTGCCAGGAGTCTGGTGGGAGTCCTTGTAAGGATCTTCAGCCATTTTTCAGCTGCTGCATTAATGTTAATTACTGCCCAAGAGAGGGTTGTATATGAAATAATGTATTTTTAGAATTGTGTTTTTTTAAATGTGTCCAGGGGCGCCAAGAGCAAAGGATGGGCACTCCTTTTAATGGAATGAGTGTATCCATCTAACTAACTAACCAACCAACCAAAGGAAAAGAGAAGTGCAGCTGATTTAAATGGGGATACTCACGCGAGTAAAGCAAGATGGATTTGTACCCATACAGGTGAAAAAAAAAAAGTTCTTAATTCAAATGAGGAAATTAATCCCATCGCAGTAAGATATGGTTCCTTCTCCCACTTGCAGACCTTTGTTTAAAAATTAACATGCCTATCCCCCTGCCAAAAGGGCACTGAAAAGAATTTTTCCTAGCTTATGGTTGCTCTTAACTGTTCAGCCCTCCTCCCAGAGGGCTTTGTTTTGCTTATTCTTCTCATTTTTTGTGATCAATCCTGTCTATGAAAGGATTTTTTTACAGTCATTATTTCCTTTTGGTTCTTAAGGCCTTCACTGGACTGAGGTAAATTATTTTATTGTGCTTCAGCAGCAAGTATAAACTGGCTTGCTGGCATGTTCTGTGTATCCGAGTCTTTCTTCCCACTGTGCTTTGTCATTTGTTTGTAATGCGCTTGCAGGCAGGGAAGAGCAGTTGAAAGGGATAGTATTTGTGTTTTTGCAATTGGGAAGGTTAAAAATCAGGATCCCTTCTTCATATAGGGCATCATCCAAAACCCACTGAAGCCTATGGAAAGATTCCCTTTGATTTCCATGGGCTTTGCAGAATAAGGCTCTATGAGCCTGCTCCATTCCTTAACTTTGCTTGATAGCAGTTAATCATGTGAATATTCCCATTGAAGTCAATGGGATTACTACTCAGTGTGTGTAAGGGTTTCAGAATCAGATCTCAAAGCCATATTTAACTTTTGCTTTAAGCTAAAATGATGCGGAATATGCATTAATGCTTAACACAATGTATAGAATTGAGCTTGTGGTATTTCAGAATCTTTACAATGATTTCTTTCAAACCAAATGTGGTAAGTTTGGTGTTCTGTTTTGTAAACAACCTCAAGTCTTATTCCATTAGAAATGGAAAAAATTCTATTGGCTGCTTCAACTTTGCATGTGGAGAATTGTTCTGTACAGCACACTTGCAAGTGCTGTCCCTAGCCCAGTTTTAATTATTCCAAGCAGTGGGACATCCATTATTCCTTTTCTAGTAGATCTAGCCATCAGAAATGTTTGGGTTTTTTTAATATTCTGGCCAAATTTTCACTTTCCTAATTTAATCTCATTACTCCTGGTTACACCTCCTTGCACCATCCTAAATAATTCTTCCCCATCCTTGTTCTTAGCACTCTTTAAGTAATAGATGATGGTGTTCCTCCTTAGTTGTCTCCTAGTCAAATTATACAAACAAGATTACAATAATCTTGTGTCCTATATCAGTCCCTCCAGCCCCCTAATCATCCTCATTGCTCTACTCTGAACTCCATCCAGTTTGTCAGCATTTTTAAATTAAAGGTTTGTTTTCCTACATGCAAGTATTTCTTAAATTCATTACCATAGAAACCAGAAATAATTTGATTTCTTTTGGGCATCAAACCACACACACACACCCTTCCGCCTTCTGCCCCCCCCCCCCCCCCCCCCCCCCCCCCCCCCCCNGATGATTACAGAGTGCAACACTAAAAGAGTGATTGCATTTAATAATAATACACAATAACTCCATGAGATAGATTCTGCAGCGAATTGTTAGTTTCAGTCAGGCTCTAATCTGCAATGGCCCATGCCTGGGTTCTCTCTCAGATCGCAGTCTACTTCCTTTTAATATTCGTATGAGCACTACACAGTACCCAACTAAACAACAATCAAATTATGCAAGCATGTTGCAAACACTTGGTTAAGTAAAACTTAGCGCTTCTTTTTAAATGTAACACCTATTTAAACATGCTATAAGAAGAGGATAAGAATAACTTGAAACATCAAATGCCTGGAAAGGAAAATAATCATAGGTTTTACTTACTGCCAACTTTGGTGTTACAACCCTTTTATTAGCCTCTTAAATAGCTCCACGTAAATAGACTTCTTTTTGCAGCCTTCCATAATATTTTTCCCACAACAAAACACCTCACAGCAGATGAGACTTTTTTTTTTTTTTTTTGCACAAAAGGGACAAAGTACCATCTAAACAGTTGCTAATACCTAGCTGTTTACAGGCTTCCGCCAGTCAAGCTTACTTACATGACTTACAGTGCTGCTGCCTATTGTACACATCACCTACTCTCCAAATAACTTTACCTGGTGACAGGCAAAGTATTTTTATTGCTTTGGCTATACATAAAACAAGTCACATGCCAAGACAACACCTAGAAAGGGCGGAGAAGTTTTCAATAGGGAGACGTGACTAGGATATTTAGTAATTGGCTCAGCTCCACATCAGAATAGCCTTGCTGTTTATTTTTCAAATTCTGCCTTGTAATGAGTCAAGATCAGTGGTGGGCAACCTGCAGGCCTCACGCAGCCCACCAGGGTAATCCGCTGGCGGGCCACGAGACAGTTTGTTTACATTGACTGTCCGCAGGCACGGCCACCCGCAGCTCCCAGTGGCCACGGTTCACCGTTCCCGGCCAATGGGAGCTGCGGGAAGCAGCATGGGCTACCGGGACGTGCTGGCCCTGAATACTCCCTATACAGAGGGCCACCGTGGTTTGCATAGAGATGGTGTGAGAGCTGTACATTGGTCCTGCTGCCAGTCCCCAGTGTAGGGATTATGCCAAGGGCGAAGAAGGAGAGGAAATAGCTGGACTGTGCTGTGCCACGGCTAGTATCTGCTTCCCAGCACTCACAGGGGGCCACGAATTTTCAATGATGGTCACCTTGCTGCTCTGCTAGGGAGGAGCTCTCTGGAAACATCTGCAAGGCTACCTCATTGTCCCTCTTCAAACCCCACCTTAAAACTCTCCTCTGCTGTGATACAAAAACCTCACCAACTGTTAGGTAGCTGGTGTGCGAAAACACCTGCTTATCATACTGACCAGTATTGTCTCATTATTACCTTGTGCTTTCTTCCCCCTCCCCCAGTCTGTTGTTGCATCTACCTGTTGTCTTGTGTTATTTATTATTTGTATTATTATAGCACCTAGGATCCCCAGTCAGGACCCCACATTGTTAGGCTCTGTACAAACACAGAACAAAAAAGACAGTCCTTGCCCCAAAGAGCTTACAATCTAAGTTTGTTTTATAAGAAGTCCGTACGCTCTTCAGAGCAGGGTCCACCTTTTTGTTATGTGTTTGAAAAGGCCTTTGTACCATGGGCCCCTAATCCATGACTGGCGACCCCAAGCACTACCTCAATATAAATAACAACAACAACAACACTGCATCACAAAGAGGGGTTTGACAGTGAGGTGTTGCCAATGTGTCTACAAACTACTTGAATCTATTATCCAGGCCCCATGAAGAAGGGGCGTAATGGGCTAGAGCCGCTGCTATAGCCCAGAGACGGTAACAACCATGCAGCTTTCGTGCAAAGCCCGAGCAAATGGAATTTCATCAAAGGATGGGAATTTGGCCCTTACTTTCTACTTAGTCTTTATTCTTTCTGACATTTAACTGAGAACTTTGCATTACATAACCAAATAAAATCATGCTCTGAATGGCACATGTGAAAAGCAGTAGGCTGGAGAATCATCTAATTTAAACGGAGCTGTACACAAAGTTTTACAAGCGACGCATGAAACAATTAATTTTCTTTTTCTAACTACCATTAAGCAGTAGAATGAACACCTGTTGTGTATAGCTCACCGTGGCTGCTGCCGAGTCTGGTGCTTTAAACTGTGCTTCCTTGATTTTTTGAAGGAGAAGAGTGACGCGAAAGGAGTTCTGAATCCCAGAATGGAAGGTGAGACATTCTTTTGTGCTTGTGGATTTTGGGGAGATGACATTTTAAACTCTTTAGGATCTAAAAAAAATTAAAATGTTGCAATTATTTGATTCATTTCCAGTTCTTGTTCAATCTAATTTTTTAAACCATACAAAAATAAGCTACAGCTTTGCATGCCTGAATAAAGACAGGCAGTAAGCTGTAATTAAAGATGACCTGCAAAAGAAGCAAAAGGGGATTTCTTCCCTTTTGTGATTCTTTATCGACACAGCAAGTTTGTAAGTTGTTTTCCCCAGACAAATACATTTTCTTCTGTATAAAGTTTGTTAGAAATTTCAGACTATCACTGATATCTTTTGACTGAGCAAAGTGACATGCTGGCTTTTGGTGTCTAACTGGAGAATGGGGAAAAAAAGATACACAGCTCCACATTTTCAAAAGGGAGCGATGATTTTGGGTGCATCCATGCTTGGGTGCCCAACGTGAGATGAGTAAATTAACCTGACTGTCAGACACTGCTGAACACCCGCCCTATGAAAGTCAGGCCCCTGTTAAGGTGTCTCCAGTTGGGCATCTGAAATTATTAGTCATTTTTGAAAATTTTGACCAAAGATCCATAACGGGTTGACTTCTCAAATTTGTAAGGCACTCAGATGTCCTGAGCATGCTATAAACACCATACAGACAGAATCATTAATTACATGAGCCATTTATATTAGATACCAGAATGTTATAAAAAACTTGTTATACCTAAGTTTATGATGGATTCGCCAGACCATTCTTGGTGGTTGAATGCTACAATTAAAGTGTTTTATTTTATGTATATTCTCTCAGCTTATTTTGTTTGCAGAATCATAAAAGGGCATCATAGTTTATTTATTTTGGGAGAATATGGCCTTGTTTCCACAGGGAACATGAACCCTGTCCTCTTGGCAAAAGCAGTTGAAAGTGGGTGTGAACGACAGATTGGTTCACAGAGTAAGCAGAGAAACTGCAGTCTCTGCTGCTAAGAGGTGCTCCAGTGGGACCAGGGAAGCAAAGCAACGTTCAAATAACAGGGCATCATTGAAAAATTGAAGATTTCCCCGCCTCCCCCTGCCATTTTACATCACCAGATGTGAGAGCGAAAACAGCAGCATAGAAATACCTTATATATTGTGTGTGTTGGAGGGTGTCGGGGGGGAAATGCATTCTAGAAATGGATACACAACTGAATAGAAATAGCTGATACAAACTGTGAGAGGCAAGGGCAATATTCTGGGGCTGGTCTCTCATTGAAATGAAAGGTGCATTGAAATTAGAGGCAGTGTTCCCTCTATTTTTTTTACATCCATGTGCGGAATGAATTTTGTTATGTGCACCAATATGGAGATGATGTGTGACACATCACCTACATATTGGTGCACATAAAATTCGTGCGGATGGAGCCGAGGGGTTCGGAGTGTGGGAGGGGATGAGGACTCTGGCTGGGGGTGCAAGCTCTGGGGTGGGGCTGGGGATGAGGAGTTCGGAGTGCAGGAGGAGGCTCAGGGCTGGGGCAGAGGGTCGGGATGTGGGGAGGATGAGGGCTCTGGCTAGGGGTGCAGGCTCTGGGGTGGGGATGAGGGGTTCGGGGTGGGGGGGGCTCAGGGCTGGGGCAGAGGATTGGTTGCAGGGGGCGAGGGCTTCAGCTAGGAGTGAGGGCTCTGGGGTGGGGCCGGGAATGAGAGGTTCAGGTGTGGGACGGGGCTCAGGGCTGGGGCAGAGGATTGGTTGCAGGGGGCGAGGGCTTCAGCTAGAAGTGAGGGCTCTGGGGTGGGGCCGGGAATGAGAGGTTCGGGTTCGGGTACGGGACAGGGCTGGGGCAGAGGGTTGGAGTGTGGGGGAGGTGTGGGCTCTGGGGTGGGGCCGGGGATGAGGGGTTTGGGGTGCAGGTTGCCCCGTGGCTGTGGTGGGGAGAGAGAGGACTCTCTCCCCCAGCCCTGAGCTGCTGCAGTGAGAGGCACCTCTCCCTGGCAGCTCCAGTGGGCCTGGGGAGGGGCGCCTCTCCCTGCCGTGGCAGGTACGTACTGGGGGAGAGGCATCTCTTCCCACAGCAGCCCTGAGTCCCCAGAGCCCGGGCACGCAGCTCAGAGGGAACTTAGGTCATAGGGTTTAATTTTTGGCTGTAATGTATCACTTGTACCTCACTGACAGGCAGACTTCATGTTAGAAAACCTTTACTCCTTTTGGAACCTAACGTTTTGGTGATAGTAAGCATGACATCAAAAGAGTCACATGAACCTCTTTGTGGCCTTTAGGTGACATTTTTGGTATACAGCCCTTCTATAGAAATGTAGTTCTGCTTCCTATGATGCTGCCTCCAGCTATTAAGAGGCAGAGGATGGTGATGTATGTTTGTGGCAAAGGGTGGCAAATGAAAAAATTATACCAGATAGAAAAAGGTTGAGAACTTCTGGTGTAGAGACTCCCCCATCCTCCCTCCATGTGGCTCTCATGAATAGATCTTTTCTCCATTCACATTTCTTTCTGATCCCCTCTCCCCGCTATAAAAACTCCATGGCCCACCTGTGCCACAATAACTGGTTTTCTGCATATAAAAGCCAAGGCCGGTGTTCTGGGATAGCAAGCAGGGCAATTGCCAGGGGCCCCACACCACAGGGGCCCCGGTGAAGCTACTTTGCTCAGGCTTCAGTCCCATACGATGGGGCTTCGGCTTTCTGTCTTGAGCCCCAGCAAGTCTAACACTGGCCCTCCTTGGCGTCCCCCCTTAACCTGCTCGCAGCCCTACAGCGGACCCCGGACCCCAGGTTGAGATCCACTGCACTACAGAATGGGAAATTTGATAGGGACATTAACCATGTTGGGATCTGATGGGCAACAGCATGCATGGAAGAAGACTGCCCAGAGTTCTATCACAGTGGCAACCAGGCAGCAGACAGGGCCAATCTCCCACCTTGATAATCTGACACTTGCACACATTTTAGCCCTGTGTAATCAGTCAAGCTTCTATTCAAATACATTCAAACCTCTTTCATCCAAATTTTGATTATCCAAATTTGTCCCCTGACATCTACTCTGCTTCTCTGAAGCCTCATTTATCTAAAGTTATTTCCATTTCCCTCATCTCCTTTTAAAAAAAACTAGGCTTGACTGTGATCATTATATTTACCTTTGATTTTTATTTCTGTGGAACTAATGCAGTCTATATGAAGCTAACACTCATTCTTTCATCAGATAATGCCTACTGTATCTATTTGCTTATAATCTTTCCAACTATTATAACTCTAGGATAAGGAATACCAAGAGTTTCGTAATCTGTTGCATGGTTGTGCTTTTAACACAATTACTTCAAAGGAACACATTTCCCTTTTAAAATGTTATTTTGCAAAGCTCTGATGTGAGAAGGGGTCTAACACAATTTCAGAAACTTCTTTCTTACTGAACTTTGAGATGCTTTGCTGCATGGTTTTGGTGATCAACACATAAGAAAGGGATTTGAAAAAACTCGCTATGACTCACCGTTTCTTGATGTCTTTCTTAGCCAATGTGCTAGTGGTCGTTTTAACATTCTGTTGACGTCAATTTCATTTTGAAATTTTTTTCTCTGTATTTCTTCAAACCATTCTCCTGTCACTCCCTGTAGTCCAGTTACATCTTGCTTTTTCTTCTGAAGTTTGCTAAAAAGAAAACAAAATGCCAGTCAACTTTTTCAACTAATTTAGAAATTTACCTTCTCTTACTGTTCACCACTAGCAACTCTCCTTTCCCTCATGGAAACACTTATGCTTGATTTCTACAAATCAAATTACTTAAAAAAAAAATGTGTAAAAGCAAACCAAATAAGGATTAGGACAAGGGTCTCAAACTCAAATGACCTCGAGAGCCACATGAGGACTAGTACATTGGGCCGAGGGCCGCATTTACTGACACCTCCCCCCCGCCGCCCTCGGCCCCGCCCCCACTCCACCCCTTCCATGAGGCCCTGCCCCTGCCCCGCCTCTTCCCTGCCCCCATTCCAACCCCTTCCCCGAAATCCCCACCCCAACTCTGCCCCCTCCCTGCCCCCAGGGGGCACAGGAGGGGTGTGGGGTGTGGCGGGGGCTCAGGGCAGGGAGTTGGGGTGAGGGGTGCAGGAGGGGGGTCAGGGTGCAGGGTGCGGCAGGGGGCTCAGAGCAGGGGGTTGGGGTGCAGGAGGGGTGTGGTGGGGGTTCAGGGCAGGGGGCAGGGTGCAGCAGGGGGCTCGGAGCAGGGGGGCGGGGTGTGGGGNGAAGCGGCTGGAACCTGGGGAAGGAGGGGCGGGGGGGGGGGTGTGTCTGTTGCTTCAGGCACCGCCCCCAGCAGCTACCATTGGCCACAGTTCCCCATTCCCGGCCAATGGGAACTGCTGGGGGCGGTGCCTGAAGCAACAGCCACACACACCCCTGCACCCCTCCTCCCCCAGGTTCCAGCCGATTCCCGGCGCGGGGGCAGGGCAGGGCAGGCAGGCAGCCGCTCTAGGTAAACGTTGGGGGAGGGCGGGGGGGCCATGAGGAGCTCGCGGGCCGCATGCAATAACCCTGCGGGCCGCATGCGGCCCGTGGGCCGCGTGTTTGAGACCCCTGGATTAGGACATGATCCATCGAAGTCAATGGAAAGATTCCCTTTGACTTCAGTGAGCAGAAAGCCCAGTTCAGCAAGGTATTTAAGCACATGCCTAACTGTGACTTCAGGAAACTACCCACATGCTTAAGTTAGCCTTCTGCCTTGCAGAACCGAGGCCATAATGCATAAACATATACATCTTACAACTCATTAAAGCTTAAATTGAGGGTCTGTCACATCAGTAACCTAAATAATATATATTGTAATTAAACCATTTTTGAGATTTTTCATCCTCATATTTCTGTAGGAAAAAAACCAGTAAAATTGTTCTTGTCCTAATAGTAAACTATTTGCAGCAAAGACTGTATTTTGTAAAGCACTCAGCAGTGTGGGGTCCCTGTCTGCAGCTTTCAGTGTGTACTACAAACACAATACTAAATGCAGATTGTATAGCTATGCATTGTCAGTTAAACAAGATTATTACTCTTAACTTTCATTACTGCCTCGTGGCTTGCCCATATTTAACATTGTGTATAACCAACCTACAACTTATAGATTTCTCCAAAGCAGATTTAGGCCTGGATTAAACTATACAAATGTGGCTTGGACAAGATACCAAACAAAGAGAAACTGAACAGCAATTGTTATTTTTATTCAAAAGAACTGGTCATATGAATAGAGTATTTATTGGGACCTAAAAGAATAGTTTGCAGATGCAAAAAAGCCTGAATGATGCATGTTGCAGGGAGGACTGGGCCCTTAGAGAAGGAACTGCTCCAGCCCACCTGTGCAATGTTAACAGCTCTGACGGGGCATAATGGAGGACAGGTGTCATCTATGAGAGCAGCAGAAAGATACAGAGAAGAGTTGTAGTGAGCAGGAGGCTGCTGTGGGAGACTGACAGGGAGAAGGGTTTGGGCCTGGAAACCAAAGCCAAAGCGTTGAAGAAGGCTGAGGGCTGGAAGAGTAGAGGGGTTTGACTGCTGACCTCTCAAAGATGGAGCATAGACAGCATTGGGAGGGTGCTGGGCCCTTTCCTGGAGATGAAAGGACTCCAGGTAGGAAGACTGGGGAGTATGTGCTGGAAAGAGCAGAGAAGGACTCCAGCTAGAAGGGGCTGAAATAGCTGCTTGATTGAAAAGCAGGCTGGGATTGGAGAAGAGCCCTGAGACTAGCAGAGTAGAATAGGTGGTGTATTGATGGACTATATTTTGGGACTTTGAGGATGGTTTGAATTGTTTATGTTAATACATCCAGATCCCAAGGAGGAGTATTGCTGGCCATGAGAAAGCCTCCAGCACAGTTCTTAAATGCTCCTGAAGAGGGTAAACAAAGGCAGGGTGCTGCACAGCCAACCCTGGCTATGCTGGGGTGCTCAGCATGTGGCCAACCCTGTTACTGTGTGCCTGGATTGTAAAGCTACTGCAATGTAATTTGAAAGCAAGAAGTGCCACACCCACGTGGTATTTCGGATGGGGAGAAAGCCTTTGTGTGCAGCCCTGTGACCGAATGCCAGTGTTTAACAATGGCTCTCAAAAAAATCCTTCCTGTGGTAAATCCCACGACTCGGGGGTGCCTGTGCTCTGAGAGGAGGGTTACAGGCTGAGAAATCTATTCACTTATCAATTTACATATGATCACTTTCTGTCTCTGTTGGAGACACCACTGCTGGCAAACAAGCTTACATTAAATGCACATGCTGGAAACACACTTCTTCCAGAAAACAGTACTGAGTAGTGCATTGTTCAGCTGATGTCATTTGAAGGAAGGTAGGATCAGGGTAGACCTTTATAGGTAGGTTTGTGGAGATTTCCTTTGGGGAGGGTTTTTAAAACAAAAAACAAAAAAACAAAAAAACCCTAGATATTTGGTGCAATCTGATGCAAAGGCAAAAACTCTACTCTTCAGGAAACCCTGGATGATTAAGAAGTATTGAGGGAGATGGTGAATTCCATCAGAAGCAGGAAAAATCACCCCCGCTCCCATGTCAAACTGCTGGAAGAATTTGAACAAGATGTTCCCATGAACCACCTCCATTACAGCCTTAACACAAGGGATTCAATATATCTGAGAGAGTAAAAATACAGACACAGAACTATAAATGCAACATCTGGGGAGAGTCTGCAGTCACAAGGAACACAAACTGCCTCAGAAACAAGCATAGACCTGCTTTGCTGGAGTTCTCAAAGATGAGAACATCTATAAGGCATCCCCATCATCTCTTTGAAAAAAATAAGTATAAATTATTAGTCTGATTTGTGTAAGATGTAATGATATGACAGATCAGAAGTTAGATATATATTATATCAAACCAGTTTAATTTTTGGACTTATTTTTTAAGAGGAAAACAGTTCAAGAAAGGCAGATGAAAATCATATTCAATTTATTGCCATCTAGTGGTAAAAAGCAAAAAGTGTTCCGAAAGCTTGATAGAAAAATACCTGAATTCCCAAGCGTCCAAAATCAAAATGTTTTTTTGGAGGGACAACTCTTTATGGAATCTGTGGGCTCCCAGGCACTGGGAGGTGATTTGTTCACTCTAACGAACCTTACATTATTTCTATATATAAATATCCTAACCATGGTCTCAAAACTTTTGGAAGTTTTGTGCAGTTTTTTTTTAAATCTATTTTTAAAGATTTGCTCTCCTGCTAGGTCAAGAAGGTGTAAAAACAAAAAACATCCAACCAGCCCTACACTCTGCCTTATTATATGTTGGATGAATAGATGTTGATATTTCATTCCAACTATACAACATTGCAAAGATTTTTTTTTTTTTTTTTAAATTCATGCACTGTACCATAAACACTAAAGCAGTGTAAAGTTTTACTGGTATTTGTTTTGGATGATCTGCATCTATTATTTGTGGGGGATTTGATGCTTATGAATAATACAGTTCTTCCAAACTCAAGCAAAAAACTCCCCAGCCCTTATGTCATACTATATATATAAGTAGATTATGATATTTTATACATATATTATCTTTTATTATATACCATCTAAATACTGATCCACTCTCTTTGGAGGAGCTCCCATCAACATTATCTTACCCCTACTATACATTTGCCCAATCATGTCTACGTGGTCCCCCTAATCCGTGTTGAACAACAATATTAAACTACAAGGAAAGCTTTCAGAGTAGCAGCCGTGTTAGTCTGTATCAGCAAAAAGAACAGGAGTAAAATAAATTTGTTAGTCTCTAAGGTGCCACAAGTACTCCTGTTCTTTTTACAAGGAAAGCAGTTCTCAAGAATATAAAGTAATTAACAATCTTGTGTTGTAATCTGACTCCAAATATAGACCATGAAACATGCCTTTGAGTCACTGCTATTACTATTTGGATTGCAACACTGCTGAATAAAGCAGAAAACAAATTAAATATTGAGACAGTGCTCTGTAACACCATCTAAACCCTAACTGCCCTCTTCCATTTCCTCCACTACAGTTCTTTCATGGCACCTATTTGAGCATCTTGGGAGGAGACAACAGTGTGACTGGCAAAACTATCTCCAAAAATGTGGAGGATAAAAGATTATTTCTAGGGCCCTACCAAATTCACAGTCTATTTTGCTTAATTTCACAGTCATAGGATTTTAAAAATAATAAATGTCATGATCTCAGATATTTAAATCTGAAATTTCACGATGTTGTAACTGTAGGGGTCCTGACCCAAAAGGTGTGTGTGTGTGTGGGGGGGGGTGTCGCAAGGTTATTGTAGGGGGGTCATAGTATTGCCATCCTTACTTCTGTGCTGCTGCTGACAGCGCTGCCTTCAGAGCTGGGTGGCCGAAGAGCAGCAGCTGCTGGCCGGGAGCCCAGGTCTGAAGGCAGCGCCACCAGCAGCAGCAGCAGCAGCGCAGAAGTAAGGATAGCATGGTATGGTATTTCTACCCTTTCTTCTGTGCTGCTGCCCTCAGAGCTGGGCCCTTGGCCAGCAGTCACCACTCTCCAGCCGCCCACTTCCACCCTTACTTCTGCACTGGTGCTGGCGGTGCTGCCTTCAGAGCTGGGCACCTGGCCAGCAGCTGCCACTTTCCAGCCACACAGCTCTTGTCAAGGTTCCTTCCCCACCCTGAACTCCGGGGTACTGATGTGCGGACCCGCATGAAAGACCCCCTAATTTTTATTTTTACCAGCTTAGGTTAAAAACTTTCCCAAGGCACAAATTCCACCTTGCCTTGAACAGTATGCCGCCACCACCAAGTGATTTAGACAAAGAATCAGGGAAAGGCCCACTTGGAATCCTATTCCCCCAAAATATTCCCCCAAGCCGCCCTGCACCCCCTTTCCTGGGGAAGGCTTGAGAATAATATCCTCACCAATTGGTACAGGTGAACACAGACCCAAACCCTTGGATCTTAACAACAATGAAAAATCAATCGTGTTCTTAAAAGAATAATTTTAATTAAAGAAAAGGTAAAAGAATCACCTCTGTAAAATCAGGATGGTAAGTACTTTACAGAATAACAAAAGATTCAAAAACACAGAGGATTTCCCCTCTAGGCAAAACTTTAAAGTTACAAAACAAGGATAAACCTCCCTCTTTGCACAGGGAAAATTCACAAGCTAAAACAAAAGGTAATCTAATGCATTTCTTTGCTATTACTTACTATTTTTGCAAGACTAGATGCTTAGTTCAGATATGGCTTAGGGAGATGTATTTTCCCTGCCCTGTTTCCTTGTTGACTCCAGGAGACACAGACAAAAAACCTTCCCCCGCAGATTTGAAAGTATCTTCTCCCCTTATTGGTCCTTTTGGTCAGGTGCCACCCAGGTTATCTGAGCTTCTTAACCCTTTACAGCAGTGTTTCCCAAACTTGGGATGCCACTTGTGTAGGGAAAGCCCCTGGCGGGCCGGGCCGGTTTGTTTACCTGCCGCGTCCGCAGGTCCAACCGATCGTGGCTCCCACTGGTCACGGTTCGCTGCTCCAGGCCAATGGGAGCTGCTGGAAGCGGCGGCCAGTACGTCCCTCAGCCCGCGCCGCTTCCAGCGGCTCCCATTGGCCTGGAGCAGCGAACCGCGGCCAATGGGAACCGCGATCGGCCAGACCTGCAGACGCGGCAGGTAAACAAACCGGCCCGGCCTGCCAGGGGCTTTCCCTACACAAGCGGCGTCCCAAGTTTAGGAAACACTGCTTTACAGGTAAAAGAGGAATTAACCCTTTACAGGGTAAAGAGGGATTTTATGCTACCCTTAGCTGTATGTTTATGACAGCTCTGAAGGCAGCGCAGAAATAAGGGCGGCAATATCACAACACCCGCCCCCACAGTAACCTTGCAGCCCCTTTTTCCCCCGTGACCCTTTTTTGGGTCAGGACCCCCAGTTTGAATAACACTGGTCTCCTCTGTGAAATCTGTATAGTATAGGGTGAAAGTACACAGAAGACCAGATTTCATGGTCTGTGATGCGTTTTTCACGGCCGTGAATTTGGTAGGACTCTAATTATTTCCAAGGACTTCACTCAGAAGGCTGACTGTGTTGGCTGTTCAACAAACTATAGCAGGTACAATCCTGAATGACCCCTCTTTTCTAACTTTTCCCCATCTTTATCTCAAACAATATCTCAACTATATATTGCCCAATCCGTGAACAATTTCATCACTTTTTTTTTTTATACACACCTCTTCCATATTTGCATAAACATGTCCTAATTCTTCTTATGTAGGCCTGGAGATGGGGAGGAAGTTACCTGAGCGTTTTTGTTTGTGCTTTGATATGGAGCCTACTATCATTAACATAATTGCAGAGATTAGAGAAAGTTACAGTCTCAACATGGCACTTCCTGTTGTGATACTTGGGAGCTTCTACTGCTAGAGAAAGAGGAAAAGTATCTTTTCTACCATCCTCATACTGTAGAAGGGGGAGGGAAGGAACTAGTAAGGTAGCAGAGACTAGGTTGCTGAGCAAGAGCCTCTGAAAGATGCTCTGTAACAACCTGCTGTGTACTTGTGAATGAGGACCCAATTCTGCTTCTACTTAAGTCAAAAGTAAAACTCCCATTGATTTCAGCAGGAGCAAGATCGGGCCCTAAATGATCCTTGAATACAAAATGGCAAACTATACATCTTGCAGTATCCAGAGAAAGAGGAAGACTTCATAGGGGGAAAGGGGCAGACCAGAAAGAACTCATCAGTTCAAGGCAACCAGTGGCTGAGAAGGCAAAGCTGAAGTGGCTACATGAAAAAGAAAACAAAACGGTGCCCACAGCATTAGATACCAACTATTGCAGTGCAAATAATTTGCAGCAGTCATTCAAGGAATCTATTCTTTTATTCTGCTCATACTTGAAATGGGTTGCTTCGTCAGTGAGGGGTATACAAACATAGGAAAAACAGCACTAGAAAACCATTTTCTTGTCTAATTGGGACCCAAGATTTCTCTTTACAAAGAAAAGCATCTTTCCCTGGTATTTCAACTTACTACCTTCCTCCTGCTTTATTCTATATGCCCCTTTGGTGAACTCTCTATCCGTGGCTTATGTGTCTAGTTAATTTTCTAGTGTAACCATGGCTCAGTTACTGCAATCACACATCCCTCAGAATGCATAAGCCAGCAGTTCCACTAATTTATTTATGTATGTACATTGTAACGATATAAGAGATATTTAAAGGTACACAGGCAAGTTGTCATCTTTAAAAAAAAAATTCCTCTATGTGTTACTAACAATAGCTTATATTATTACAGCGGAGAGAATTTAAGATCTTACTTATGTACCATTTATGCTCTTGTTTTCTTCTTGCACTTCTTTCAACTTGGATAATGAAAATTTCACTTTTCTGTTGGAGGCAGACTGCAGGAGTATTAAGAGCCAGAAAGTGAAACTGACTACATCTGGGATGCACACACTACTGGGATTTATGTAAAAGGCTGTAATCCTGCAAAGGTTTATTTATCTAACGCCTTCATGTCTGTCAAATTAAGCATGTGCATATTGCGTCTCTGCAAAATTAGCGTCTAAATCTGAAAAATGTTTATACTGAATTTTTTTTAGAAGAACAAAATAGTTTTTGTCAATAGTGGACTGGCAAAACAATACAAGGGTTGGGTGTAGACTACTAGAAAGTGTCCTTTTAACCTGTCACTTTTCATGTTCTCTCAATATTTCTTTGTTTTTCTTCTCTGAATTTTTTCACACGGTGGCGCTATTATTTACTGCTTTTACAGCACTCATAATCAAACAAACAGTAAAGGGTGTTAGGGATAAAGGTCAGGACAAGAAGATTGCACAATATATACATTCAATCTTTTGCCCTCTGAGGGCTGGATCCAAAGCCCACTGAAGTCAATGGAAAGATTCTTCCCACTGATGCAAGGAAACTCCTCAAAAGTAAAGGTACAAAGGATTTTTGGGAATCAAACCCCTGACTCCGTGGATCAGCCTCTCAACTCTAGTCCTCTGGCCCTCCTCTCTCAGGCTGCATACCACTTTAAGGAGCTGGACCGTCAATGGGCAGAGACCCACTCCTGCACATAACTCCCACATACACCCTGGAATGCAGTTACTGCTATTTGAAGCGGGAACATCTTAAGGCAAGTCTACATTACAAAATTAAGTTGAGCTAAGTTACATTGACATACAGCCATTGCAGTAATTACATCGCTTTTGCGTCTCCACACTATGCGCCTTGTGTCGACAGTTCGCATCTTCACAAGGAGCGCGTGCACTGATTTAACTGTCACGGCAGGGCATTGTGGGACAGCTTCTGAAAGGCAGCAACAGGTAATTTAAGCAACGCAGTGTCTACACCAGAGGTGGGCAAACTACGGCCCACGGGACTGTCCTGCCCGGCCCCTGAGCTCCTGGCCAGGCAGCTAGCTCCCGGCCCCTCCCCTGCTGTTCCCCCTCCCCCGCAGCTATGCCACCACACGGGCAGCGCTCTGGGCGGCGGGGCTGTGCGCTCATGCAGGGCAGCGTGGCAGTGTGTGTGGCTCCGGCCGGGAGGCGCGGCTCCAGACATGGTGTTCTGAGCGGCATGGTAAGGGGGCTGGGGGGTTGACTATGGGGCAGGGGGTCCTGAGGGGCAGTCAGGGGACAGGGGGCAGTTGGATGGGGCAGAGGTTCGGGGAGGGGCGGGGGGGGGAACAGCGGGGATTGGATAGGGGCGGGGGTGTGGATAGGGGGTGGGGCAGTCAGGGGACAGGGAGCAGGGGGGGTTCAATAGGGGGATGGGTCCTGGGGGGGGGCGCTTAGGGGCGGGAGTCCCGGGAGGGGGCGGTCAGGGGACAAGGAGCAGGGGGGATTGGATGGGTGGGGGGCTCTGAGGGGGGCAGTCAGGGGGCGGGAAGTGGGATGGGGTGGATAGGGGGCGGGGGCCAGGCTGTTTGGGGGGCACAGCCTTCCCTACCCGGCCCTCCATACAGTTTCGCACCCCGATGTGGCCCTCGGGCCAAAAAGTTTGCCCACCCCGGTCTACACTCATACTCTGCCAACCTAAGTATGTCAACCTAAGCGCTACACCTCTTGCAGAGGTGAAGTTATTAAATTGGTGTAGTAGGTGTGTTACATCGGTGGGAGCTACATTTTAGTGTAGATGCTTAGAGTTAGGTCGATGTAAGCTGCCTTAACTCGACCTAACTCTGTAGTGTAGACCAGGGCTTGGCTGTGGCTATTTGATTGCTGTCTCTAGGAGAGAGAATGCCACAGATAAGGGGTTTCCCCACCCCACCCCCAATCCTAGCACTGAAACTGCAAGAGCCCTGTTCACATTAAGCATCTGCAGAAGGTCTTATAGATGGGGGTGGGGAACATTTTAGTGGAAGCAGCACTCTTATCTTCTCTGCCCCTTTCAGGAGTTCCATCGCCTCTAAGTCCTCTCTCCCCCCTGCTCCCAGCCCCCTTGTAAAAAAAGCCACAAAATCTGTCCAATGTATTTTCCTTAATGAGCTATGACAATAAAAACTGCTACTGTACATCACACAGCTTCAAAGCCCTTAGAGCAAAGGAATAATCAGAGGTACCACATACCAGACAGATGCCAGAACATCTGGGAGACAGAACAATAAGTGTGTGAACAACGTGCATGCTAGCTCTAATCACAAGTTTATACATTTAATTCAACACTGACTGTATTCTGGTAAAGCCTAACCCAGTACAAATTTAGAGGTTAAATTTTAATCAGCCTACAAAGGAACTGATTCCAGAAAACTAAAGCTATCATATCACTGATGTAAATTAAATATTATCTCTGGACTCCCTGGGTTTTAACCACAGGAGCATCCTTGCACCCTAAACTTTATAGTTGTCTTTGGTGCTGTAATCTTAAAATGAGCCCCCTCTAGTCACCGGCAATAGGCTACCTGCATTTCCCCCCACCCACTCCAAAGCAGCAAGTCAGCATATTAAACTATATCCATGAGTTTCCTTACTGCAGGAATTTTATTCTAGATGTTATTTTTCCTTTATTTAAGCCCAAAACTCCATCTCCATTAACTGCTGTCTGTTCTCCTGGGCAGGAGCATAGGCAAACAGACTGCTTTGAAGTGGAAACCATTGGAACTTCATAACAAGCTGCCAGTGGGCAGCTACAGGAGCAAGAAGCCAGATTCATCCCCATGGAGAGCACACAAATTACCTCTGTATGACAGCCCAGGAAGCAGGAGTTCAGAGGAAGCTAAGAAATCAGGAGTTCAGATTGTCTTTAAGTCAAATAATGTAAGTCCTTAAAGCACAGAACACTACAAACTGAGACCACGATAGCTAAGTGTATTCATCACCCAGCTCAAGCTATAGCGACGTTTCACAACCCCTCCGGCACATTAAACCACTTCATTACCAGAGGTTGAAAGAACAGTCAGAGAGGAACTTTGTGTCACTGAATCTTGACATCTGAATCTCACTACACCTCTACCTCGATATAACACTGTCCTTGGGAGCCAAAAAATCTTACCGTGTTATAGGTGAAACTGCGTCATATTGAACTTGCTTTGATCCACCGGAGTGCGCAGCCCCGCCCCCCCCCGGAGCACCGCTTTACCGCGTTATATCCGAATTCGTGTTATATCGGGGGCCTTATATCAAGGTAGCGGTGTATTACCTTGTACGAGACAAGGTGGGTGAGGTAATATCTTTCATTGGACCAACTTTTGTTGGCGAGAGATAAGCTTTTGAGCCACACAGAGCTCTTCTTCAGGTTTTATCTTGTGTGGTCAGTCATAGTTTATTGTGAAGATGTTATTTTGTGCCATGCTGATATCAGGGAACAAATAGACAAGGCAGAAATTGGAGTATCTTTTTACTGGACTTATGAATAGGTTAGAAAACACAAGTTCTTGAGTGACAGGTCATTAAAGGCATTATAATGCCACAGCTGTCAGCTACTCTCTAGAAAGTGGGCCTGATTCTCAATTGTCCTGAACTTGGTTCAGTCATTTACTTTTATGCAGAGTGCATTATGGGTGTACAATGCTACTGTTGTGATTTGGTAATGTTTCATAACTGATTTCTGCTGTTTGTGCACAGGTATAAATTACTATAGGAGCTGCAGGACGGGGGGGTGGGGGGAGGGGAATCAGTCTGTGCAGAATGGCTGATGTACTGCAGTTGTTATCACACTGCCTATGACCAAGATGTTCACAAGCTACCTAGCAATATAGTAATAAAACAACTATAGGTTCATGATGCAATTGAGGGGAAGAATATTTATAATCTTTTAAAGTATGCTGTGTGGGTGTGTAAATTCCAAATGGTAGGTAAGGGAATGTAGCTACTGACATAACCTGACTGATTAGAAGTGACTCTCTTAGATAATGTACCTTGTAGTGGTTTTGATTTGTATGTAACCAAGACATGTCTACTCTTCCAGTCTAATGAGTTTTTAGTGGGTCGTGAGAAAAGACTTTTCATAAACAAAATACCATCTCAGTAGATAATGATAACACGCTTAGGGAAATCATAGCAAGTCCCTGCTCTTCCATGCAGGTGACTTATATACACTTGGTGTATGCAGTAATATATACACTTGGTGCTTTAAATGTCATACAGCTGAAAACAATTATAAGCCAAATCTGGGAGAGAAAAATGTAGTCAGAAAAATCTAAATGACAACGGTTTAAGAACACTCTACTACACCGTTTTTCGAAGTTGGGGTTGCGACCCAGTACTGGGTCGCGGCATGTCAGGCATTGGGTCGTTCTGGTCAGCACCACTGACCAGGACATTAAAAGTACCGTCGGTGGTGCTGCCCAGCTAAGGCAGGCTAGTGCCTACCTATTCCGACACCGTGCTACACCCCGGAAGCGGCCAGCAGTGGGTCCGGCTTCTAGGCAGGAGGGCCATGGGGCTCCGCGTGCTGCCCCTGCCCTGAGCACCGGCTCCGCACTCCCATTGGCCTGCAGGCGAGAGTTGCGCGAAGCCGCTTGTGCACCTCCACCTAGGAGCCGGACATGCTGCTGGCTGCTTCCAGGGCGCAGCGCAGTCCGTGGTGCCAGGACAGGTGGGAAGCCTGCCTCTGCACCCCGGCTGCGCTGCTGACCGGGAGCTTCCAGAGGTACGCCCGCAAACCAACCCTGCGCCCCAATCCCCTGCCCCAGCCCTGAGACCCCCCCAAACCTGGAACCCCTTCCTGCACCCCAAGCCCATCACCGGCCCCACCCCAGAGTCTGCACCCCCATCCCAGAGCCCTGACCTCCTCCCGCACCCTAACCCCCTGCCTCAGCCCAGAGCCTCCTCCCACACCCTGAACCCCTCATTCCCAGCCCCACCCTGCAGCCCTCACCCCCACACCCCAACTCTCTGCCCCAGCCCTGAGCGCCTCCCACACCCCAAACCCCTCATCCCCAGCTCTGTTGGGTCGCGGGCATCAACAATTTCCTTCAACTGGGTCCTCAGAAAATTTTTTTGAAAGCCACTGCTCTACTAGATCTCCAAAAAGCCACAATCAAGGAAGAAGGCCATACTGGTTAAAAACAACAACCTGGTTTAGAGGGTAAGTGAAGGCAGCTATAATGTATATAAAAAAACAAATGGAAGAAAGAGGAAGTTGATAGTGATGAATATAAATCAGAAGCTAGGAATTGCAAAAAATGTATAAGGGAAGCAAAGGGACATAAGGAGAAAGCTATTGCCAGCAGAGTTAAGGACAATACAGAATGTAAGTATATTAGGAACAAAAAGAATCCAAATCGTACTGGAAATGGTAGAATCATCAATAATAATGGAGAAAAGATAGAAGTGTTCAATAAATATTTCTGGTATGTATTTGGGGAAACAGATATAGTCTCATCATACAACACTGTTTCCTTTCCACTAGTATCTCAGGAAGATGTCAAACAGCAGCTACTAAAGTTAGATATTTTAAAGTCAGCAGCTCCAGATAACTTGCATCCAAGAGTTTTAAAAGAGCTGCCTGGGGAACTCACTGGACTGTTAATGTTGATATTTAATACATCTTGCAACACTGGGGAAGTTCAAGAAGACTGGAAAAAAGCTAATGTTGTGCCAATATTTAGAAAGGATAAATGGGTAATTATAGGCCTGTTAGTCTAATATCGATCCTGGGCAAGATAATGGAGCACTGATACAGGACTCAAGAATTAAAGGAAGGTGATATAATTAATGCAAATCAACACGGGGTTTATGGAAAATAGATCCTGTCAAACTTACTTGATTTTTTTAATGAAGTTACAAGTTTGGTTGATAAAGGTAATAATATTGATGTAATATACTTAGGCTTCTCTAAGGTGTTTGACTTTGTACTGCACAACATTTTTATTAATAAACTAGAACAATGTAAAATTGACATGGCACACATTAAATGGATTAAAAACTGGCTAACTGATGGATCTTAAAATGTAACTGTAAACTGGGAATAATCCTCGAGCAGGTGTGTTTCCAGTGGGGTCCTGCAGGCATTAGTTCTTGGCCCTATGCTATTTAACATTTTTATCAATATTAGAAATGGAAGAAAACAGAGAAGCATCACTGATAACATTTGCAAATGATACAAAACTTGGGGGAGTGGTAAATAAAGAAGGACAGGTAACTGATACAGAGCAATCGGGAATGTTTGGTAAAATGGGTGCAAGCAAACAATATCTGTTTTAATATGCTAAATGTATACATCTAGGAACAAAAATATAGACTAATTTACAGGATGGGGGACTCTATCCTGGGAAGCAGTAACTGAAAAAGATTTGGGGGTCACAGTGGCTAATGTGCTGAACAGGAGCTACCAGTGTGACACGGTGGTCAAAAGGGTTAATCCTATCCGTGGATGCATACACAGGGGAATCTTGAGTAGGAGTACAGAGGTTTTTTTCCCCATCTGTATCTGGCACTGGTGTAATGGCTGCTGGAATATGGTGTCTAGTTCTGGTGCCCACAATTCAAGAAGGATGCTGCTAACTTGGAGAGGGTTTAGGAGAGCCAGGAGAATGCCTAAAGGATTTGACACAGTGCCTTACTAAAGGATTAGAAAAAGTGATTGCACTCCTTGAGTCTGTTAAGCTAAATAAAAAGAAAGTTAAGGGTTGACTTGATTACAGTCTATAAGTGAAGGGCCAGAATCCAGGTGCTGTTTATGTAACAACCTAATATAGACTATGTCAGCTCTTTTTACAGGCCCAAAGTCCAGAGTTTGGTCAAGAGGCCTAGTAAACAGTGAACAATATTAGCTAAGAGAAGCAGAGCAAACAAAAGATAACTTTGCTTTTTACTAAGATAAGCTTAGTCAGCAAAATGCCAGGTGGGGAGCAATTGGCACTCTTATCTGAGGTTGCAAACAGGCCAAAGGAATGAAAGGGGCCTATTGAGCCTGGGTCCGTTCTTTCTGTAGATGATGTTCTCCCCACACATCAACCTTGAGTTTATGGAAAAGGTTCAAGCATGTCAGTATGAGATGTGACAACCTCCCTGTTGCTTCTCACAGATACCAATGCCTGCCTTAGAAACACAAATGAGCAACTGAAAGACAATCTTTATTGCCATGTACTTTTCATTTGTCTTTTTGTTTTAACCGCTAGGTATGTACCTGTTGGACAATCAGAAGGGATACTTCATTCCTATGGACCCCAAATCAGAATTCAACATATATATTTTATACTAATATACATTTATACATTGTTTGAAGTAGTAATTGTATATTACTTGTTAACCTAAAACCATGGGCGGAGACATTATGTAGTCTTTGACAATTGGCTACTGTGCTTATCTTGTCTTGCTGCTAGACCTATCCAGGGGTTTGGGACTACCTACCCCGTCACTTTCCTCCGCCCATGGAAAATCCATATAATCAATTGATTGACAGTGTCTCTGAGCCGAATAAGCAAGGTGACACTCCACCAGCGCTGTGCGTAATAAACCCACCTGCTTGATTCTACATGGTGTCCGTTTTGTGTTCCTTCAATAAGTATCTACATGGGGAACAAATATTTGATAACAAGGGTTCTTTAATCTAGCAGACTAAGCAGAGAAAGGCATGACCCAAGCCAATGGCTGGAAATTGAAGATAGACACATTCAGACTGGAAATAAGAAGTGAAATTGTAACAGTAAGCATAATTAACTATTGAAACAGCTTGCCCAGGGTAGTGGTGGATTCTCAATCACTGGCAATTTTTAAAATCAAGATTGTATTCTTTTCTAAAAGATTTGCTCTAGGAATTATTTTGGGGAAGTTCTATGGCCTGTGTTATACAGGAGGAAGACTAGATGATCACATTTATTCCCTTCTGGCCTAGGAATCTATGAACTTACAGTGCAGCCATAAATGTTATCATGAACTACTTTATGAAGGTGCAAGACACAGATATTTCTCATGTAGCCATATTGCTTTTTTTGTACAAAAATGTCACATTGAAAAATAAAAGGGAAAAATAAGGAAAGAGTAGCAGAGTATGTATGAATTCTGAAGTTACATGAATTTGGAAATGAGCTCCAATTAAAAACTAAGATGCCAGTCCTGCAAGCAAATTTGTGTGGAAGGAGTTCTGGTCACATGCAGAGCTCCAAAGTTTGGGGAATCTACACAGGATCAGAGGTCTGTTGGCAGAGTTCTCATTGCAGGAGTGGAGTTTAAGGGCCAGATTCTTCTCTCAAAATATGCACTTACATTCCTAAGTGATCGAACAGAGTTGTGCACACAAATCTGGGGCTAGAATTTGGCCCACAGCATTGCTTACATTGTGTGCGTGTGTGTCTCTGTGTTAGAGAGACACACATATATACACACACACGATGACGGTTTATATGTAGCTATAACGCTGTGATGTCATTGTTAGTTTACAATCCAATTACTGGAGTACTTGTGGCACCTTAGAGACTAACAAATTTATTTGAGCATAAGCTTTCGTGGGCTACAGCCAATTACTCTTGTTGTTTTTTCTCATAAAGAGCCATTATATACTTTCAGTGTAAAATACTTCTATCCTTTGAGGAAAGCAATCATAAGGAAGTACAAAAGTCAAGTCTCCACGAGGGAGCACAGTGTATCAGTGTCTCCTCTATAACAGGCAGTAACTCTGAAAACAAAATTTACCATTCTTACTTATATGGTCCCTATTACTATACTATCTGAGGACCTCACGCTCTTTNAATAGTCTTTTTCTACTTTGATTTTTTTTTCTTACATGAAAATTTAGAATTTATGAGAGGTTCCAGATTGTCAGCTCTAGAAGCTGAAGTCCTTTATTTAGAACAAATCCAGGAATGGTAGAACAAATGTCTCCATGCTGTTCCTGGACAACATGCCTCATCTCTGTCCTGGAAGGACCACCTGCATCAGTGAGAAAAAAAAGTTTGTCTCCAGGTCCTGGGCTTGAAAACTCCATTTGCCCATTCACCATGGAGGAGCAGGAAATTTTAAAGGGTGGTTAAATTCAGTACAAATAAGTAGTTTACAACTTATTTTTAAATTGCATGGGGCATAGCCTTGGAAAGCAGGAGATATACATGCAACATTTTTCAGGCCCTGTCAAAGCCCAAGACAGCCTGATCCAAAGGCTGCCGAAGTTGATGGAAGTCTTGACAGATCTCAGTGTGCTCTGCATCAGGCTCTAAATCAAGCCTCCCTAAGGGTATTCTGCACTGGAGCAGTAATTCCCAGCTGGAGTAGATATATAGAAAAATTGGAAAGAGTCCAGCGGAGGGCAACAAAAATGATTAGGGGGCTGGAGCACATGAGTTATGAGGAGAGGCTGAGGGAACTGGGATTGTTTAGTCTGCAGAAGAGAAGAATGAGGGGGGATTTGATAGCTGCTTTCAACTACCTGAAAGGGGGTTCCAAAGAGGATGGATCTAGACTGTTCACAGTGGTACCAGATGACAGAACAAGGAGTAATGGTCTCAAGTTGCAGTGGGGGAGGTTTAGATTGGATATTAGGAAAAACTTTTTCACTAGGAGGGTGGTGAAGCACTGGAATGGGTTACCTAGGGAGGTGGTGGAATCTCCTTCCTTAGAGGTTTTTAAGGTCAGGCTTGACAAAGCCCTGGCTGTGATGATTTAGTTGGGATTAGGTCCTGCTTTGAGCAGGGGGTTGGACTAGANTCTCCTTCCTTAGAGGTTTTTAAGGTCAGGCTTGACAAAGCCCTGGCTGGGATGATTTAGTTGGGATTAGGTCCTGCTTTGAGCAAGGTGTTGGACTAGATGACCTCCTGAGGTCCCTTCCAACCCTGATATTCTATGATTCTATGATTCTACCCTTGTTAGCTCTGATCAAGCTAGTGTGCTAAAAATAAAAGTACAGCTGTGGCCGTGTGAGCAGCAGGAGGGAGCACCAGTGAAACAAGGATAATTACCACGGTTGGTTGCCCTTGTATTTCCCTCTCTAGGCCTCAGAAGTTGCTGAGGCATAAGGCTGGATGTTAGAAATTTTCCTTAATGATAAAGGGTTAGAGGATTCTGTCCCATTACTCCTAACTCCCATGGGTCATCTTCACTCATGCAAGTGGTCTCATGCTTCTCAATGGGGCATTTTGTGTAAATGAGTAAGAATCACATCTATCAGTAAAGGCTGGAAGATCAGGCCCTTAAAAATATAAACAAGTCAGAACAAATTAAATCCCGAGATGCACCAATTCTGCTCCATAACACAAAGGAGCACAATCTGCTATGAGTGCAGAATGTATATGAAAAAGGTGCATTCCCTCTACACCATTTTATACCTGGCTGCTACAGTAAAACCCTTGGGATCAAGCATCTCAAAGGAGCACAACTCAAACAAAATCCAATAGCACCAAGTGGGGGGCTCAGTGAATGGCCTGCCAAACATAAGGAGTAAGTTCAGTTGTGTTCCTTAATAAATAATTGCTCCCAAGAGTCCAATTGCAGCAAGTGTTTACAAAACAATGTGAAGAGGATTCATCTTTCCTGCATGCTTTCTGTATTCATAACCCAAGGGGGCATTTACTGCAAAGGACAGAGGTGCTGAAAACTCCTAATTTATTACTTTGGTTTGGCTCTTCATCTCTATGTAATCACAATCTGCTCTGGTGCCAGCTGCTCCGATTCCCGGGCCTGGACATAAACAGTTAATAAACAAGCAATCAAGCAAGACAATTTAGAAACAAGAGTGACTGATTCATTCTGTTCCCTTCCTCCTTTATTACCCCCCTCTGCTTCCCTCCCACCAGCTGAAGCTGGTGCCCATAAGTGCTGGGGCTGGCAATTACATTCTCACCACTCCCTCCATGAGAAAAGGCACCTAAGAATGTGATCCACAAAAGCCAGCATGCCAATGGAGAGCCACCTAAACTAGCCAAAGGGAGATGCTGCCAGAATGCTGTGTGCTAAGCCCCCCGGGAGATAGGTGCCTAGGGAGAAGCCTAGCTCTGCATAGCAATTCACAAACATGCACCTGCTGCGGAGTCAGGCAGCTTGGGCACAGAGGGCTTTTCTTGTGGGAATGAGTTAGGTGCTTGCCTTGCTCCACACATGGTCAGAGGAAGTGGTGATGGCGGTACCTACTGTATAACTTTCAGCCCAGTGGTTACAGACACAGGTTCAATTCCCACCTCTCAGGAATTGCTCTAACCATGGAGTTATGGAATATTTTAATGTGGGTCTTTCTCAGTCTCTCCAGCTGAAGCTGTTTGACCGTAGCTAAATAATGGAAGAATCATAGGAGATGGGGGACTGGACCTGGGGTCTCCTAGCTGAATTCTCTAACCACTGGGCTACAGAGTCATTCTTGCTCCCTCTCTGGCCCAATGATTATTTAAGTATTGATCCACTGTGGAACAGTCACTTGGGCCACACAGAGAGAGCAAGAAAAAAAGCAGGAATGACTCTGTAGCCCAGTGGTTAGGGCATCCACCTGGAAGGCAGCGGACCCCAGGTCTAGTTTCCCTGCTCCAAAGATTCTTTCATTATGTATTCACAGTGGAACAATTTCAGCAGGAGAGATTAAAGGAATCCTCCACATCAGAATAGCTAGTACCTCAGTGGTTAAAGCACCTCCTGAAAGGTGGGAGACCCCTGTTCAAATCCTTTCCCCCACCTGACAGAGAGGGGGGAATTAAACCAGGGTCTCCCATATCCCAGGTGAGTGATCTAATGACAGGGCTAAAACTCATAAGTAGGCTTGGATGGATTAATCTTTTATTTGATAAACGTTGGTAATGTCAATTTCACCATACACACACAAGCCAACAAAAAATATTTCCATCAATAATAAATCAAAATGTACAGATAGGAAAAGTAAGAAAAATGCTGCCTGAGCAGTTAGACTCTCAGACAAAGGCCAGGAGGGACCATCATGATCACCAAGTCTGACCTCCTGCACATTGCATGCCACAGAACCTCACCCACCCACTCCTATAATAGACCCCTAACCTCTGGCTGAGTTACTGAAGTCCTCAAATCACAAGTTACAGAGAATCCACCATTTACACTAGTTTAAACCTGCAAGTGACCCATGCTGCAGAGGAAGGCAAAAAACAAAACAAAACCCAGGGTCTATGCCAATCTGACAATTTATTAGAGTAAAAATACAGTGATTAAGATTTTTGAATTAGGCTTGTTACAAATGGACTAGTAACTGAATAGTAGAAACAGGTACAATTTGTTGATTTAAAGATATTTACTTTGTATATTTTGACATGTGATGTTGACAATTTGTGTTTTAGCAGTTATAAAACTTTAACTTTTTGAATCTCAACATCTGTCATTAAATAATTGTCTGACTCCCCCATAATTTCCCACAACTCTGAAAATTTAAAACGATTATCTTTAAAAATAAAACATTATTATCCATCAAAATTATTTTAAAAACCCTGAATTCTGCAAAGCCTAGTTATAAGGTCACTGGCAGCACTACCACAATGATGATTTTGAATGGGACCCGATCTGGTAGGTGGCCTCTGAGCACACCTACTGGATTGGGCCTGTATGCACCTTAGGCAGCCAATCCACTGGTGGAGGTTGTTGTCTGTACTGAGGCTGAGCCATGCTCAGACAATTTGAAGCAAATCTTCTTTAGCTCCAGAGATGACTGGAAAGGCAGCCTGTGGGTATGCCTGGCCTGACCTCATACTTGCTCTAGTCATTCAATGGAGAAGGCAACAGCCCCACCTCTCCTTCCCCTAGCTCCATTCTATGGTGCTGCTGATACCAGATAATGCCATCCCTTACCTGACTGCACTCTAGGGTGCGGCCCCAAAGGGGCTAGAATCTGATCCCATTCAGGAGTATGTCAAACCATACTAGGGAACTTTTAGTGTATAGTAGCAGAATCCACATAGCCAGTTAGTGCACGGCAAACTAGTGCACTGTAGATTTACACCCCAGTTTTCTGTGCAGTAACTCTCTGTCTAGACAATCCCTGGGCCTTTATGAATTAATCTGGAGTTGAAGAATGATATGATATTTTTATCCCAATGAAGACAGTCTTTTCACAGGCACAAACACGTTAGAAACAGACATAATTAAATATTTTTTTGTAATTTATTATTTCTATAGCACTTTCAGTGTGTGTGGCACTGTATAATCACATGAAGGGTATCACAAACAGCTCCCTGCCTTGAGAAGCTTGCATTCAACAGACTCCTACGAAAGGGTCAGTGCATCTATTTAGTTGGGTGGGAAACAATCTAGATGGGCTCCATGGCCCCCTGTACGGTATTTTTAGTAAATGTCATGGACAGGTCACGGGCACTAAACAAACAACTCACGGCTCATGACCTGTCCATGACTTATACTATATATCTCTAACAAAAACTTGAGCCGGAGGGAGGGGGGGGGGCAGTCCGGGGGCGCCGCGGGTGCTGGGGAGGAGGCATGCAGCAACGCGTGGCCCAGGACCCCTGTTGGTGTTGGGGGGGAGGAGGGCAGGAGGCTTGGCGGGGCTGGTAGGCTCCCTACCCAGCTCCGCACAGCTCCTCGGAAGCGGACTGCATGTCCCTGCAGCTACTAGAGGGAGGGAAGGCCAGGCGCTGGCTCCGCAGCTCCCATTGGCCGGGAACCGCAGCCAATGGGAGCTGCAGGGTGGTGCCTGCAGGCAGGGGCAGCATGCAGAGCCCTCTGGCCCCTCCACCTAGGAGCAGCAGGGACATGACGGCTACTTCCGGGGATCCCCCCGAGGTAAGTGCCTCTCCACAACCCCACCCCCTGCCCTGAGCCCCCTCCCACACCCAAACTGCTGCTGCTGGCCCAGGGGCTGCCCAAGTAGCCCCGGAGCCAGCCACACCAGCCTCTGCAGAAGTCACGGAGGTCACAGAAAGTCACGGAATCCGTGACTTCTGTAACCTCCATGACAGACACGCAGCCTTATCATAGCCCCCTGTACTGTTATCTGAAGCACTTACAATCTAAATAGGTAAAACAAACAAATGGTGTTAGAAAGAATTATTATTTTTCAGACAGGAAACTGAGGCACAGACAGATTAAGTGACTTGCCCAAGGTCATACAGGAAGACTCTGGCTGAGCCAGGAACTTAACCCAGATCCCAGTCCAGTGCCTTAACCACAAGAGGATATTTCCGCTCTTCTGCTCAGCTTACATTCTAAGGCTAACTTAATTGAAATTTAAAAGTAGACCTCCAGCTCAACAATCTAATCAGTAGAAATACCCCATTACGTGTTAAGCTTACCTGGATAGCCTTTGCATAAAGAGAGAAACAGAACGATAAATATAGAGATGTAGGACCAAATTCAGACTTGGTGGTAGGTGTAAGTCTATTGAATTCAAAAGGCGTACTCAGCTCTTTTGAAAAGCTTATTTATATGCCTAATTGTGGATTTAGGAGCCTCACTTTAGGTGTCCATTTTCAAAAATCTTGGCCAACATTTCTACCTCACAATGTTTCTAGCCTTGCAAACAGTCACGCCTGGCCAATCTTCCCCTCCCTATCTTATCATAACAGGGCCAATCACACAGAAACTAGCTAGTGATTGAAGAAAGGCAAACAACAACTGGAAACAATGGATTCAGTAGGAGCGCCCATTTAGAGGAAAGCCTTGGATTTCACTGGGGTTACACAGTGTATATGTCAGTCCTGAATTTACCCCCATGTGTTTAACCAAGCCCGCTGTAATATGTCAGGCAAGTCCAGTCTGCTGAGGTGCTTCATTTCAGATGACCTTTGCCTTCCTTTTAAAGTTTAAGTGAATGTCACACTCATGAAAGATGCCAGAAGGAGAACCCTGGAGAACAGGTGCAGCACTCAGGGCAGCCTTCCCCACTCTATCTCACCAGCACCTCAAATCTGACCTGGAGGCACCGTACCTCTAAGGATCACCGGCTATTTCTGTTCAGTGCTTGGTCACTGCTTTGACTGGCAACAAGTAACCAGTGTTGGTGGTTATGGGATGTATACACCTGTCCATTAGGAACTGGACTAAGGCCACCCAGTTATTTCACCTAGGTCACTAGGTCACTCATGGCCATCACTGACCTGGGATTAAATCAAACCGGTGACCTAGTGGTGAATCGCCTTATTACCTGTTTCGATCAGTGGAGGCCTCTACTTTGGTTTTGGAGAGGTGCCAAGAGTCAATCTGGAATGTGCCTGAGATTGTCACAGCTGTCACAGGGCCGTGGATCATTTCCTTACAGCCCTTATCAAGTATTCATGCTGTCCTCGCTCCACCAGGAATCAACCTTCAGCCAACACCCTCTGTCACTGACAGGTTAGTGACACAACAGCCTCCCGTGCCAGCGGGGGAGGGAAGAGAAGAGACCCGGCAGAGCCCTCAGTGCCCCACTCACCACAGACACACGCTTCTTACCCAGCCCGTTGCTGTGTCTCTAGAGCTGCTCCCAAATCCTCCCGCACGGGGCAGGAGCATCTGGCTCCCGGTAACGTACCGGCTTTGGGGGGGACACTAGCAGGGCAGGGGAGCTGCAGCCTCCCCCTGCCGACACGCACACAAACAAATTCGGCCTAATAACCTGCCCTGCACCCACCCAGCCCATGGGGGCCACGCACACACCCGCCGCCGTGCACCCAGCCTGGGAGAGCCAGGGCCGCTGTTCGCGGGGCTCGCTGAGGGCACGAGGGTCTGACACACTCAAAACAGCCCAGCCTGGCTGGCCAGCGCGGCGGAGCAGCAGCGGCCACGGGGAGGCAGGACGGGAACCCGGGGCCGCTCCTCTTCCCGCGCCCGGGGTGAGGGGGAGCTCGGGAGCGCTACCTCTGCTGTCCCAGCGGGGCAGGAGCCCACCCGGATCAGGATCGACGCCTCCTACCTGATCCGCTCCTTCTCGGCCCTTTTCAGCTCCGCGTCCCGCTCCAGCACCTGGACAATCTGCCGCGCTTCCTGCTCGCTGAGGAAGGTGAGATCGAGCCCGCGCGGGGCTCCAGCCATCGCCGCGCACGGGCTGGGGGACCGGCTCTGTCCCCTCAGCTCCTGGCCCTGCCAGGCTCCTGCCCCGCCTAGCAGCCGGCCCCAACTTGCGGGAAGCACCAACTCCCACAGGAGCGGGCACCGCCCGCCCCTGGGGGCCTGGCCCTGGCCAACACCTGCGTGAGTGACAGCCCGTGGAGCTAACCCCGGCGGGGCGCCAGAGGCTGAACGGGGCGCCGGGACCAATCGCGTGTGCGCAGGGGCGGGCCGTGTCCCAAGGTGGCTGAGCCGCGTTCGGAGCAAGTCCCTTAAGTCTGCCGGGAGCGAGGCTGAGAAAGGGAAATATTTGCTCTGAGCCTTTGGCCATTGACACGCGTTCGGTCTTTGGCAATGAAGGAGTCGCCTGGCTGGAGGGGCTTTGTCAAGACCTGGGTGAGGGGGTCTGACCCGGGGAAGTTTGACCCTTTAACAGAGGTAGAGATCCTCCGGGGAGGGAGCAAACGCTGGAAACAGATGGCCCTGGGTCTGCAGGAAACACGCTGTTGGAGAGAGACCAGCACTGCAGTGAGGAGCCCTGGGCTACGGAGACACACACTCTGGTCAGCTCATTTCAAATCCCTGCGTGACCAGCAGCCTGCCTGTTTGGGTCTGTGACCTTAGCTGTAAAATGGGGATGACAAATCAGCCCTCAAGTATCAGGGGGTAACCCTGTTAGTCTGTATCCACAAAAACAACAAGGAGTCTGGTGGCACCTTAAAGACTAACCGATTTATTTGGGCATCAACTTTCGTGGGTAAAAAACCCACTTCTTCAGCCCTGGCTTGCAGCGTTGTTGTGAGGTTTTTAATTAATGTCTGTAAGGGAATGGGAAGATGTGGACTTTGTGTAATCACATATAGAGGGGAGACAAGTGGGGTCCAATGTAGGAACGGGAGTCAGGAGACCTTGCTTCTAATTCCTGGCTCTGCATCTAAGCTGCTGTATGACCATGGGGAAATCACTCTAGCTGTCTGGGCCTCAGTTTTCCCTGCCGCTCTCTGTCTGTTTAAATTGAAAACTCTTTGGGGCAGTGACCAATGCTTAATTTGTGCCAGGGCTGAGCCTGGCACTTCTGAGCTTGTTGTGTCAGTTATGAAAGTTTAAAAAAAAATTGCTTGAGCCCCTGCACCTCTTTCATTACAAATTAAGCACTGGCACTGCCTGAATGATTGTACAGTGCCTGGTGCAAAGCGGACCCTATCCTGGTGGAGGAGTTCTACTTGCTACAGTAACACTAATAATAATTATTGATACCTGCATAAAGAGAGGGTAAAATGCTACTAAATCTGAATTTTCCATTTACAGGGGAAGTAGGCAGGAGCATTTGACACTTAGCACAGGTGTGAGTGATTTCACAGGCTGCAAAGCAGTGGAGAATCAGGCTTGTTAATTGCCAAGTATTATTATAACAACACAGAAATAATTTTTGTCCTGGTCTAATTTCTGATGGCTCTTATTGTGGAGCAACATGTTAGAAACTATTTTGATGCTCCAGCATTGTATGTATCAAGGTAAGAATATATTACCCTTAATATTTCAACCAAAGGATAAAAAAAATCAAGGTTTTTAATTGGGGCTAAATTGCAGGCGCAGTCACAGCAGCCATAGGCAGGAGTGTGGATGCAGTTTCCAGTCATCAGTTTTCAAAAGGAAAAATGCACGCATTAAAATAATAATAGTAGTAAAGTGAGACTCAAATGATGGGTGAGTGTGATTAATTTGTCTTTTAATGGGTAAGATGATCAAATTGTTATTGACCTAGGTCAGCACTGGAAGGATTTATTTCAAACAAAAGGAGAAGTTTAAAAAAAAATCAGTGTAGATTGAAAGATGCGTCATATTTATGCTTTACTTTGTGACCCTTTTCACTATGATTTATTGCATGGGATTAATTAAATTTGCCTGTACTTAATCTGCATGGTAATTCACACAGTAATTAGTTCAGCAGGAACAGACAAGATTCTACAGTTCTTCAAAAACTCAGGGCCAGTCGCTACAAGAATCGACTGCCGCACATTTCCCTACATTCTCTACCAATATTTCAGCATCTGTAAACAGCCCCTTGGGCTTTTTGCATTTCTACCACTTGAAATCCTTTCTTGAGAATATTTCATTTAACTCATACTCAAGGATGAGTGAGGCTAACCCCTCCCACAGCACAGCAGTGTTTGTAAAATCAGGTTTGTTTTTGTTGAATGTTTAACTAAATTCAAAAATTCATATGCTTGTTTTCTTAAAATATTATGTTTGCTGTTGGAGAAAAAAATCCAGAATACATAATGTTGTTGTTTTAGTTAAATAAAATAATTTAAATGTCTGGTGGTGATCTCCTCCTAATACAACATGGCAAGAAAATCCTCCAAATATTAATGATTAACCTGTTGAATTGGAGATAGTTCACCTCCCAATGACTTCATAAAAATCTGCTTCAATTACCTTTGGTAATTGAAATAACCAAATAATCATTCATTTTCTGACATAGCTGTAAAACTAATCTGAAAAGTTTTCAAAATAAATCACTTAAAAATGTATAGTGTGTACCTTCTAAAAATGAAACCTAAATCTATCTCTGAGTTGTGAAGAATATGTATTAAGGTTATAACAACCAACAAGAATGCACTTTTATGTAGAAATCCATGATTAAATCAAGTCTTCCTGACTAGTGATTTAAATCAATTAGATTTATGCCACTGTGGAAATCGGGACGTCTGGTCACCCTATCTGCCACAGACCTACTATATTACCTAGTGCAAGTCACTTCACTGGTTTCCCCTCCCACCCTTTCTTTGTCTTGCCTAGGTGTAAGCTCTGGTACCGAGTATTGAGAATATTTGCAAGAAAATGAGCTGGAGATAGTGCTTGTCCCATTCAGTTTTTTTAATGCTTGTAATTTAACTCTGTCATTGCATATTTCTCTTTTTAAGATCTCACTCAGTTCCTTCCAAATTTCAACAGCGTCAGCAATAAAACAGCTATTTCCCTGCATTTTGTTCAAGGCTACAGAAATAGGCTTCAGGGTACTCAGCATGTGTTCAACATTTCTCTTAAGCCCAATGTTGAGAACTTTGGCTGTGACAGTGCCATCTATTTTTTTATGATTTTGTCCACAAACTGTCATCAGATTAGGCCAGTTATTGATATAGTGATCAAAACAGTCCACTACTGAGTTCCATTGCATATCTTGTGGGAGAGTTAGCTTGGTTCCTCCGACTTTTTTCAGAGCAGCTGCTGCAAAGTGGTTGTTACGGAAGTATTTTGCAATTTCAACAACATTAGCCTTTATTTCTGGAACACTGAAGTCTTTGGCTAGGAGGTGCATCAAATGAGCACTGCAACCATATATTAGCTTGGAACTCTCTTCTAAATAATTTCTTCTCATCTTCGATACGTTTACAGCATTGTCTGTGACCAAGCTGCCTACTAGACATTTGAATTTTTTTTTACAGTTTGTTATAGCTTTTACTGCTGCTGCTTGTAAGTATTCTGCTGTGTGTGCATTCCTGATGTATCAATTGTTTCTGTAAGGAAGACATTCCCTTCTTCTGTTGTCACACAAGCACATACAACAGGATCATTGTGGACATTGCTACACCCATCAAGACTCAGGTTAACAATTTTACCCTCTAGACCTCTTGCACACTGCTCAATTTCTCTTTCATACACTTTATCCAGCAATTTGCCTGCAACATCTGCTCTGTTGGGTGGACTGTATCCTGGTCTTAATGACTGAACTATATTAATGAATTGTGGGTTCTCAATCATACGGAAAGGAGAGTTTACTGCATAACCAAACTGGGAAATTTTTTCATCAATTACCTCTTTTTTGTAATCTGCTGGTTCTTATCACAAACTTATCTATGGTTGTTTCTGGATGATGGAGATTTTTTTTTTCTTTTTGCTACAGGTGATATACTGTGGCTACGTGACCTACATGATGTGACTGAAACACTATCATTGGCAGATAACTCTGAAACTATAGAAAATGATGGTGATCTTGAAGGTGGATAGTCTTCAGAATCCTGTATGTTGAGGATGGATTCTCCTAAACAAAATAAGTCAATGGAGTTATTTAATTATTATTACCATACTGCTCATATTACTCATTGCATTCACTGACACTCAATACTACTATAACAGTGAAATTGTAAAAGGAAGATCTGCCTATTTCAGCTATTTATTTTTTATCACAACTGCATCTAAAATGATAGTTGTTACTCTATGGTACTATCTTTTTTTCTCAAACATGAGAATTCAAGAGTAGTCCAGACGGAAGACAGGCAGTCCTTAAGAAAGAAGTATGAAATAAAAAAGTTTACCAACCTGAAGATCCTGCATGTTCAGACATGTTCCTTTCATCATCTTCAACGCAGCTTCCTCCTGAGAAGGAACACTTCTCGTGATGTTGTTTCATTGAGGCAACCAGGCCTTGCATTTCTTTGTTGCACAGTTTACATTTTACACGCATGCCTGTCTTACCCACAGGTAGAGGAACTTCATTAAAATATTCCCAAACTGGGTCTCTTTTAGGGCCTGCTGCCATTATAGGTTTTCCCTTCTAGTGAGAGAATGGTATGGTAGATCTCAAATCAATGAAGGCTATACTCAGAAAGACCTCAAGACTTCTGGAATATGCTGCTCAAACAGTTTCACTTTTGTTTCTACTGCCTGTCCCTCCATTCTCACATTTATCTCCAGACTTCTTCTCCTTGTCCAGATCTATTCCGCCCCCAACAATCTTCTATCCACTGAACTTTTTTAAACTTTACACTTTTAGAGAGAGGTAAGGGATTGACTCTGTGTACACAAATTTGCAGAGGGACAATAGGGTTGAGGTCTGTTATTTCTCACCTCTATATATTATTTATTTTAAAACATTTTTGCTGTTAACAAGCATGTTATCTCTGGGGACACAAATCCACAGTTTGAGAACTGCAAAACTAAGCATCTCTGATGGTATCTTCTAGACTGAGTGCTGAGTCCCACTGGGTAGATAGAAAGATTAAGCTAAATAATCTATACAGAAGCCCATGGAACCCCATAAAATTGGGTCTCTAATCCATGAATTATTGGAACTCATTTACAAAACTTTTCTTAAACATTATGTAACCTCCCCTTTCTTCCCTGGGTTACTTGGGAGCAGGCAACACTCACCTGTGTGCCTGGGCACCTGATGTTGTTGACATTAAAGGAGATCCTGAGTATCCCAGTAGTGATGTTGGATAAGTGGGAATCTTCTATCCACCCCTCTGCTGCAGTTCCTTTACTCCTAAAGGAAGTTAAAATTGGCAGTGCCTCCACCTGGCTGGGCCCTGTACACACTCAGTGGTGTGCCTTGGGAACCTCCAGGAATAAACCCCTTCAAATAGTAATAATAATAATAACAACCTGTGGCATGGATCTCTCTCCAATACCAATGAAAAATAATATACACCCAATATACTTAAATTAAAACTAACACTCTGTGACGCTCTGTACCTCAGGGGGAACACCCTACACCCCCATGTTCATCTTTATAAAATGATTGTGTGGTATCCAATGCAAAGTTCGTCATGTTGGGTGTCTTCAGAAGGCTCATAATGCACTGAGCATGGTTGTTATAGTGATGTTATAGTAATTGTTACAGTAATGTTATAGTAAGGTTATAGGTTATAATTTCATGTATGATAATTATGAGGCTGAAAATGTGTCCTCATTTTAAAACAAGCCCATGCAAAAACTCTCCAAGAACAGAGAGGCAGTTCACATCTCGGCAGGGCATGGATGGGACAAACCCAGCCTAGCATCACAGGAACAATGGACACTGGCTTAGGCAGCAATAAAAGAATCTGTTAGACCCTTGAGGGAGTCACCCCTTTCCTTTGGGCAGTTTGGGACTGTGATGAGGTAATGCTCACCTGACTCTGAAGGGGAGGGGAGGGGACGGGCAAAGCCAAGAGGAAAGAAAGGACATGATAAAAGGGAGAGACATTTTGCCATGCTCTCTCCCCCACCTACAGACACCACCACCAAGCGACTGAAACACTGATCAAAAGGGGAGAGCCTGACTGAAAAGTAACCAGCCAGCCTGTGCTGAGAAGCATCTAAGTTTTAAGGACATTGAAAGTGTTAAGATCAGCTTAGAATGTGTTTTGCTTTTATTTCATTTGACCAAACCTGACTTGTTATGCTTTGACTTATAATCACTTAAAATCTATCTTTATAGTTAACAAATTTGTTTGTTTGTTCTACCTGAAGCAGTGCGTTTGGTTTGAAGCATGTCAGACACTCCCGATGGGATAACAAGCCTGGTGCATATCAATTTCTTTGTTAAATTGACAAACTCATATAAACTTGCAGCGTCCAGTGGGCATAACTGAACACTGCAAGATGGAGGTTCCTAGGGTTGTGTCTGGGACCGGAGATATTGGCTAGTGTAATTCGCTTGCAAGTAGCTGGGAGCAGTTTACATGCCAGAAGCTGTGCATGAACAGCCCAGGAGTTGGGGTTCCTACAGCAGAGCAGGGTAAGGCTGGCTCCCAGAGTCAAGGATTGGAGTGGCCTAGCAGATCACTGATCCAGATAACACCAGAGGGGAACGTCACACACTTCTTTACTTAACAATTTAAGAAACAGGGTATAATAGACTGAGATTAAATGTCACTACTGAGTTAAATCCACAGGGGCAGTTGAATAAAATCAATTAACCAATATAGTATACAGTGATAAATGAAACTTATCTAACTGTCATTTACACTGCCACCATTCACCCCACCCCACAGTGTATCATAGAATCATAGAATCTCAGGGTTGGAAGGGACCTCAGGAGGTCATCTAGTACAACCCCCTGCTCAAAGCAGGACCAAACCCAACTGAATCAGCCCAGCCAGGGCTTTGTCAAGCCTGACCTTAAAAACCTCTAAGGAAGGAGATTCCACTACCTCCCTAGGTAACCCATTCCAGTTCTTCACCACCCTACTAGTGAAAAAGTTTTTCCTAATGTCCAACCTAACCCTCCCCCTCTGCAACTTGAGACCATTACTCCTTGTTCTGTCATCTTCTATCACTGAGAACAGTCTAGATCCATCCTCTTTGGAACCCCCTTTCAGGTAGTTGAAAGCAGCTATCAAATCGCCCCTCATTCTTCTCTGTGTACACTCCTCTGGATTTCAGAGTCCTAGGCACTTGCTTGCATGGGTGCACTGGAAGATCTGCAGCTGGAGACAGCACTCTGATGGTTCTGTGCATCAGTCCAGCCAAGGCAACAAGCTGCACAACTCCTCTGACAAGTGGATCTGGCTTCACCAAATGTCAGCAGTTCTGGGTCAGTGGGAAGATCACTCTGCCTTTCCTCAGACTCAGTCTCTCTGCTGTGCCCCTTCCCTTGCAAGTACTTTCCCAAACCAGAGTGGGGGTTACTCCCAGTTCCTTCACTGCAGGCCCACCTCAGTCAACTCTAGGCACAGCAACAGTCTCTGCTCTGACTCCAGTGAAGCCACCAACAGCCTCTGAGGCTCCCTGCTCGATCAAAGCCCCTGCAGGCTCTTAGTAGCAGCTTATGGCTTCCTAGCAGCAGCCCCTGGTACGGACAGACCTCCACAGGAGCAATCTCACTCCTTTTCCCAAAATGGAGCCCACCGCCTGCTTTCTCTGCAGGAGGAAGTCTCTCCCTCTTTCCCCAAGGCATCATGGGAGCTGTAGTCTCTAAGGCTAGATTGCAGCACACAGGCATTTCCCCTGCAACACTCCCAATAAAGTTCAGAGGCCCCTCTAGTAAAGGGTGCCTAGAATTACATGAATATATTCTCATACTATAGAATTAGAATTTATAATCCCTATTCCATGATGAGATATCTTTGAGCTATAATGTATCTTAATGAAAACTATCTTTAGATAGGTTTTTTTCCTCAAAAAGAATTTTATCAAAAAAATCCAATTTAAATAAAAAAAAAATCATTGATTTTTATCCACCCTGAAAAGCAGCGTGATTACATTGTTATTTTGACAAACTATGCAGAATTTTGCAGGATTTTAAAATATTGTGTGCAGAATTTTTAATTTTTTGGCGCAGAATCCCCCCAGGAGTAGTACAGGCACTTAGAATGGGATTTTCAGAACTGTGCAGGAGATTTGGATGGCCAGTTTCCATTAATTTGAATGGGCATTGGGCACCCAAATCTCCTCAGTGCCTTTGAAAATTTCCATCTTAATTAAAAATTATAACCATGGAAAACAGATAATTCCCCACTTACAATACTAATATTTCCAACTAGCGCTGATCAAGATCTCCACAGCATGTGGGAGAATAAGACCTAGTTCACAGAAAATGACACAAAAGCCAGAATACAGGTTGGCTATTATAGTTGTTACATGGTAAGTGGTTTAAACATGACAGGACTTCTGCTCATTTACACATGAGGACCAGCTGGTACCACCTAACTTGGTGCCCTGGAGTCTCAGCTGTCTACAGGTCCTTACAATATAGAAAGATATGTGTGGAGCCAGATTTTCCTAGGAAAATCTATCATCTTTGGTGTCTAATGCTCTTCTGCTCCTTACCATCTCCCTGGGGACTCCTTCCAAAAGATGTGAGTATCAAGACCCAGCTACCTTTATAAATGGCCAATCATATTGTAGTGATCTTGATCTTCAGCCCCAAACAAAGTAGAAAGGTAGGAACGTCTCCTTTGAAAATGAGAGGTCCATCTGAGTTTTCATACCTCACAATCTGCAGAGAAACCAGAAGACATAGCCCTGCTACAAACACTCTTCCATAATCTAAATTATCCTGGATTTATTTCTTATGTAAAGGAAGGACCATTTCATAAGAACAAACTAAATGTAACAAGAACAGAATCTGAAATATCAGAAGGAAATACAGGGCCAGGTTCACCAAAAGCTCTGGCTTCTTTGTGCCACTCTAGTGATACAAAGCAGCCATAAATTAAGCTAGCCAGTTAACTGAATCAGCCAGTGTTCTTCTTGAAGGGTCTCAGGCAGTGCATCCTGGAAAGACAGTCCCATCCTACCCATTATTATTATATCACAGTAGCACCATGAAGCCCCATTGTGCTAGGTGCTGTACAATCAAATATTAAGGAAATAGTCTCTGTCCTGATGAGTTTACAATCTAAAAAGGCAAATGACGTATGAAGGGTGGGGAGAGAGGGATACAATGAAGTAATATCAATATATGTTACCAAATAATGCCAGCTCTGGTGGCTTGTGCAGTATGTGCGTAGTGTCATGGCCCTGCCCTCACTTTGTCCCTCTCTGCCCACTTACAAGCACCTAATACCTATAGAAGAGATCGAAGGGAGCAGGGACTATGTTCCCCATAAGGACTATGAGCAGCCCTAGTGCAAGGACACAAGACTGTGGGAGTCATGCGCACTCATGTGGGGACTGACTAAAATCTAGACGGATGATGATACATTACTTGATGTGTAACATAAATGCTGTATAATAATAAAGGACTGGCCAGGGCCGCGTCCTGAATGTGGTATAGTTTTTGTGGGGGCTATCAATTTTGGAATGCATGTGTAAAAGCACTGAGTGAAATTTCAGCCCATGAAGAGGGCTACCCTGAGATTTCTGGAGCACCTTCTACTTAAACCTTCAAAATGGGGGTTAAATTAGACTTATGTAACGCATGAGGCTTGTAGGGGCTGTCTGCACAAAGGTAAATTTCATGCATTGTGAGATCACCTGATTTTGGGTATGTGGAAGCTCATTCTCTATGAGAGATCAATAACTTGATTTTCAGAGATACAGCTACCATTGGTTTCAATAGGAGCTCAGTTGCTCAGCATTTTTTCGGGGGAGGAGGAAAGGCCATAAATCTTATGGGAATTAAGACTTATCAAACATACAGGTCTGTCTCATCTTACGCTGGGGTTACGTTCCGTGGTTAGCGCGTTAAGCGAAAACCGCGTATAGTCAAAATCCCATTGAGTTTAATGGCGGGCGGAATCGCCCGCACTACAGAAACAGTACATAAATTGCTATTTTTCTCGTTTTTGTTTTTGCCGACCGCACAAAGCCGAAATCGCGCATGTTAAATGCGCGTAAGATGAGACAGACCTGTATAATGGAGGTCTCATTATCTAGAAGAAAACAATGGTTAAACTGGTTGTATTAAAGACACACATCATATCCGTCCAAGCCTTGAGGTAAACCCAGATTTTACTCAACCCAGGAAAGTTCCATTTGCATTCAGGGACTGTGTTCTAAAGGAACAAACATGCATAGAAAATCTAAAAGTTATAAAGAAAATCACTGAACCAGCTGACTCAGTACAACCTTCCCACAGGATATACTGAGACTCAAAGGAACTGAAAAGTTATAAAGAGAGAGAGCAATTTCAGCGTCCAGTTGGGAAGAAATAAGTAGTAGATTGGCTAGAGCTTAATACACCAGCACCAGATTCTGACATCTTGAATAGCACCTTAAGACTTTTGAAAATTACACATATATTTAGGTGCCCCGATATTGACTTGAGTCTAATTTTAGGTTGATAAAATATATACACACACTTAATATATTTACTAATGAGTTCATATATTTCTCCTTACAATATATTAGTTCAGGTGTTTCTAGTAGTGCTTTTAGTTTATAAAACAATAGAAACATTTTAAATGGTTGAAAACTGGTCTCATTAAAATCACCTATTTGCTCCCTAATAGCAATACACAAATCTAAAGTTACATACCTGTAGAACTTCCCATAGTGTGCTACATTCAAAAGGCAAAACATTAATCTTTTTCCATTTAATGTAAATATTTTATGTTGGCCAGCTGTGAATACAGTGCTGGAAGAACAAACAGTAGGGAAGCTGTTGGTTAAAATGATACATTTTTAGCTCCTTTTTTAATTTGTAAAACATGGGTTCCACTGAGAAGGTGAGGAAAAAGCCTAATTCCTGCTCCGGTTAAACTCAATGGCTAATCACCTATTGAATTAAATGAGAGCAGAATCAAGCCCAATAGCTTTAAATGTGAGCTTATGATGTAACTTGTCTAGAAATGTAATAAAAGTATAAAATTAATGTAATACAAATAATGAAAAGTATGGGAAACAGTAACATAAGTCTTTCAAAACTATAAAAGCTCAGCGCTCTGTAGCCAACTGTGGAGCTGAAGTCAAAGACATTTTTTGTGTTTTTGTTATTAAAGAAAAAGACTTGTCTTTAACTTGGTCTGACTCATACATATTTAAAATACAGATAAGTGAACCAAACCCTACTGTCCTCACGCCTTAAAATACAATTTTATTCAGTCTTCAAGAACAATTCATCTGGAATATTGCGTCTAGTTTTGGGCCCTCCACTACAGAAAGGATGTGGACAAATTGGAGACAGTCCAGTGGAGGGCAATGAAAATTATTAAGGGTCTGCGGCACATGACTTATGAGGAGAGGCTGAGGGAACTGGGATTATTTAGTCTGCAGAAGAGAAGAGTGAGGGGAGATTTGATAGCAACCTGAAGGGGGAGTTCCAAAGAGGAGGGAGCTAGGCTGTTCTCAGTGGTGGCAGATGACAGAACAAGGAGCAAAGGTCTCAAGTTGCAGTGGGGGCGGTCGAGGTTGGATATTAGGTAAAAATATTTCACTAGGAGGGTAGTGAAGCACTGGAATGGGTTACCTAGGGAGGTGGTGGAATCTTAAGCCTTAGAGGTTTTTAAGGCCCGGCTTGACAAAGCCCTGACTGGGATGATTTAGTTGGTGTTGGTCCTGCTTTGAGCAGGGGGTTGGACTAGATGACCTCCTGAGGTCTCTTCCAACCCTAATCTTCTATGATTCTATAAGTTTACTTTCCATCAAATGCCTGTTTACCTAAAACTCTGCTAATGTGTCCCAGAACGTTTGACATTGTCAGTTATGGCAGAAGAAACACTCAGAACCTTGGGGTGCTGGAACAATTTTTATAGTGGGGGTGCTGAAAACCGCTGAAGAAAACTGTAAACCCTGTATATGATAGAAACCACTTACAGCCAGGGGATGCTACTGTGACAGTGAACCCCATAAAGGGGCTCACAAATGTATGTATGATATAACTGGAATAGGGTTTTGCTACATAGGCCATGTAACACATCTATGTAAAGGTTATGATCTACTGGTTACGTTCACCCTAGTTGTATACAGGCACCATTTGTGTGTTCAAAGTTATGAACATTGGCTGTATGATTGCTTGATTTCTAAGGGGCCTCAGTTAGAACATTTGATGACTTCTTGGGAAAGGAATGTGCAAATTAGGTGTTCAGTCAGGGGGCACTTAACAGACAAAAGAGCTTGGAAGACTCCAATCCACATTAGAAGTCTACCTGAGGACGTTCAAGGCAGCATGTGGGTAATGGCTGCTACCTGCAGTCCTGAGTCATGCATGGGCATGTGACCTGCCCATGTGATTCCGAATCTCCATTCTGTGACTGGATTCTACAGAGGGTGAGGAGGGGGTCTCCACCCACAAGAGACAGTCTATTTAAACCCGTGGGAGACCCCTCCATTTTGTCTTCAGCTGGCTAAAGAAGGAGCCTCTCCACCCCCCCAAGGTACTTGAAGGAAATTGGAACAAAGGACAGTAACTACAGGGGGTGTGAGTGATTGCTGGACCCAGGCTAAAAGAAGATTAGCCTGTAAAAGGGAACATTTTGGAACTGGTGAGGATCTTATCTATATTTAGTGTAATTAGACATAGATTTGCGTATTTTATTTTATTTTGCTGGGTAACTTACTTTGTTCTGTCTGTTACTACTTGAAATCACTTAAATCCTACTATCTGTATTTAATAAAATCACTTTCTACTTATTAATTAACTCAGAGTATGTATTAATACCTGGGGGAGCAAACAGCTGTGCATATCTCTCTATCAGTGTTATAGAGGGCGAACAATTTATGAGTTTACCCTGTATAAAGCTTATACAGGGTAAAACGGATTTATTTGGGTTTAGACCCCATTGGGAATTGGGCATCTGAGTGCTAAGGGCAAGCAGACTTCTGTGAGCTGTTCTCAGGTAAACCCTGCAGCTTTGGGATAGGTGGTTCAGACTCTGGGCCTGTGTCTGGAGCAGATGGGTGTGTCTGGCTTCAGCAAGACTGAGTGCTGGAACCACCAGTAGCTGGCAGGGGAGAATAGAAACAGAGGTAGCCTTTGCACATCAGCTGGCAGCTCCCAAGTGGGTTTCTGTGATCCAACCCATCACAGCTACCACACCCCCAGAACTCCTAGTTCTAGCGCCTATGTTGGGATTAGGGGTGTGTCATCGCCATTACACACAGGGAAGGAAAACAGCATAGGCACCGGCTTCCTCCGGGCCTGGGGGGTATTCAACCCCTCACTCCACCGCAGGCCCTGCCCACACATGACCCCTTCCCCTAAGCCCTCACCCCTGCCCTGCCTTTCCCCGCCCCGGCCTGCCTCTTCCCCACCTCTTCCCACCCAGTTCCGCCCCCTCCCCTGAGCATCCCCTCTCCCCACTCCTCCCCCTTCCTCCGAGAGCCTCCCGCACCGCCACGAAACAGCTGATCGTGACAGGCGAGAAGTGCTGGGAGGGATGGGGAGGAGTTGATTGGTTGGGCCGCCAGTGAATGGCAGGTGCTGCGGGGGGGGGGGGGGGGGGGGGGGGGGGGCCGGGGGGNGAGCTGGCTGCCAGTAGGTGCTAAGCACCCACTCATTTGTTTCCGTGGGTGCTCTAGGGCTGGAGGAAGGACTCAGTATCCAGGTTGGAGGGCAGAGGCAATGCTATTGTATACAGATTCATGATTTAAGCAGTGGCTCACTGTGATGAGCTGATCATAGCTGGAAGGTTTTCTCATATTGATTTCCATGTGTTTAACGGTGTTACTGAAAGGCCGTTGTGGCTTATAGAAGGGAAGGGTGGTTCTGGGGTCTATGGTACATTCCCTTAACATCTTTCAGTCTCTCTGGTGTTGCCCCTCCAATTCCAAAATGCATTGTTTCCTGTCCCACATTGTGGGGGGAACATTCCTCACTTTTTCATACTCCTGTTTTGACTGCATTAATTATATTAGTAGTTTTCCTGCAAATTATCTCCTTGTTTAATTAATTCTATAGAATAGATGACACTGAATCTCATGATGTCTGTGTACAGTATAAACAAGCAGGAGTGTTTAATCCACACTGAGTTTTCATAAGCAATAATGGAAACCACAGAAATGATTGTAACGATCAACAGAAAATTTTGTATGGCCAAGTAGATGTATTCACACAATTGTAGCATATCCTGGGAACTTTGCCATGTGGTTGTTCCATTGTGAAGAATAGCACATAATTTGCATAATATATAAACTCTGATTCTGCTGTTAGACACATAATTCAAGAGTGACTCCTCTGAAACAAAAGGAATTACTTTAGTGTGTACAATCTGAGATCAGAATCAATCCCACTAATGCTATTTTCTAGCGTATTGGAGGGCAGAGTTTGGTACTATATTAGCATTGAATGTGGACTCTTTTGGGGAGATTTACATCCCTCAGGACAGCTACATATGGTGTCATTTGTATCATCCAGTTATATATTTGAGTAATGTCATTGTGACAGTTGTGGAGCTGGTATGTACTGATCTATGAATACTGATATATAAGAAGAAGAAGAATATGAATATTGAAAGTAACCTGGTCAGTGAGGTAAAGTTACTATATGACTATATTGCTCTAACTTAACAGGTGGCTGTGGGAAGAGCAAACAGGAAAGCAACACAATAGATCTAGATAAGGACACCCCAACACACAATTGTAAGACAACGGGGGCAAGTTTCAAGGATCCTGTCTCCGAGGAAGATGCAAGATTGTTTTGCCAGGCTGGGAACTTGGAGATTAAAACAACAAACAAACACACCATTAAGGAGTTTAAAAAGTGCTTCTCAGGGGGAAAAGAGATGGGGATCACTGTCAGCAGCTGTCTATGGAGACGGGTTGACACACAAAGAGTGACTCTACGGAAAGAATATTAGCAGTGGGGCCGTCTCAGATAGGCACAGTATGCCTCGGGGGAAAAACTAGGTATGTGTACAGTCTTTGTTTATTGTTTTAAGATATGTTTTATCTGAAATGTGTTTATTCTAAATAAATGTTACTCTAAGGAGGCTGTCTGGTCACTGTACTAACCACTGGCATGGCATTGCTCTCGGAGGGAACAGACCTTCAGGTTCTGGCCCTAAGTCACGGCTGCTGAGGTAATCACAATTAGTACAAAGGACTGCAGCCCAGGGCCCAGCCTGAAAGTGGGAGAATCACAAGATTCCACCTGGAGCCAGGTGATGGTTAGAGACCTGAGGGGGTTGCACTCAAAGAGACCAGGAGGGATCAGAGCTTCAGCTCACCTGGGAACTATGACAGACGTCAATTTTAAATGGGGAAAATATATCAACGTGTGTGTACTGAAAAATTTCAAATGTCAACTCCTATAGGAGAAAGTTTCTAAATGCAGAGGGCCTGATTGCTTCTGATAGATTTGCCTGATTAGTAGTGCAGGATCAGGTCCTTAAAGTAATTTCCCAAGTTGTTTCTTAAAGGCTCCTTAGACTTTCATTGTGATAATAGAAACACGCTCCTGGTTTTTTATTCCTTGTTGGCATAGTCTATTTTTTTCTATTTGTTATTCTGCATTGTGGATTTTATACACAGCTTGTGTAGAATGAATTGGTTAAGTGACTGTTAATAGAATGTGAGTTTATGCTCAGATGATGGTCTCCTACTGCTGAAGGAAATGCTGAAGCAAAGCCAAGAGATTTATTTTTTAAGTGGTCTCAAACCTTATTGGCACAAAAACTTGCATTCTATTAATGTTAGTTCTGTGCTACCAAATGTAAAAGTATCAGAGCAGTAGCCGTGTTAGTCTGGATCTGTAAAAAGTAACAAAGAGTCCTGTGGCACCTTATAGACTAACAGACATATTGGAGCATAAGCTTTCGTGGATGAATACCCACTTCGTCACCCACGAAAGCTTATGCTCCAATACGTCTGTTAGTCTATAAGGTGCCACAGGACTCTTTGTTGCTTTTTACAAATGTAAAAGAAAATTGCGTGTCAAGACAAGACTTCTCAGTGAGATGCCTTATAAAGGTAATCTCAGATGGAAACTGTGATTGAGTTTATGCAGATATTTTTAAAGTAATACTAAATCACCAAAAACCATCACCTGGATTCTCTCCTGCTTAAGGGCATCAGAGATGGTGACTGATTTGAAATGGGCTCCACCTCAAATGGGACACCGGAGACCATCAGAAATAAGCACATTCATAAGAGCATGGGATTTCAATACTTTTATCACATCTCTCTGTGACAGAATGCATCCCTATATTCACACCCTATGCACCATTGTAATAAACTTTGTACAAAATATGCCTTGTGAGGTATCATTGAAAACTAATAACTCACTTGTCAATAATATCATGGTGAAATGTATGTGGCAACATCATAACTGTACATATAAATTCCCCTTGTGTGATGATGATAGCACATGTTCAATCCCACATAGCCCTGACTAGATGGAAGTTGTTAAACAGGTTTATCCTAAGCAAAGAAATGTATGTTTACCTCAATTTACATGTAAGTAGTAAATAGGGTCCTAGGGACGGCAAAAGGGGATAAACCGGTTTCTCAAAGACAAAGGACAAGCTGATGCCTCTAGCCAGGTGTCATCAAAATTGATGGGCAATCACTGGTCAAGTGGCCATTCTTTCACAAGGAAGCGGGGCAGGAACAGATCCATCTGCATTTTTGCAAGCAACCACATGGAACCTCTTTCACCATGAGACTTCATAACTCCGTCTTCATAGCTGGAAGGAACTTTATTTAGGGGCAACCCTCAGGAAAATGCATTTCAAAGGGCAACTGGACTCTAAAAGTGAGGGGGAAGAACATCCCATGTTATTTTTCTCTCTCTTTCACCTAAGTAGACAAAAGAACCTCTTTGACTTGGGGGAGAGGGGGAGGATCCTGCCCTGAAAATTTGGTAAGCAATGTTGCTGGGACCCCCACAAAATCCTACCTCCCTACCTCAGCATTGGTGAACGGGGTTCGACAGCGAAGTACGGCGGAGTGTATGTTATGCTTAAACAAAGCACATGAGATCTTTTTATAGGGGAAAAGGCAACACGCCGCATTTATTGAGAATACAGCAGTTAGCTTATGCTTTTCAGTCACACACACACACACACACACCATGCACACAGTCCCGTCAGTCGATGTTTATAGTTAGAGTCTGTATCAATCTAGTGGCCAGCCAGATTGGTCACAGAGGGGAGCCGGGCTCTGTCGGTCGCAATCCGATGCTCCTTGAGTTGTTGGCAAGATGAACCCAAAGCCCCATGGTAAAGCACCCTGTTCTTATAGTCCTTTTTCTCCGTTGAAGTCTATGGATTTTGCTGTGTCAGTTTATGGCCAGTTACTCCTCAGTGGGTGTTATCTTTTGATGGCCCAAAACACCTCAGGGAGGGTCATCCTGTCTGGTTTTGATTTAATCAATTATCTTGTGTTTTAAGGGTGCCAGCCTTCACCTCAGGGTTGTCAGTCTGCCCCTCCTCAACCATGGATGCTCGTTGATGGTTCTCTGGCATCTTTAAGTCTCTTCACTCTCTTCAATCTCTTCACTCCTCCTCCCTTGGCCATCCGGCTTTAACAATGGCCTTCACACCTTATCTTTTCCTGATGCATGCATTCCTCATTCACACAAACAGTTCTTTACAGAGACCTTCAAAAGGTAACAAATAGCAGTGTTTTATATTGAACAAAAAAGGCATAGTAAATTAGGCCTTACTAAATCTTGCAACTATCTTTTCCTACATTGGAGCCTAGGCCTTCGAAATTCCTCTAATCTAATTAACATAGACACAGACAAGATCCTGTCTGTTACTTGCAAGGCATGAATAAAAAGAAAATGGCTAATACTAGTATCCACTATCCTATTCATTTATTCTAATACCTTAATGCTTACTATAAAACATACACTGTATATAACCAAAACATAACCAATTATATAGCACAGTACTCATGGTACAACACGTATGCTCTGGCAGATCTTATCAAGCTGAGAAGGTGTCGAGCTAGCGTCCAGGGTAGTAGGTAGTCCGACCGTACCTCTATTACTCTAGGGCAACCTGGCCAAAGTGGAGGGGGTTCCACAGCTACAGGGCACAAGGGCTGGCACCCCGAATGCACTGCTGCAAAATTCTCCTGCCAAACAAGCCACACAAAGCAGAATAAACCAGGAAACTGAGCACAGACTCATGCGTCGGCCTGACCAACGCTCACAACTGGGGGTAGCACAGGACGAAGAACGGAAAATGGCTAAAAGAATAGTCAGTGACTGGATTCCCAGAGACCACAAGCGACCACTGGGCAGACCGAAAACTTGCTGGGCCGATCCCATGACAAAACTCTTTGGCCAGAAATGGAACGAATGTGCTTGCAACAAAATGGAATGGTGTGGTGTTGACTTGCGTTCGTGGAGGGACGGACAAGGACAAGCCGGACAAAGGTGACAATGTTGCTGGGAACATGTGGTAAGGATTTTACCTTGAACCAAATCCAGCCTGGTAAGTTTTAGTTACTAGACAGAATTTTATCTTTATTTCTCAGGTAATCATTTGTGACTTTAATACCTAATACTCGTTCTCACTTTAGGCTTTGTCTACACTACCACTTATGTAGATAAAACGTTTGTCGGTCAGGGGTGTGAAAAAAAAAACACCCATGACCGACATACGTTTCACCAGCAAAAGTGCTGGTGTGGACAGCACTCTGTTGGCAGGAGAGGCTCTCCTGCTGACATAGATAATGCAGCTTGTTGGGGATGGTTTAATTGTGCCAGCAGAAGAGCTCTCTCCTGCTGGCAAAGATCAGCTACGCGGTAGACCTTACAGCAGCAAAGTTGTAGCAGTACAGCTGTGCCACTGTAAGGGCCGTAGTGTAGACATAGCATTAAAATCTCCCTCTGTGTAGTTAAATAAACTTGTTTTATTTTTTAATCAAAACTAATCCAGTGCTGTGTTTAAACTGAACTGTATGTAACTCCATCTAAAGTAGCAAACTGTTGGATATATTGACCCCTTACGGGGGCAGTGGACCTCTAATCTCTGGACTGTCCATGAGAGGGCTGGACAGCACAGAACACACATTCTGGGGAAAATTTGGGATTAGGAGTGTGTGGAGCCACACTGCAAGTAGTAAACAAGGCCACTGGAAGCCACAATGTGACTGGTTTGTTGCTGACAGGCTGCGGGGGTTAGAGGTGCTGGGCTAGGACAGTAACTATACACAGACACTCAGGGTGTGACTTGCATGCTTTTAGGCTGGTTGTGAGTGTCCCAGGTTGGAAAATACAGCAGCAAAGCATTGTAAGGCATCTGGGGTTATGGGACAGGAGGTGACATAACCTCTCACTGAGCTGGATTGCACCCCAGAATGTGACACCCTCCCTTGCAGGTTTTATGACCAGAGGGTCATAGAAGCACTGTCAGTGAGCTCTTGCTCTGTCAGCCTCTCATGCAGCTCAGGGTTTAACTTTTCCAAGACTCTGTGGTGTGTGTTTGTTTGTTATGTATCATATCGTCATGTTGACAAGCAAAAAATTGGGCATTGACTCCTAGAACCATCCATCCGAACTCTAGGTAAATACACAGCCAGATTATTCCAGACTCCATTGCCCAGTAGTTTTACTGATAGGTATGATAATTGCAGATAGCGCATATGCTATGACACCTTTAAAAATATAGTTTGGCTCTGTCTACCCCAGGGTTTAGAACACTACCAGTGCCTTTGTAGCAAGAGCTGGTTTTAAACATGGTTCTCATTAATGTGATCTAGACTCTGGACAAGGTCTGAGAGTAAAAGGGTTTAAAGGGGACTAAGAGGGTGTTCAAATTCTTATATAGCCAAGCAGGCTATTACCAATAATGATGGCCCAGAAAATTGTTGGGGTGCCACCTGGAGTCTGATTGTCTTCCATGCAAGGACTTTTTGTGGACCTACAAAATACAGTGACTAAGGCCAAAGGCATTATCTATTCTTGGCTATAAACATGGTTCAGTTGAACTCTTTTGGGTAGAGCTCAACTTCTGAGCAATCTGCCTGTCCCCAATACAGTCAATATTCCCTGTGGCATTTGTTTCCCATTCAGCCCCTTTCTGGCTCATTTAAAAAACTGCAGTAATTGGATTCATCATGAAAGGCATCCACGAACAGGAAGTTTCTTGTTAATTTTACTTCAGGGAGAGGGGTGGAGTGGTTAGAACTCAAATGCAAAGTAAGAACTATCCAGGATGAGAATCAGGCAGATGAATCAGTGGGTTTGGTCTGTTTTGTTTTTGAAAAGAGACATAAGAAAACTGGTTTCATTTTTCTTTCCTGTCAGATTAACATTATTGGGCTGGATTCTCCAGTCCATCAAGTTCACTTTGCCTTGCTTATGTGGGGCAAAGTGAACGGAAAAGGCTGTAGCTTTGCACTGGAAATCTCCCTCTGTAAAGGGAATCTCTGCCAATACAAAATTGGCAGAGCCACCTCCTGTGTCAATTCTGCCGCCCAACTCCACCTCCTCCTGTGCTGGAACCCCCTGGACTGATGCAAAGGGAAGCAAAAGATGGGGAAGGGTGTGTCTGGGACAGAAGGGTCGTGGGGAGGAAAGATCTTGTTTCAAGTTAAAAATATTCCCTTGCAGCTTTAAATTATGCCAGAGCTGGCAGCTGAGGATCAGGGAGCTGTGACTGGCTACGCTCAACTTTGCCTGAGATTTTGCTCAGGGGCAGTGGTCATGCAAGCCCGTGGCTTCTTTTCAATAGACAGTTAAAACTGAAATAGATTTAAGAAGTGGCCATTCTTTTGGTTGTCACCTTAGGCACAAATTCTTCATTGTTATCTATCTTGTGCCATGGATGTGCATGGTGCTTTGCAAGTTTCCTTTGTCATTAGTGCTATCTCCTTCTTAAATCTGTGGTTGAGGCTTTGACAATTTATTATCTATGAACACTTGCAAACTAGAGCATGTGTATCTTTTCCTTCTCTTCTGCATGACTTGGAATGTAAGTGGCCCATGAAATGCCTCTTTCCCCTGCTTAAATTTAAACTGAAATGAATCCCTTACAGTGTGTCCTATCTTCTCTGCCTCTGTCTTGCAGATTCTAAGCTCTTTCAGACAAAGACTGTCCTTCACTCTGTGTCTTATATAATGCCGGCACAGCAAACATACAAACGCAGCTTCAACAAATATAGCAACAAACAACAAGCATTCATAAGAAGTTTTCTTAATCTGACGAGATTTGAGTTCATATTTCTGGTTTATTTTGCCTTATGTTGCTAAAACCCACAGCACCATCTTACAAGGTGCTGCATTCCTTACAGTACTGCATTCCTCTGCCCTTGTGGTTCTTACAGTACTGCATTTGATACATGGAGCTGCATTCTTTCCAGGGGTTTAGGTGTTTGTGATGTGAACAGCTGTAGCAGGAAAAACACGGAGGGTGAAATCCAGACTCCAATTATGTCAATGACAAAACTCACATTAACTTTAATAGAGCCAGGATTTCAGCCAGTGTCCTAGCAGTACAAGGGGAACTGATTTGCATTTATTTTGTTTTCAGAAGAATGTACTGGGAGGAAGGATTCCTGGTTTCTATTCCTGGCTCTGTCTTGGTTATGTAACTTAATTGCTCCATGCTTCATTTAACTTGTGAAATGAGAATAATAATACCGCCTGGCTTCACAGAGTTGGTGAGAGATTTGATTGTTGGTAAAGCAATCTGACATCCTCATAAAATACACACACCTGGCAGAAGGGATGGTTGGGAGATACTCCCTTACCACTGTGCATAATGCAATTCTGAAGTGAGTAATGCAGACTGGTCCGAAGTAGGGTTGCCAATTTTCTAATGGCACAAAACCGAACACCCCTGCCCTACCCTGAGGCCCTGCCCCTCCCCGCCCCTTTTCCAAGGCCCCGGCCCTGCTCGCTCCATCCCCCCTCCCTCTGTTGCTCGCTCTTCCCCACCCCCTCTCACTTTCACCGGGCTGGGGCAGGGGGTTGGGGTGTGGGAGGGGGGGTGAGGGCTCCAACTGGGGTTGCGGGCTCTGGGGTGGGGCTCTGGGATGAGGGGTTTGGGGTGCGGGAGAGGGCTCTGGGCTGGGGCAGGAGGTTGGGATGCAGGGGGGGCATGGGCTCTGGGCTGGGGGTGCGTGCTCCAGGCTGGGGCAGGGAGTTGGGGTGCAGGAGGGTGAGGACTCTGGCTGGGGGTGCAGACTCTAAGATGAGGCTGGGGATGAGGGGTTTAGGGTGCAGGAGGGGGCTCAGGGCTGGAGCAGGGTGTTGGGGGGAGGTGCGGGCTCTGGGAGGGAGTTTGGGTGTGGTAGGGGACTCTGGGCTGGGGCGGGGGCTTGGGGTGTGGGAGGTGGTTTGTGGTCCAGGCGGTGTTTACTGCAGCTCCCAGGAAGCGGCCGCCAGGTCCCTTCAGCCCTTAGATGTATGGGTGGCCAGGGAGGCTCTGCACACCACCCTCGTGCCCGCAGGCACCACCCCCGCAGTTCCCATTGGCCAGGAACTGCGGCCAGTGGGAGCTGCAGGGGTGGCGCTTGTGAGTGCGACGGCAGTGCGCAGAGCCTCCCTGGCCACCCATGCACCTAGGGGCCGCTAGGACCTGACTGCCACTTCCGGGAGCCGCACGGAGCTAGGACAGGCAGGGAGCCTGCCTTAGCCCTGGGCCCCCGCTGCGCCACCGACTGAACTTTTAATGGTCCGGTCAGCAGTGCCAACTGGAGCTGCCAGGGTCCCTTTTCGACCAGGCGTTCCGGTTGAAAACCGGACACCTGGCAACCCTAGTCTGAAGAAAAGTGACACATACAGCTGTTAGCTATTTCAAATGAGAAAAAAATATATCACCATTCATTCCCTTTGCATTTTGCTCTTTTAGATGTAAGTGTCAATTCTCAAAGGACTACTGGATGGGCTTGTGGTCAGAGGGAGACTTGTGGATATCTGGGGGGAACAGTGCTTAATTTGTAATGAAAGAGGTGCTGGGGCTGAAGCAATTTTTTTACATGCATAGCTGATGCAGCAAACCCAGAGGTGTCGGGGCTATGAACTGCCAAGTCTAGAATGGCTGGGTCTCAGCCCTGGCACAAATTAAGCACTGGGGGGCAGGGGAGGGGAAAGCAAGCTCTATTGCTGTTTAAAAACAACATAACAGTAGTCCACCAACTGTTTAAAATGTGCATATGCTATCATGGAGGGCTCTTGCGTCTGTGGATCTTCTCTACACTAACATGATTGTGTAGCCTGCTGCCTCTGGGGCCTTTCTGCTGCTTTTTATTTTCACATGCTCTTTTCTGTGCCTCACCACATAATTTATAACACGTAATTCAGATGGCAGATGATGAGGGCTTGGATGAGAGTTTTGGCAGTGGGGATAGAAGGAAAAGAAGGTAAAGGTTAGAATTATTAAGAAGCAGCAGCACTTGGATTGGAACATGACCCAAATCTCGGGGGCAAGAGAAAGGGATGAATAAAAGGTGACTCCCAGGTTGTGGGCTTGAGTGATGGGGGGATGGTGATGTTGTCAACAGTGACAGAGAATGGCAGGAGGGCAGGCGTTGGGAAGAAAATTATCACTGTTACACAAGTATGACTCAAATTCTTTCAGTCACTCTGGATTTACACCAGTGGAAATAAGAACCTAATCTGGCCCATTGACTTCAGAGGAGTTTCTCCTCCTTTACAGTATATGTGAGAGGCCCTTAAAGTAGAAAAAATGTTGGTTAGGCATATTTGTTTCCTGTCTGAAGGCTAATACCCCAGAAGAGCAAGAGTTCCTTTGTAAATAAAATATGAGGTTTTTCAGTTTTTGGGAGCTGACTATTAAACAATTCAGGCCTGATTTTCAAGAGGTGCTGGGTTTCCGTTGACTTCAAATGAAGTTGGAGGTGCTCAGGACTTCTAAAAATCAGGTCTTAGTTGTCTAACATTGGTATCCAAAATCAGAAACTCCCACAGTTAGGCCACTTAGCATCACACATATGAAAAGGCATCTTAGAAGACAGAAAATTTCTTCCTATGTCCTTTAGGCCTGTTCTACACTACAAAGTTAGGTAAAGGTAAGCCATCTTGTGTCAAGCTACTTGTGCATGTATCTACACTTAAATTTGTCTCCCACCACTGTAAGTGCCCCGTTACACTGACAGTAACACCACCTCCTCAAGCGGCATTGAGCTGTGGACAATGGACAGAGGTTAACACAGCAGGAATGTAGACACTTCATTACCTATGTCGACTCCAGCAGCTGTCCCACTATGCTCAACACCAACTGCTCTGGTCTCAATTGTGAACTCTACTGCCCAGGGGTAACATAGATTGGGAGCCCCCACCAGGAGCGCCGCCAGCTTTTCCGGCGCCCTAGGCGGCGGAAGGTCCCGCCCCCGAAATGCCGCCCCCGACAGCGGCGGCGGAAGGTCCCGCCCCCAAAATTACGCTGACGACCGGGGCGCCGGCACCCTCCAAATAGTAGTGCCCTAGGCGACCGCCTAGGTCACCTAATGGGTTGCGCCGGCCCTGGCCCCCACACCCCTTTAAAGCCCTGTGAATTTTTGAAATGCCTTTTCCTGATTGTCCAGCTTGGTGAGCACACCTAGCAGCTCTCCATTATTGTGTGCAATTGCCCAGCAGCCTACACGCTCTGACTTGGAGTAGACAGGAGATATTGGATCTCCTGGGCCCGGGGGAGAAGAGGCTGTGCAAGCACAGCTACAGACCAGCCACGGGAATGTCGACATCTACGAGCAGATTGCACTGGGGATGTAGGAGAAGAGGTGCGGCAGGGACCAGCCACAGTGCCGCATGAAAGCGAAGGAACTGCATCAGGCATATCAGAAGGGCAGGGAGGCCAACAGTCAATCTGGTGCCAAGCCGCAGACCTGCTGCTTTTACAAAGAGCTGCATGCCATACTTGGCAGAGATCCCCTTCTCCACCACCATGGACACCTCCAAGGAACCCAAGCCAGGGGACCCTGGCCTGAATGACGAGGAGGAAGGTGGTTGGGGGATATGCAGTGTCCAGCTATGCCCCGAGTGAGGATCTGTTTAAGGCTCCACAGCAGTCTGTGAGTCCTGGCAGCTGAGCACAGGCAAGTGCAATGGCAGGGAAGGATCCTTGGGCAAGTGTGTAAATTTGTTTCCCATTACAATGTCACCCCCAACTTATCAGGACAGAGCTATCAACTTTGCATTATTCACACTAGAAGAGGTACCATTGTCCTCTGCTTTTCATTCCCCTGTACAGTTAGATGGGGAGGAGGGGTGGGCCCATGCAGCGCAGTTTGTTTATGTACACAGGGACGTGCCTTGAATCCTCCTGAGAGGTCTCACTGAAACTTTCATGCATGTTCACTCCAAACCTTTCCCAAAGTTTTCTAGGGATGGCAGCCTTATTTCTTCCTCCTTGGTTGGACAATTTCCCATACCAGTCAGGGATGACTTTGGCAGGCACCATTGCAGTACACAGGCTAGCAGCATACGGGCCTAGGGGGCTTAGGGAGGCTAGAAGCAGCAGTACTCTCTATGTCTTTGTTGCCCTCAGCTAAAATCACCACTGCCTGTGGAAAATGGTGCCAGTATTCAGTGCCTTTGCCCTATGCTCGTAGTTTCATGCAACTGAGCAATTCCCTCTTCATTTCCCTCACCTCTGGCAGGCCAAACTCACCAGTTGGTCCTGTGAGTGGCCCTGTGCACAAGCACTCCGAAGCAGAAGTGTCAATAAGCATATGTTGTGTAAAACTTTAGGGGAGCAAGGGAAGGGAGTTCACAATCTTAAGTTTTGCTGTCTGTTGTGACTATACTGACAATGTGTGTTTTGTGTGTTTTATCTATAGAACACCTGAGCCAGATGAGAAAGAAGAGGGCTCGGGATGACTTGTTGAATGAGATCCTGCAAGCCAGTGCTGCAACAAACCGTGAGCACAGGGCCTGTGCTGTGAACATTGCAAACAGCCTGGAGAAAGAAACAGTGTAGAGGAGAAAGACCCATGAGTCCCAGCAGAAAAAGAAGAGAGAGGTGCACCAGGACATAATGGGGCATCTCCAGCAGCAAATGCAGATACTGCAGACTCTTGTGGACCTACAGATTCAGCAATCATGGGCTCATCTCCCTTTATAGTCCATGGAGAACTCCATTTTAGCACCTCCCTAGGACCCTCCCCACTTCAACATTCCATGTGGCAGCAGGGGCTGCATCCCTACCACTCCACTCTGGGGAACATTAAGGACAACCACAGCTTCCCATACACTGACCTGTGAAAGCCAGGGACGCTGTATGTGTAGCTAAAATGGACATAAATGTTCTTTCCTCTTGAAAAGGTTGGCTTAATTACATCACTAAGGGATGTGAATTTTTCACACCGCATATCAATGCCGCTGGGTCAACCTAACTTCTTAGTGTAGACCTGGCCTTAGCTACACAGATAAGCAAAATTGTATTCTGAGGTGCTAGCATACGGATGGATATCCTCTGTTTACTGTGGAGCTGATGTAATACTTCAGTAGGGAGCCATAGCCAAATAAGCACTGCTGTATCACCTTTATCATGGCCTTTGGGATAAGATTGGGTGTAAAGTCAGTTTAATATCTTCTCTCTGAGCATTATACACTGCACTAGAAGGTGGGTAGACTGGATGATCTAATACAGTAGGTATATATCAACATAACTGCACTGAAGTCAAGAAGGTTACACTGATTTACACCACCTGGAGATCTGGCCCAAATTTTTTTTCATCTCCACTTGGCGTTTGTGATCATTCTTGCTGTCGAAGGACATGTAGCTTTTACACAATTTTACACAGATGCACGATTAAGTGATTATATAATTTTCATTTCAGTCTTAACAAGAGCTTCTGCTTGAGAAATCTTCCAGAGTTTAATTAACAAGACAGGAGGCTGAGTTTATCTCTGGTGTACCATGGTGTTACATCAGGTATTAAATTGGCTTGAAAAGTTTTGTTATGATTATTGACTGCAGGAAACATACTGATACAGGTCCACAAGCAAATGATCTTGTTCAAGATCTTGTGTAAAACTAAGTGTCAGATGCACTGAATTAGACTAGGATCCTGATCTAATGAGTGTAGGCTTTCCCAGGAACAGCTGTTACCACAGGGACAAATTCTGCCCTCAAACTTGTGAATGCAGCTTCCCATGGAAGCTGTGGGAATTGAGGTAAACTACTTTAGTTCAAATTGTCAATCAGCTTCATATCTGATTTAGGACCTGATTCAGAAGAGCGCTTACACACTTGCTTAACGTTAAACCCATCCTTATGGACTTTCCTGAATTGGAGCTATATCCTCCGCCAGGGGACTTTGACTTGCATGCATGAGTAGACTTGCTGGTCTAAAGACTTTTTTCTACCTTTAACTACTATGATCCTAATTTATCCAGGTCTGTTACGCCCTCTAGTGGTTCAGATTTATATATACATAAAACACCTAACTGCTTTTGTGCTAAAAGCTTATATTATTTCAGGGTTAGACAAAGTAAAGAGTGCAACAATGCAGCCTTTGTCATTCAGCTAATAGGGTTGGTGATTGGGTTTCCAGATAAATGGATTCTGCTAAGTGATTGATATCTGATCTTGGGCACTTAACTTCTTGGGTTCTTAGTTTTGCTAGCTGTAAAATAGGGAATGATTCTTATCCACCTTGTAAGGTACTTAAGCCTATGCGTAAATTTAAGCACATGAACAGTCCCATTCAAGTCTACAGATTACTCACATGTTTAAAGTTACACACATACTTAAGTACCATGCTGAATTGAGGCCTCCGAGAGCTACGCATGAAAAGTGGTGTATCAGTGCCAAGTCTTATTTTGCTTACTACTTTTAGCCAAAGTTTTCAAAAACAGTCAATGGGAGCCGCTGGACATTGTGCTTTTGAAAATCAGGCCATTTGTTTAGGTACCTAAATATGGATTTAGGCGTCTAACTTCAGGCACCTATTTAAAAAAGAATCTTGGCCCTTGTGTTTAATACAAAGGTACAGCCTATGAAGATTACAGGTTCCAGCATGTGAGACTCTGCTGAGACTGTTGAACAAACTCAAATGAAGTCATCTCTTTACGTGCTTTTTAAGAGCAAAAAGCAGAAGACATTGTGTACTAGGACATGTAGTCTCTATATGCACCTCTGTATCACAGAGAAGAGTGATTGTGGCCTTCTTTTGTTTTGTGCAAATTAGATGCTTCCTGGAAGGTTGTCAAGTTGACTGTCATTTGGGCATAGTTTGGACATCCTGCATTGTCATTTTCTGTGCCATTTTCCAGATGAATGGCAAGGTGGTGTCTGATGTTTAGTCCTGCTGATGTTGAATGCCAGATATCCAGGATGCCTTTAAAGGTGAACTGTAAATAAAATATCAGCATTCCTTCCCCTTTAGCCATACATACTGAAAGTCTCACGCATAACGTACCAGACATCATTGATTACTGGAGCCTAAAAGGTGCTCACAAAAATAAACAAACAGTTTTGAAAAGTCTGATTAAACCGTCTTCTCCTCTCAACTGCTCAACTTTCAGCCTCCTGACATGTCATAATTTCACTAGCTCTTCAGTCATTGTTGCATCTTTCAGGGTAGCCAAGACCAGTGGCGGATTAGCCACTGGGCCAACAGGGCCTGTGCTCAGGGGCCCCGGCCAATCGGGGGCCCCCAGAAAAATGGATGCCCCCACACTCTGACCTCACTCCCTGCCAGGAGTGCTGGGCGCAGTGGTGGTGTGGGGCAAGCCCCCATGCCCCAACCCCATTTCCCCGGCAGGAGCGTTGTGGGGGAAGGGAATGCAGGCAGAAGGGGTGGGGAAGGGGCCCTCCACTTGCTCTGGCCCAGGGCCCCACAAATCCCTAATCCACCTCTGACTTACTGATGTAAAAAAAAAAGCTGAAGAAAATAAAATAAACTCATAAACAATCAGAATTTTTTGACCAAACGTTTCAGGACTTCATGTATTATAAACAGAAAAAAAGGAGACCAGCCCTTTTTATTTTTCCATTTGCAAGTCACCTTTTAGGAAAAAATTACCAGATACCCATTAGCCACAGAATGGAATTTACTAGCCAGAAAGATAAGATGAGCTCCACTGAGGTCAAGAGCAAAGTCAGCCTGCCTCACCTTCCTACCACCCCAAACTCCGAGTGTGGAGGGTAGGGAGATGTTATGAGCTGGCTGAACCCTTGTTATGGGTTGAGTTAAAACCTTGTTCAAACTGATGTGTGAATATGCCCTTCACTTAAGATAGTTGTAAGAAACACTTTAAGGGCCACATCTAAAGAAGGCCTAATAAATCTGCCCAGAAACTAGCACCAGTTCAGGGGGCGGGGGAGTTTCTATTGTGTATTGTGACCAGGTGTGTGAGAGAATACAGAGAAACTGAGAATAGACAAGAATGGAGAGAGAGGCAAAGGTAAAAAAGCAAGATAGCCAAGTAGTAGCCTGTGAGTACAGTGTGATCCTGGGAAAAGCTAGAGGGAGAGCTTTTGGGTCTTATTGGCTAAAGAGGCATGGGGTTGTAAATGCCTTTTGTTTTTGGTTCCTCCTGAAATTAGAGGAGCAGGACTTTCCTTGTAAATAAGCAAGATTGCATAAAAAAATACCAGATTCCATCAGTTTCTACTTCCAGCTGGAACTTCCCCATGGCCCTGAACTTTGACTAGCTGCTCAGGTCAAAAAGGGGCAACAAAGGACTCCTGTTAAGGTGCTGTTCCTGAACACTGCTCACAGGCTCAGTCTTTAACATTGGCCCCTAGGTAATATGTGTCCTGGTCCACTTTGGGCCTCCTCTGGCTGCTTGAATAGAAAAGGATCTTTCTCTTCCACCCAAGAAGAGCTTCTTTTGGATCCTCCTCTCCCCACTGAGTAACTTCACTGCCTGTCTTTGCTGCTGCCTATAGATTTCCCAAGTAGTCACAGCAGACTAAAATTGACCTGATTCTTGGCAGTCCCTGTTGCTCATGGGGTTCTAAATAGCACCTGTGAAAGAAACAGTTCAATTTCACTCTGCTGCTATATTGGACATCTATGAGCTTCCATCAGAAGCAATGGAGCTGACTGTCTGCCGACATGGCTAGATAATACTGCATGGATTCACAAGTAAAAGGTTATTTAAACAATTATAGAGACTAAAAATTGAATTAAAAAATATGCAATCTTAAATTCTGCAAAATTATATAGATTATGTCTCCTCGCTCCTAGCAGGCAGCGATGGTTCAGACAATGCATTGAGCCATTTGTTCATAGTGACCCCTCCCCATCTGTGGCGAATTGAAGTGTTAGTGTCTCATTTACTATTTATGTCTCAGTGTGGTGGAGTCTGAGCTGCTGCAAATTTCGTAAGGGGTCTATGATGATAACCTGAGCCTTCTGGGGATTCAAGCTATTTCACCCATTATTCTTTTGTTCCTATGTATGAGGAAAGCTCCACCACAGTTCCCCTAATTTCACACACCTACACACACTCACTCACTCAGTCTCTAGTTTGGAACACATTGTCTGTTGTTTCCCTACTCTTCTCTAGTTTTTATAGGAGTATACAACGCACAGTGCTGGGAAACTGCACCTCCACCACTAGATCTCTAGATTGTGGAGTCTTGCAAGGATCAAATCTCTCTCTGGTTCTATTCAACCTCTACATGCAGCCATTAGGTGAACTGATCAGAAGACATGGACTCAATTGACAGTATTATGCAGATGACTCACAGATCTACTTATCCTGCATTGCAATTGACCATATCACTACCACTAAGATGGCCCAGTGCTAGGATGAGATCACCTCATGTTTGAAAAAGAGCTGGTTGGAACTGAGCTCAAGCAAGACAACGTTATGCTGGTGGGCAGAAGAAAGTATTTAGATGATATGACATTCCAGGGTGAAATCCAAACTAGTGAGGGGTTGTGTCATCCAGCAGCCTTCACAATGCTGTCGTGCTCTAGCTTCCACAGCCCAGCTCACAGAGAGGCCTCCAGCATGCAGGTAACACCCTGAGCATATGTCTATAGCTGCAGTCTGCCAGCCACCTTCCAGTCACACTCTGGCATCAGCCTTGGTTACTACTTGCAGGGTGGCTCTAGGGTTGCCAACTGTCTAATTGCACAAAACCAAACACCCTTGTCCTGCCTCCTGCCCCGCCCCTTTCCCGATGCCCCACCCCTTCTCTGAGGCCCTGCCCCCCGCTCACCCCGTCCCTCCTCCCTCTGTTTCTCACTCTCCCCCATCCTCACTCACTCACTCATTTTCACCGGGCTGGCTCAGGTGGTTAGGGTGCAGGAGGGGGTGAGGGCTCGGGCTGGGGGTGCAGGCTCTAGGGTGGGGCTAGGGATGAAGGGTTTGGGATGCAGGAGGGGGCTCTGGGCTGGTGGGTGGGACCGAGGGATTCAGAGTGTGGGAGGGGGAGTGAGGCAGAGTGTTGGAGTGTGGGAGGGGGTACAGGCTCTGAGCTGGGCTGGGGGTGCAGGCTCTGGGGTGGGGCCAGAAATGAGGGGTTCAGGATGCAGGAGGGGGCTCTGGGCTGGGGCAAATGGTTGGGGCATGGGGGAGTGAGGGCTCTGGCTGGGGGTGCAAGCTCTGGGGTGGGGATGGGGATGAGGGGTTTGGGGTGGAGGAGGGTGTTCTGAGCTGGGGCAGGGGGTTTGGGTGCAGGAGGAGGTTCGGGGTGCAGGGTCCAGGAGGGAGTTGGGTGTGGGAGGGGGCTCAGGGTTGGGGTGGCGGGTTGGGGTGCAGGAGAAGGTGCAAGATGTGGGCTCTGGGCGGCGTTTACCTCAGGTAGCTCCCCAGAAGCGGCAACATGTCCCTTGACTCCTAAGCGGAGGCGCGGACAGGCTGTAGGCACTGCCCCCACAGCTCCCATTGGCCATGGTTCCCGGCCAATGGGAGCTGTGGAGCTGGCACTCGGGGCAGGGACAGTGTGCATAGCCCCCTGGCTGTCCCTGTGCCTAGGAGCCAGAGGGATATGCCGGTTGCTTCTGGGAGCCTTCCGGAGCCGGGTAGGGAGCCTTTTCGACTGGGTGTTCTGATCGAAAACCACACACCTGGCAAACCTAGGTGGCTCCAAGACACTCCTAATCCCAAATATGTGTGTTTTGAGCTGTCCAGCCCTCTCCTGGACACTTGAAATATTAGACGTCCACTGCCCCTGTAATGGGTCAATATCCAACAGTTTGATGACACCTGGCTAGAGATGTTAACTTGTCCTTTGTCTTCAAGAAATTGGTTTACCCACTCCCCAGACTTGTCTGGTAACACACATTTTAGTCATAACTTCAGCTTCTATTCACAACTTTACATATAACAATATAAACAGAAATTAAAAGGTACAGTTACAAAATTGAAATGCCTGCAAGCTGCATGGAAACTTTAAAAAAAGGCCACAGTAGAGGCTCAAACTAAATGTACACCCTAAATAATGAAACAACAGTAAGAGACCCCAAAAAAGTGTCACTGTGGCTAAACAATAAAATAAAAAAGTGGTTAGAAGCAAAAAAGCATCCTTTAAAAATTGGACATTAAATCCTACTGAGGAAAATAGAAAGGAGCATAAACTCTGGCAAGTCACATGTAAAAGTATAATTAGGCAGGCCAAAAAAGAATTTGAAGAGCAACTAGACAAAGGGTATGTCTACACTACAAAATTAGGTCGATTTTATAGAAGTTGATTTTTAGAAATTGATTTTATACAGTCGTTTGCGTATGTCCACACTAAGCGCATTAAGTCAGCGGAGTGCGTCTTCACTACCGTGGCTAGCATCAACTTACGGAGTGGTGCACTGTGGGTAGCTATCCCACAGTTCCCATAGTCTCCGCCGCCCATTGGAATTCTGGGTTAAGCTTCAAATGACTGATGTGGCAAAAACATTGTCGCGGGTGGTTTTGGGTACATGTCGTCAGTCGCCCCTCCCTCCGTGAAAGCAACGGCAGACAATCGTTTCGCGCCTTTTTTCCTGGGTTACCCGTGCAGACGCCATACCACGGCAAGCATGGAGCCCGCTCAGCTCACCATCACCGCTGCTGTTGTGGGCAAGTCTACTGTGGGGGCTGCTGTGATCCAAGTAGCCAATGCAATCATTGACGTTCTGTTATCAAGGGTAGTGACTCTGGGAAATGTGCAGGCCTTTTTAGATTTTAGGTGCATCATATTCCTGTCCTTTGTCGCTGGTGAAGAAGTCTTGCAGCCGTACATTCCAGTCCGGTCGGCGCTGTAACACCCCATAGCACTTCTGTGGTTGACACATGTAACAGCTCCAGGGCTCTTGCTCTTTTGCCTTGGCCGAGGTACCTTGCCCTACCCGGACCTCCAAGCATTCGACACAGAAGCACCTGCAGCAGCTGGCATTGCTACACAGCAGCAGCTCCTTGCCTTCGCAGCAGATGGTGCAGTAGGACTGCTAACTGTCGTCATCCACCGCTTCCACTGCAACTCTGCTCTCCTGCTCCCCAGCGATGAGCTCGGGGGATCCGTACTGGTCCTCCTGGGTGCTGCTGGCAGCAGACGGTGCAGTAGGACTGGTAACCGTCGTCATCCACCGCTTCCGCTGCAACTCTGCTCTCCTGCTCCCCAGCGACGAGCTCAGGGGATCCGTACTGGTCCTCCTGGGTGCTGCTGGCAGCAGACGGTGCAGTAGGACTGGTAACCATCCTCATTGGACATGTAGCTTGGCTGGGAGTTCTGGGAACGTCTTCCCTGCCTGGCTCCTAGCAACCTCCAGGGCATGGTGTACGGCTCCATCACTTCCCCTGCAACTCTGCTCTCCTGCTCCCCAGCGACGAGCTCGGGGGATCCGTTCATGAAGCCTGGACAGTAGTAAGGAGCAGTTCAACTATAGGCTGAGCAAGTGCAGAATGGTGGTAGAATGTGCCTTTGGACGTTTAAAAGCTCGCTGGCGCTGTTGATCAGACCTCAGTGCAACCAACATTCCCATTGTTATTGCTGCTTGCTGTGTGCTCCATAATATCTGTGAGAGTAAGGGGGAGATGTTTATGGCGGGGTGGGAGGCGGTGTAATTTTGGGGGCGGGACCTTCTGCCACCCCTGTTGGGGGCGGCATTTTGGGGGCAGCGAAAAAATTGGCGCTGCTACTGGACCAGTGTTGTTCAACATTCTCATCAATGATCTGAAAAAAGGGGTAAACAGTGAGGAGGCAAAATTTGCAGATAATACAAAATTACTCAAGATAGTTAAGTCCAAAGCAGACTGCAAACACTTACAAAGGGATCTCACAAAACAGTGATTGGGCAACAAAATGGCAGATGAAATTCAGTGTTCATAAATGCAAAGTAATGCACATTGGAAAACATAATCCCAACTATACTTTTAAAACAGTAGTTTTCAAACTTTTGTACTGGTGACTCCTTTCACAGAGCAAGCCTCTGAGTGCAAACCCCCTTATAAATTAAAAACACTTTTTTATATATTTAACACCATTATAAATGCTGGAGGCAAAGCAGGGTTTGGGGTGGCACTGGGGGAGAGCGAGCCACCGAAGGAGGGGGACTGTAGTGACGGGGCAGGGCCTCGATGAAGGGGCGGGGCTAGGGTGTTCGGTGTTGTGTGACTAGAAAGTTGGCACCCCTGGACTGAGCGCAGGCTGGCTGCCAGGCAACGAGCAGGGCGCCCCGGCCTCGTGCCTCAGGGAGCCTAGCCGCACTACGGGTCCTTGCCCCCACCCCCATCCCTCAGGGCTGGGCCTTCGTCCCCACGCCGGCCTGTGGGAGGAGGCCGGGCAGCCTCAGGGGCGGGGCTGGGTGACGCGCTCTCCCTGCGACTGTCCCGGCAACAGCAGCAGCGGCGGCGCGTGTTGGTCCCAGGCCGGGACTCCGGGAGGCTGCGAGCGCGGCATGGGCGGCACGGGGCGCCGCGCGGGCGGCGGGGGCCCGGACCCGGTGCGCAGCTTCGAGCGCTGGAAGAAGAAATACACCAAGCGCAAGAACAAGCTGCGGCTGCAGCAGAAGCAGCGGAAGCGGCCGGAGTGGGAGGTGGAGCGCGAGGGGATCGCCCGGCTGGAGCAGCGCTACCCGGAGGTGAGGGGCCGGGCCGCGCTGCCATCGGGAGAGTGAGGGGTGGCCGGGCCACGCTATCCCCGGGGGAGGGAGGGGGGCAGAACATGGGGAGGGAGCCATGCTGCCCGGAGTGGGGCATTGCCCATCGTCGACTGGGGCTGCCCTGGGGTGAGGGGCACCCGGCGGTAGGAAGGGGCACTGTCCGGAGGTAGCAGGGCTGCCCTGAGGTGAGGGGCACCCGGCGGTAGGAAGGGGCACTGTCCGGAGGTAGCAGGGCTGCCCTGAGGAGAGGGGCACCCGGCGGGGGAAGGGGCACTGTGTTGTGGTTGCAGGGCTGACCTGGGGCGAGGGGCACCCGGGGGGGGGAGGGGGCACTGAGCGGTGGTTGCAGGGCTGCCGTGAGGCGAGGGGCACCCCGCGGGGGGCAGGGGCACTGTCCGGGGGGTGGGGGGCTGCCCTGGGGCGAGGGGCCCCCGGCGGGGGCAGGGGCCCCTGCCCGGTGGGTGCGAGGCTGCCCTGCGGCGAGGGGCACCCGGTGGGGGGTAGGGGCACGGTCCGGTGGTTGCAGGGCTGCCCCGGGGCGAGGGGCCCCCGGCGGGGGCAGGGGGCACTGTCCGGTGGTTGCGGGGCTGCCCTGGGCCGGGGGGCTCCCGGGGGGGGGAAGGGGCGCGGTCCGGTGGGTGCAGGGCTGCCCTGAGTAGAGGGGCACCCGGCGGGAGGAGGGGGCACGGCCCGGTGGGTGCAGGGCTGCCCTGAGTAGAGGGGCACCCGGCGGGGGAAGGGGCACTGTGTTGTGGTTGCAGGGCTGACCTGGGGCGAGGGGCACCCGGTGGGGGGTAGGGGCACGGTCCGGTGGGGGCGGGGCTGCCCTGAGGCGAGGTGCACCCGGCGGGGGGAGGGGGAGCGGTCCGGTGGTTGCGGGGCTGCCCTGGGGCGAGGGGGGGGGGGGGGGGGAGGCCCTGGGGCGGGGGGCACCCGGCGGGAGGAACGGGCCCTGTCCGGTGGTTGCAGGGCCGCCCTGAGGCGAGGGGCTGCCGGCGGGGGGCGGGGGCACTGTCCGGGGGGTGGGGGGCTGCCCGGGGGGGGGGGGCACGGTCCGGTGGTTGCAGGGCTGCCCTGAGGCGAGGGGCACCCGGCGGGGGGAAGGGGCACTGTCTTGTGGTTGCAGGGCTGCCCTGGGGAGAGGTGGTGCTAACCAGGGTCGGGGCACCCACTGGTGGTGAAAAGGGGCATTACTAGGCTAGAGCATTGCTCTCTGGAGGTGAAGGGTGCACCCAGTGGGTGATGCCCAGAGGAGCCCTCCAGAGGAGGCGTGGCTTGGCTGGAGTAGTTATCTCAGAAGTGAGGGGCACCTACTAGGAGAAGAGGGTGTTTATCCGGCTAGAGTGTTGCTGACTGGAGCTTGGGGTCACCCACTGAGAGGCATTGCCCAGCTAGAATGGCCCTTTCTGGGGGTCAAGGGAGACATAAGCCCTGATCTGGAATCAGTCAGGTTGAGGTGGGACCACGTGGAGTTTGTGTGGGGGGAGACACGGGCTCGGCTGGGGTGTAACTCAGCTGTGGTATTACTGAGGGATATTTGCTGTGGGAGATGTGATGGCATCAGCCTACTAGAGCAGCAGTATCCAGGAAATGATGGGGATATTAGCTGGCTCCAGCTGAGCTACCTGTAGAGGAGAGAGGGGCCGTTTAGATGTGAAGATTGCAGGAGGGGAAGAAGTGAGTGTGTGATTGGGGGGAGGGAATGCTTCATTCTGTACTAGTTGCAATCTTTCTGTTGCTGGGGATGGTGTTTATCTATTATGGAGGTTTATAAAATGCCACTCCACTTTAGCAAGTGGGAAGGTTTCCTTAACCATTAGGACCCTACCAGTAGAGTGAAACTGACGTGATTCTTATCTCACTGGTTTCCCCCACAGGAGCGGCAGAGGGCAACTGGGATCCCTTCAGTTTTGTTCTGACGCTGCTGCGCAGTCATGATGAGAGCCTTAATCACCACACAGGATATGTCTACACTAGCACTTTTCTCAGTAAACCTTTAATTGGCCAGGGGTGTGAAAAAACACACCCCTGACTGACAGAAGTTTCTCCGACAAAAGCACTGGTGTGAACAGTGCTATGTCGGCAGAAGATGCTCTCTTGCCGACATAGCTTCTGCCGCTCGTTGGGGGTGGTTTAATTATGCCGGCGGGAGATCCTTCTGCTGCCGGCATAAAACGGCTATATAGGAGACCTTATGGCAGTACAGCTGTGCCACTGTTAAGAGCTGTAATGTAGCCATAGCCTAAAAAACAAAACTGAGAGAGAAGGGAAGAAGCAGCTGATAGGGATGGGAGAGAATGCGTATGGATAGAGGGACCCAATACCATTCTATCCATCCAACTAGACAGCAGGGGTGAGTTTGTGTATTGGAGAGTAGAGGGAGAGAAGGTTTCCATTCCTCTCAGCAGACTGGGAAACGATCAAATTAAACAGGCACTTCGTAGCCAAGTCTAACAGAAAAATGTGTGAGGATCAAATAGCATCCCGGGGCAACACCTGGGCAGGAAGCCCTTCTCCTCTACCAGTAGTCAAGTAAAGGGCATGGGGATTGGCGTTCCCACCATAGCACAGCCCTTGCACCCCACTGAGCAGGAAAGAAATCATTTGAACCAAACTCTGGTTAGTAGGTTTAGTCCCCTGGTTATTAGATGTGTGGCTGTGACTATTGATAACACTTTATGTTCATATGGTGCCTTTTATCCAGAAGGATCTCAGTGCTTTACCCATGGTATTATTTCATCCTTTGCTGAATTGCAGCCACCCCGTGGATAGAACATGTCAGTCAACCTTCACTACATGTGGGGTGAAGCGCAGAGTAATCTATCTATTTGAGACTACTGTGTGGGCATGAGTGTATGCTTTCCTCGATTAGGCTTGTTTCACGCTTGTGAGCAAAACCCATAATTGGTGGTGTATTCTTATATTGGGTTTTGTCACGTTTGTGATAGAGCACACTATGAGACTGAGTACAGCAGTGCTAAACTTTCTGTTATTATTAGGGGCCTACCAAATTCACAGTCCATTCTGGTCAATTTCACGGCCATAGGATTTGAAAAGTCAATTTAACATTTTTTGATGTTTACACCTGAAATTTCAGGGTGTTGTAATGGTGGGGGTTCCAACCCAAAAGGGGATTGTGTGGGGGTTGCAAGGCTGCTTTAGGGGCATTGCAGGATTGACACCCTCCCTTCTGTGCTGCCTTCAGAGTTGGGCTCTGAAGGCAGCAGCAGCGGATCTTCCTGCAGCTGTAGGAGGCTCCCGGAGGTGGAGATGAGTCTGATCTCCCCCCCGTGATGCTGGGAGCGCCCCAGCTGGGAGCGCCCCAGCCAGGGGCCTCTAGCTGCTAGCCCCAGCTGGCTAGGGAGGGACAGGACTTGCTCTTCTCCTGCATTGGCCCCTCTCAGGGGGAGATCAGACCCACCTCCAGATACCTCCCCGGGCTGCAGGAAGCTCCCAGGGTGGGCAGTAGCTCCAGAGCTTCCTGCAGCTGGAGGAAGTTCCCAGGGGTGGATCCGATCTCCCTTTTGCTGCTGGGAGCACCTCAGCCAGGGGCTCCTAGCTGCTGGTCCCAGCCAGTGGCGGATTGTGTTCAGGAGCCCTGGCCAATTTGGGGCTCCTGGAAAAAATGGGCAGCCTGAGCCCCAGCAGGAGCTGCATAGGTGGAAGCCCTGAGCCCCAGCAGGAACCATGGAGGTGGAAGCCCCGAGCCCTGGCAGGAGCCTGGCACTCCCAGCAGCATAGGGAGATTGGATTTCACAGGCAAGGGCTTATTTCACAGTTTGTGACACCTTTTTCATGGCTGTGAAATTGGTAGGGCCCTAGCTATTATGGAGAGGCAGTAACCTCTCCATAGATAAGGATTCAGCAAGCTTCCATTGTACGACTCCATATTAGAACTCCTGTAACTTTATCTTGGAAAAGTCATTTGGCCTGAAGATTGTTAAATAAAATTGCTTAAGTTACTTGCCATAATTAAAACTATCTCAGTTTCTTTGTCTCCCTCTAGCTTAAAAATGACCTGTTACTATACCTTCAGACTTTATATAGAATTATATTTTGATTACTGTTGTATGCTGGCTACATATGGAGGGGAAAAAAAGGTTGTAGCTAAGCAACGGTATTAGGGCTTTTTTTGTGGTTATATTTGGGCCCAATCTTGCTCTGATTTTAACACCAGGTTTTTTTTCCCCACTGACTTTAGTGGTAGCACAATTAGGCACTGTGTGTGAGAGCACCTTAGCTGGTTGCATTTTAGAAAGAAAAGGGCTGTTGTATAGCTGACAACTAACAAAGATCTTCCTTCAGCTCAAATGGTAAAAGTCTATGTTTTTGGAGTTGTGTGACTCTCGTTCTGTTTTTGCAGGTTTGTGTGGTTTAATATGAAGAGGTACTAACCTCTTTGAAATTAAAGCTGTAAGCACAGTCCTGTTAGAATGCTGATTGGAATTACTGTTGAAATTCCAAAGGGAGTGGCTCGGGGAAGAGTAGATTCAGAGCAGCATTAAAATTTGGAAGTCCAGATTTCTGCCCTTGTGAAGAAGGTTGTCTCAGTTCATTGTACCTAAATGGGAAAATTTTAGAGTTAAAATGCTGTAAGACAGGACAACTGAATTCAGAACTTTGTCTCTGTTTGCTAGTCCCCCATCATGTAGTACCTGATCACCTGTCAGATATTTAACAATTCCTCCTTGTTTGCAGCCTGCAAGAGTAGCATCTTGATTGTGGGAGGGGGTGTGTGTGAAGAAATTATTGTAATAAAGCAAGGCCTTTTAGAGGAGACTTACGTTTATTTCTGAAAGTGGTTATTTCAGTGGTCAGTCATATCTGGTGGGGAGTAAGGGCTTGTCTTCACTACCGTGCTATGTCGACGGGAGAGCACTCTCCCATCAATGTAATTACTCCACCTCAACGAGAGGCGGAAGCTATGTTGGTAGGAGTGCGTCTCCCGTCAACATAGTGCGGTGTAGACACTGCACTAAATCGATATAACTTACGTCGCTTGGGGATGGGTTTTTCACACCCTGAGCGACGTAAGTTACATCAACATAAGCAATAGTGTAGACAAGCCCCAGTTCTGTAGTGTAAGTTCAGCTCTTGTGAAAGTCCTGTCTTCATAACTTGCAAGTCTGCCTTATTCATTTTTCTGGTGAAGCATATCTGTCATGGTAGGCCAGGGTTACGGAGGGAGAAGTTACCTCTCTAATAGCTAGGGTTAATTACTGGAGAGTTCTGAATATCAAGATTACTCCTGGGGGAATTCTGTGCTACTGCATGCTCACAGAATTCATGTCCCCCACAGATTTCTTTGCTTCCCTGCAGAAAAATGACTTCTGACGGGGAAGCAAAGGGAAGCTGCAAGAGCAGTCATGTGCCTCTCCCCAGCAGCTTGGGTGTATCGTTTTGGGGTTATCAGCCCCAAGCAGCTGGCAGAGAGGTAAATTACTATGGGGAGAGGGCAGGGCTCAAGCTGCTAGTCTGGGCTGGGGGCAGGGGAGGACAGGACTTCCTTTTCCCCTGCAAGGAGTGGCCAGGGCCGGGTCAGATCCACCCCCAGAAACCTCCCCCTGCTGCAGGAAGCTCCGCTCCCGCCCCCCCCCCCCACTTCCTGCCCCCATCGCGCCTCAGCTGCGGGTGGGGGGGGGGGGGGTGTTTCATTGTACTGAGAGCTGCTGCCCCATCCGCCCAACCCCTGTGCATCCAGACCCACACCCTGCCAATCCTCACACCGCACCCGGGTGCCCCCCGCACCCTAACCTCTACCCCTCCAAACCTCAACCCCTGCATCTGGAGACCCCCTGCATCCAGACCTACCCCCGTCGAGCCCCACCCCCCTGCATCTGGATCCCTGCTGAGCTTCTCCCCCCTACATCCAGACCCCCGCCCTGACTAGCCCCATCTCCCTGCACCCGGAACCCCCCCATGAGACCCTGTGCATCCAGATTCCCCCATACACACACCTGGGACTCCCACTGAGCCTCCCGCATGCAGATTGCCCCACACTGGACCCTCTCACTGCACACCTGGATCCCCCACACTAAGCTCCTCCACACTTGGATCCTGCCAGGCTGAGCCAGTCTGCCCCACACCTGGATCAAGGGCCAGGGCTGGGTGTGCATGTGAGACTATGTCCCTCTCCCTCAGTGCAGAGGGGCAGAGCCCCTGGGTGTTTCTGGGGAGGCCCAGCCCAGGTACTGTGTCAGCATTGGGTGCAGCCTCAACTCTGAGTCCATGTCTCAGGGGAGGCGGGGGGCTTCAGGGTGATCTCCCATCTCCGTGCAGCCAGTGCGTGACCCGTGTCCCTGTTGCTGCACCCACCCTGCAGAGGTGTGGGGCTAACACAAGCAGCTGTGGGGAAGCCGTGGGAGTCTTGGCCAGGGCTGCCATTTAGGGAGGGCGGAGGGGCACCCCTGCTCGAGTTCCGTACCGGAGGTCTGCTCGCAGCACATACCCCAGCTCCAATCGGAGCTCTTACCTGCTGTGCCATGCAGACAGGTCCCCTCCTCCAGGAGCCAGGGTTTTCCAACTACAGCTCTCGCGGTCAGTTTCCTCCACTGCACTAGGGCCTCTGGGAGTGGGGCAGGCAAGGAAGGGATCAGTCAGGATGTGTGTGTGTGTGTGTGTGTGTGTGTGTGTGGGGAGCACAGGGGCCCTGGGGGTGGGTGGGGAGAAACAGAAGGTCCCCAGTGGTGGGACAGCTTCAGAAAAATCTAGAGAAATTCTGCTTTTAGGTTTGATACTGTTTTATCAGCTATTTAGTATGAACATTTAATTGCATGTCATGCCTTGGGCTTTTTGGCAAGTAGCATATGGAATGCTTAAACCTTGATTATGTATCTTAGCATATCGTTACATTGGATGTCTCTGAAGACCTTAGGTGATTACGTTTAAGATCTAAATGGAACTGCTACTGTACATAATAGAGCTATGTTAAGTGCATATTTTGCTCCACTTTCCACATTTTAAAATGTGTCTCTATTAGGAAAAATTGTCAGGGTTAGATAAACCTCATGTAGATGCATGGATGTCGTTTGTGGGGAGGGGGGTTGCCCCCCCCCCCAAACTGCAAGCCTCGACAGTTGTGGAATTTGCCCTCCCATGCACAGTCCTATTGGCCTGACTGAAGCGGCCTCCCAAATGTAGAAGTCAAACTATGCCTATGTGTAGACCCTTTCCCTCCAGTTAGCTGGTTGAGGTTGATTGCCAGGTACTCCTAGAATTAACCCACTAAAAATTCTACCAATGTTACCAGCAAACTAAAACGATGTGATTTAAATTCCATGGTATTCTTATATTCTAGCATTGATTAAATCCTTTTGTTTCAGATAAACCCAAATGAAATTGAAAGATTTTCAGATTTCCCGTTGTCAAAGAAAACATTGAAAGGTAAGTACACCAACAGTTCTTAGGAAAGTATTTGAATAAAAGACCAATTTTAATCATTTTTATTCATTGTCAGGTTAAGGAGTTTTTGTTTTTAAATATCAAAGTTCCAAGATAATGTTGCCACCTGCAGTATTTTTCCTTATGGGAAAATGTATCATTATCCAAGGCAAAAAGTAAGAATCTTTTTTTTCTCTCTCCCAAATACTAGGTTTGCAAGAAGCACAGTATCGCATGGTAACTGAGATACAGAGGCAGACCATTGGTTTGTCTTTGCAAGGTAAAGATGTACTTGGAGCTGCAAAGACTGGATCAGGCAAAACCTTGGCTTTTATTATCCCAGTAAGTAATTTACCTTCTCATTGGAAGCTTGAGCTATGTAAAGTGGAGGTATTGGACATTAAACAGCATACTTTGGTTAATCGGAGCCAGGAGGAGACTTATAATTTGACTGTAATATTTGTTCACATAAAGCTATGACAGACTAACTTACCTATTGCTGTCTGAGGTTTTGTAAGATGGTCTGGGTATATATTTGTCTGTAGAAATGTGTTGACACTTTGATATCTTGTTCTGACATTTTTATTAAGACTGATTTTAAATTTTTTTTTCTTAATACTCTTTTACTGATATAGTTGACTGCTAAAATTATTTAAAACTGAATGTCTGTATGGAATAAGTGTAAAATTGATCCAGGAACCTGTTTACAACTAATCTTCACTAAATATGTAATACATTGTTCATTGTAGGTTAGGCTAGAGTTCATGAATGTGGTTTGTAAATTAGACTGAAAATTGGCTCACAAAAAATATTCGTTAGAGGATAAAAGTTACTATTGGTTCACCTGGAAAGTCAGGCTTTGCATTTATTTTCTTTAGTATTATAGAAAGGATTTTTTCAAGTTGGCATCTAAATTGAGGAACCAATCAAATGGTGATCAGGTTGGGCGGGGGGGATTTTATTTGGTTTTAAATTATGACACTAGCAATTAGCATTCAATGTAGATTATTAGTTTAGGGCCCAATCCACTTCCATTAAAGTCAATGACAAAACAGTGGGAACAGAAATGGGTATTTAGGCAGCCTCTCAGAAACTAGAATGTGCTTTATGCTAGATCTCATTCGTGCCAATTAGGAAATAAATGTATAGGTTTTGGAAAGGGGGGGGGAACAATCTTCTGCATACTGTAGCAAAGAAGGAAAATGAGGTTGCTTAATTAATTTATATCTGTAATTGAGATATACAGCTCTTGAAACAATTGTCAGCATCTTTATGTCCATGCATGTAAAGGGATTTGTAGAGAAGGGGGCCTAGTGATATAGAAGGAGGCTAGAAAACAAGTTTAGATCTCCTGTGTGGCTGTGGAAAGCACCATCAGTAGGGATATCACATCAGCCCTGGTGAAATCTTTTTGTTGTACAGCTGAACACAACAATTTGACAGTGTGTGAATCTGTTATAGCAGAAGTGGACTTGCATCATGGCAGCAGTACCTTTAGTTGGAATGCTCTGTTTCAGCAGTGGTACTGCCTTGTAGGTGTGAGCCCAGTACTCCTGAGGGCATTCTGCACCAAAAATGAAAAATTCTGTGTCAAAAAATGAAAAATTCTGCACACAATATTTTAAAATTCTGCAAATTTTATTTGTCAAATAAATGTGGTGGCTCCAGCATGGCATTGGGAAGCACAGGCCACTGGCTGCACAGAGGTGGGAGATCACTGTGCAGCTCCTCCCCCCCTCCCCTCCCCAGGGGACACGGATGAGGCTGCACCCAACCCTGACACAGCGCAAGGATCTGATCTGCCCCAGAAACACCCCACAGCCCTGCCCCTCCATGCCAGGTGTGAGCAGGCAGGCTCAGCAAGGCAGGGTCCAAGTGTGGAGGGGCTTAGTGTGGGGGGAATCTAGGTGTGGGATGAGAAGGTTCTTTGTGGGGCAATCTGGGTGCTGGCGGTTCAGTGGTGGATCCGGGTGAGGGGGGGATCTGGATGCACGGGTTTGTTGCGGGTTTCTGGGTGCAAAGGTAATGGGACTCTGCATGGTGGTCCAAGTGAAGGTGGTTGGGGCTCAGCGGGGGGGGGGGGG